>JARHVA010005544.1:827500-1173218 GCA_037957365.1 Torreya grandis | reverse complement strand
AAAATATGACTATCATGAAGCTTCCTAGATGTTGAAAATTTAGGTCGTGTACTCAACCTTGTAATCTACATGAAGCAAGCAGTATTTGAAAACTCCTTCACAAGAAATGAAAAGGTGAAGTGTTAGCTATAAAAAAATCATGGAGAGAGATTTATTTCAGCCTAAAAACACCTTTAAAATATCACATAACTCCAAGGACCTATAAAACTTAGAAATAGATTTATAAGTATACCCCTCTTCAATGCAATTCTATAATAGGCTATCGAGAGTGTTAACGATTGTTCATAAATAAAAATGCATCAATGTAAGACTTATTGACATGAAATTGAATTTTAATAAGATTAAAATCTAGCCTCAATACCATTCCTCCTAATTCCACCTATATGGCCCATGGTGATCATTCAAAGTTGAGCCTTCTTTGTATGGCAATGGAAAAAATGGAAAAAAGAGTTACAAAAGAAAAATTTTGGATTCTAATTGAATTTTAGGCATGTCTATGGGTGTGGGGAGGTGAATAAACACTCCACCCATGTTTTTAGCTGCATACCTGATCATGGGAGCTATACAAGTGCCCAAAACTCCCTCAAAATAAGGATAAACTCACATTTCTCAATTGTAACTAACCCTAACTACAACCTAAATAATATTTAATATATTTTTACCTCTACCACATTTATTCCCTACTTATAACTGACCTTATGCCACCTACCATCCATAAAAGTCCTTGAATCTAGCCCAAAGTGGGCCCATAAGCTCTTTTTTGCACATTTAACGTGGGAGATGCTAATAAATTTCATAAAAATAAGTTAAAACATGTTAGAACCCATATTAGGAGAAAAAAATGCATATTTCAATCCTTTGACTAAGTTTGACCCTATTTGACCAAGGTTGACTTTCCTTGAATAGGCCAATTCAAGAGGGAAGAACTTCAACTAGGACTACGACATGGCTAAATAAGATATATAGGACAATATGAAACCTCATAAGATGTATGTAAACCTTTTATAAATTTAAAAATGATAGGAGTTGACTTAATTTGACTAGAAATCAAATTTTGTCAATAATTTGGTAACTCCTAGGAATAACATGCTTCCCTATGCTAAGGACTAGTAGCCTTATTAGTCCATTGGGCTTATGAAGTTAGAATATGCTTGGGAAATATTACGAGCATACCTTCAAAAGACCAACCAGACTACAATTTATCTCAAACACAAAATGAAAAGACACACATAAGACACAACAACCAAAAAGATAAAGACACACTTGTGCTACTAAGCACTTAGGGAAGCAAACACAGCAAAAAGTCAATAAATATGTACATTCATCTTTCTCATACCTCCCTTCCTAGATAAAAATGGAAGTAGCTTAAGTCTCCTTCCTCATTAGATGAGTGAGGATGCCAAGCTTGCTTCTTTTTAGATGGGATAATTGATAACTCTTGCCTTCTTTTTATTCCTTATCTTTGCACATCATCTAATGGAGTCATCTTCCATAGATTTCTAGAATAGATAAGGTTCTTGAACCTTGAAGAAAGTCTCATATTATTGTACTCATATCTCTTCATGACAACTTGACATACCTAGACATGGGATAGATTGTTATGAACCAATTTCTCTTTGAAGGATTCCATCACCCTTCTCAATGGCCACAATGTCTTCAAATTCTTCAAAGGGGATCATATCATGACCATGTGGAAGTGTTTCTTGTTCATTTTCTCCTTGAAAGTGGGTGGAGGTAGCTTCATTAATAGATGTATAAACAAACTCAATATCACCTTCAAATGGTCTAAGGTCATCATAGATGACTCCATCATGAGCTAGACTTTCTTAGAGGTGATGTTATTCAACATGTGCTTTCTCTCCTTCACCTTTATCTTGTTCAACTTGGAGGTCAGCCCTCTTACCATCCTCATATTCTTGAAACGTTTTCAAGTATATTTGCTACATATTCTCTTTTTGATTCACATCCTCTTTCTTGGCATGGCTTGGGATGAGTTCCATATGACTTGTAGGCTTTTTGAAACCTTTAACTTCATTTCATATGTTTTCAAACTTCTACCATAAGTCCTCCTTAGCTAATTGGTTTGAGTCATGGAATGGAAAGGCAAGAGATACTTCTTCTTTTAGTATGGGATGCAAATGATCTCTTCTACCAACTCTCCCTCAACTTTTCCTTTGTCATTACAAGTAGATATGTCCATATTATCAATCAACACCTTTTCATCCTCAATCCAATCTAAAATTTAGATTTCATCCTCCTTCTTGATGACATTAACCTCAAGCACTTCAAAAATGGGGAGCTTGGACAACGAGTATTCCCAAGTAGAAAGAAAATTATCCACATTAGGAAGGAAAATTTGATCAGTTAGAGGGGGTGGAAGAATGGATTTAATAGTCTCATGAGGATGGGTGGGAGGGTGAGGAATGACTTCAAATTTTTGTTTCCTAACAACTTCCCCATATGACTTGTTATTTTCTTCATGATCTACCATTACATCTCTCCATTTAGGGAAGGTGGGTTCAAGTGTAGCTTCATGGGATTGAGAGGTTGAAGGAGGAGTGAAAGATATGTCTAGGAAACTTGGAGTTTCTTGAGGTTTGATATCTTGATTAGGAAATTAAGGAGTAAGATTAGAGGTTTTATCTTCCATTACCATGATGGACTACCTCAAGACTTTACTAGCTAATTCCCACTCTCTTTCAGGATGAGCTTCAAAGTTCAATCTCTTCATTTCACAATCCTCCCCCAAGAAGTGAGCCTGCTCAACCATGATATTTTCCTTCCTTGGGTTGTTTTCTTGGATGGGTTTCCAAGAATGGAAACCTGGGGAAGTATATGAGGGGTTTGGAGTATTAGGGAATATGGTTGGAATAAAATTTTGAAGAGGCAAGGATGGCACACTTAAAGGTGGATGTGGGGAACTTTGAGGTTGACAAGGTGGGATTTTCTCATAAACTATCAATCTTTCCTCTATATTGAATATCAAACCACACACACCAAGCATTTCATAGGTAAGGTTAGGCTAATTATCCCCCTCTATGGTTATCCACTCCTTCTTGACATGTTCCAAAGCATTCCTCACACTCTCAATACAAACATTAGGTATGATTTCACCATAGCCATATCTATTTTCAAGATCTAGCATGTAATCTTGGTAACTAAGGAGATTTATTTTGAAATTAGTAATGGAAGGTCTTGGAGGAGGACTAAAAACTTGATGGTTCTAACCATTTGCATCATATGCTTGATGAGGATCATGATAAGGTTGGACAATAACTTATTCATAGTCAAAAGGAAAAGTTAAGGCTAGACATAACTCTTCAAATTGGGTTCAAACAAGCTCAAACTCACCAATCTCCATGAATCACTTCACAAAAGAGTATGGAATAAAAAAACAACTTCAATTGATATACTTGTACTACACAACCAGCATATGTGTTTGTGGAGTCACCATTGATGTTTGTTGAAATTGCCTCCAAAGGTTGATGTCTTAAAGAGAACACAAAAATTGCTTAAGGAATGGACTCAATAGTCCAACCAAGCATGTCAAAAACTATTGTCACTTGAATGAACCCAATTGAGGATATGGGAAAAACTTATCCTCATTCAAGTGGCATAATGGAACCAATCTAAGGATATGGGTATCCCTATCATGGAGTGGATCTCTAGATTAGGGGCTAACTCCATTTAATGCATTATTTAAGCTCTTGATCCTACTAATAATAACTTAAGGGGATGAAAAGGGTTAAGATAACTAAAAACAAACCTATTCTACCAAAGGTGATGTGACAAATCAATTTGATGACATCCAACATTTGCATTTCACACTTGAGACCAAAGAACCAACTAAAACATACACTTTCCCAAATCTATCTTCTTGCATCAATGTTACATTGCTGGGTTCTAGATGATATGTAAGTTTAGGAAGACTATACAAGAGGTCTTGAATACCACTAATGAAAATACTACTCACTTTAACCATAAACATCTCTTGAACATTTCACATTCCTTGTAAGAGGAGACTACAAATAGGTGAGGAAATGAAGGACAATGCTAAGGAATCCATAGTCTTCACTAAGAAAATTCCACATTCAAGTAGAGAAAACTATGAATAGCTATGAGAGAGGTAAACACTTAGTAATTTTATTGATCAAAAGGTGTAAAATTTAGTAGGGATTTTCCATACTCTAGTGGAGCATCAAAACAATACCAAAATGGCCAACTCTTGTAGAGTTTGAGAGAAGGAGAAAGAGAAATAAGTCCAAGGGTCACTTGGACATGTGTCACCAAGTGGAAATAAATTACAATTTCATGTGAAATAGTAATGAGATGAACCATGCCAAGTTAGAAGGTAAACTTGTCAAATCAAATGACAAGGAAGGTGAAAAGAGGCATAAAACTACCAATTTTGCATAAAAAATTACCTACTTGAGTTGCCTTCCAAAACTCCACTTTTCCCTACAAACACTGAAGTCTAATGGTTTTCCAGGATAGGAGTTGTTACAAGTAGCATCATCCATGCTTTGTTATAGTCTTTGATCATTCCTATTGTTGTGGACATGCACAATCATCTCAGGAAGTTTTAAAAGAGTCCATTCCCTTTCACCCTTAACACTTAGCACTCCAAAATTTATATATATACAAACCAAATCATTCAATAGGGGGCATGACACCTTTCAAAGACTTCCAAATATCAGCTACAAGAGAAAGTCTTTAAAAAGTTCCATGAAACACTTTTCACCACTTTACCCCAAAGCTCACTATTTGGCTTACTAAAGTGGCCAAAAGTGAAGGCCTATTTGGGACATTTAGAATAATTTTCATGATCCAAATTTATTTTTTAAAGTTATCTAAAGTGTATATATTCCTCTCAAAACTTATTTCACCTTTCAATTCCTTCTATAATTTGCACACCATAAACAATGCTGAAAATAATATCTTTTCTCCCATGTTATATATGGATCCATATAGACAATAATTATTTTTTGAACCCTAATAATGTCCTCTACAAATTTTATATTATACCCCTAGTCCAATTCACCCATTTGATTGCATTTCTAGCCTGATTTCCATCATTGAGTCTGTCAAAGGGTTTTAGGAGGGTTTGAGAGGCTTTTCGGTCTTAGCCTTAGATCATAGCCATTTCACGTTGAACCTCCCTCAAAATTACACTAAATTCTCATCATGGACCATTAATAAATATCCTAAATGGTTGAAGGTGCCATGCATTAGTTTATGAAAGTTATGAGTGATGGAAATTGACCTTCAAGCTTCATTTCTTGTGTTATGTGAGGGTTTTGGTCCATTCCTAGCAAAAATGGATTTATTTATGAGTTTATTTGAAAAAAATGCATCCAAACCTATTAAATTGATCCATAAACATGATAAATTTTTTTTAAGATATTATCAAGACACCAAAATGAAAATCACCGCTAATTTAGAATAAGGACTATGCCATGTCAATAAGCCTGCTTGCCTTTTGAGACCCAACTTGACATCCTCCTAGATTAATTTGACCTTATATGGCTCAAAAAAATCCCATGTGACCCTAAAATAATTTTTCAATAAACTTTAAGGCATGGAAAAGGATAAAAATTCAAATGACCCATAATTGGGCTTTTAGACCTACGGATTCCTACTAGGCATGCATGCAAACCTCCTAGGTTGGAACAAATTGTATGATTTCATAAATTATAATAAATTTTTATAGGTTTATTTATTTCCCCTATATCTTATTAAATCATGAAATTACCCTTCCTAACCTTTTGGTCCAAGATTTCATCAATTTTCTCAAAACTGGCACCTTCATGCACACTAAATGTGACCCTATTATGAGAAAAAATAGTGGATGTTTTCCATATTTATATTTGAAAAATAATGATTTTATATTAATATATAGGTCCTAAGGGTAATATTTACCAAATTTTAGCTCTTAACTCCTTCATTTGACCCCTCAACTCTCCAAATTTGTAAGGCAAACTTTTTGAAGGTGTAGGACTGTGAGGGTAGGCAAGGTTGACTTGTGTTTGGAATTTCAATGAATGATTTTGGGATTTTTTAGTACTTTTATGGTTAATTTAATATAAAAAACTTATCCCAATAATTTATATCTCATTTTATATTCACAAACCTGTCCCATGCCTCAAATGGCCTCATTTCATGCAATCTTCACCAAGGCTGAGTGTACAGACTGAGACACCTCTTGTACAAGCCTGTGGGTTTCCAAAGAAATACTTTTGGACTAAAAAAGGTTATTAATAATATATTATATCCTTTACCACTCTATTATCATCATTTTTCCTACTATAATATTCCATTTGAGCTCCAAAGATCACCCTTTGTTCAAATTGAGACTAGTCCTTAATACTAGTTGTAAGTGGCTATTTTTCCATGGTTGTAGGTGTATTGGGATATATTTAAAGATTAAAAATGGGTATAAAAACCTTAATTGTCTCTCCATAACATAATTTTATGTCATTCCATTTAATTACATGCTTTATGAGCTTTAAAACATTATCTACTCATGACTGAGACTGCGCCTCCAAATAGGCTAGTTGTAGGTGCCTATTTTGGCATGGTTTTAGGTTGTCAAGATGGTTGATAACCACAAAAAGGTGTGTATAATATAATTTTACATATATTTACCAACATACACTATTACATGAATGACTTGGATGCTCATATGTACTATCAATACCACCTCACCTTGATTGTTGTCAACGTTCATATCATGACTATGCAAGCTCACTTTGATTGGTTGTAGATGCCTATTAGGCCATTTGAAGCTTTTTTTGGATTATATATATTATCATTAGATTTAACTTAACTCTTTAGTACTAATAACATGGGTTATTTTCTAGTTAGGAGCCTTTAATGCCATATTTTGTACCCTCCAATGAAATGTTGCCCAAGAAAGTCATATGATGAAGTGATCACCTCTCCTACATTTTTAATGCTTAGGAAACCTTCTTGGAAAGTTTGGAGATGTTTCCAAAACTTGGGAAAAGTTAATAACCTTCTTATGTAGTGCAAGTTGAAAATCTCCTTCAAACTATTGTAGACAACACTACCACAGTTCAGTGAGTTTTTAGCAATTTTGAGGCTTTCAAAAGCTATCTTCCAATTCTCCTTTTGCCCTAAAAATTGGGATGGTCATACTAAATGCATATGGATACAAGGTAAAATCAATAAATAAGGTAAAAAACTCTTCCACCATGACCAATAATATTCCATAAAAACCTTAGAATTATTATTTGCCCATTTTAAGGACTAAGAGCCCAAAAATAGAATGACTTCTCCTTGGAATGAGAAATCCTTGTATACTATCTTAGGATTCCATAAAATGAAAATTTTTACTCATGGAGAGTGTTAAGGAAAAAATTATATTAAAACATGCACTCCCAACTTTTCCTCATCTATACAACCTCCATTAAACTAGGAGAACTTGACTAGAAGTGGCAAGGCAACAACTAAGGCAAACAATGATCAATTTGGATTTAGAAAGATGATAATTAGACCTTCCAAAATATTATTTCATGAAGGATATTTTTATTCATAAAACTTGACCAAAATATGACCACCATGAAGCTTCTTGGATGTTGAAAATTCAGGCCCTACACTTAGCCTTGTAATCTACAAAAAGTAAGAACTATTTGAAAACTCCTTTAAAATCAATGAAAAGGTGAAGTGTTACCTTTTAAAACATCATGGAGATATATTTATTTAATCATAAAAACACCTCAAAAAGATCACACAGCTCTAAGGACCTCTAAAACTTAGAAATAGATTGATAAGTATACCCCTCTTCAATATAATTATATAACAGGCTGCCTGGAGTGTTAATGATTGTTCATAAAGAAAAATGAATCAATATGAGACTTATTTCCATGAAATTTAATTTTAATAATATTAATATCCACCCCAAAGTCCATTCCTCTTTATTGCACTTGTACGACCCATGGTGGGCATTCAAAGTTGAGCCTTCTTTTTATGCCAATGGAGAAAATGGGAAAAAGAGTTACAGAAGAATTTTTTTTTATTATCCTTAAATTTTGCAAAATTAAATGGGGGTTGGGATGTGAAGATACACCCCATACCCATTTTTATCTGCATACCTATTCATGGGAGCTATACAAGTGCGCAAAACTCCCTTAAAACAAGGAGAAACTCACCTTTCTTAATTGTAATTGACCTTGACTGTAACTTGACTGATCCTAAATATATTATGGCCTTTCCCATTTTTATTACCTACTTTTAACTGAGCTAATGCCACCTTCCATCTATACAAGTCCTTGAATCTAGCCTAAAGTGGGCCCATAAGCTCTTTTTTGCACATTTAGGGTGGGAGATGCTAATAAATTTCATAAAAAGAGGCTAAAACATGTTAAAAACCATATTATTACCAAAATCACATATTTCAATCTTTTGACTAAGTTTGAATTTATTTGACCAAGGTTGACCTTATTTGAATAGGCTAATTCAAGAGGAAAGAACTTCAACCAGGACTAGGACATGACTAAATAAGATATCTAGGACAATATGAGACCTCATAGGATGTATGTAAACCTTAAAAAAAGTTCAAAATGATATGGGTTGATGTCATTTGACTAGAAATCAAATTTGATCAACAATAGGTGCAGAATAACCATCAACAATAGATTGCCAAATTTCAAAACCTATGGGCATGATGTAGGTCCTCATCCTTGCACTCTAAAAAGAATAATTGGATCCATTAACCATTAATTCTTGGTTATTATAAAAACCTCCTTGATGAGTACCCATATTTTACTTGGGATCACCTTCAAGTTGTTAATCCTTTACTAAAGGACCTGCTCTAATACTAATTATTGGAGGTATAATCATGAAGAGGGGGGTAAATCAATGAGCCTAGATATTCCAACTCAGATTTAAATCCTTTAAAACTCTTAAGCAATTACCATATGCATTCATGAATCATACACATTATTGATATCAATAAACATGAGAGATAATGCAAGATCAAACACATAACACATGGCATATGTGGGAAACCCTCTTGGGTGAGAAAATCTACTAGAACCTACAATTAGAATACTATCTTATAATAAAAATAACCAATTTAGACTAGATGAAACTAATCAAGGAACTAACATCCATTATTTATTAATACCACAATCCCACAAGGTGTTATTACACCTATCTAGTTGAGTAACCATAATAACTAGACCTTTAGTAAGCTTCACCTTGTAAGGAGGTTACAACCCCCTAGATGTTAAGTATCCACAACAAAAACTATGAACACAACATCTCCTAAACACTAATTTCCTTCCAATCTAATGGAGAAATAAATTATATTATCACTCTTCAACTTTGCACTCTCAAAGTATCCAAATCCACCTTTTGGATCACCTTAGACCTCTTCACTCATCCTCAACCTACAAGAGCATTATTCTAACATTACCAACATGACCCATAGGTCATACACATATTCCTTAATCTACTCTGCTCATTAACTCATCTACTGATCACTTTCCCTCTCCTTCACTCTATATATTTTACATACACACATCTCTTACAAGCCTTACACAAGTCTAAAAACCATCTCCTTTAGTTTCACTATTTATAGAGCATTTACGATCATCACCATCTTTTTTGGCTAATAGGCATTCCTTAACCCTTAAGGCATATATTTCATTGAGACACATCTCAATACCATCCACATAGGTCAACCATAGTACCCATGGGTCACCCTTAAGCAACTACACATGTCAATTAGGCCCTTGTAGCCCTTATAGGTCTCATGGAGACCTATTCACACCATTAGCAAAATAACAAGAAAAATAGATACATAAGACCACTTAAAAATGCATAGGTATAATTTACATGACCCCTTAGTCATCCTAAAATGATCACATTCATCATTGTACTCTTCTGTACAAACTTAATCAACTCAAACATTATCCTTGTTCATAAGGACACCATGATTGAACACATAATCAACTTATTAAGCTTTTTTCATACTCAAGATAGGTTTATCACACCTCTAAAATCCATACAAATTATCCTCATGGAGTCTAAAACACTCTCCAATAGCTAAGTCATCATGAAACATTGAAAAAACATCAACACAAGCTCAATTATCCTTCTTGGGTCACATACAAAACAAACATAGAAACATAGTCAACTTTCAACCTCTATAACTTTGAATCTACACACTTATATACCTTATAATTTATATTGAGAAAATTATATCTATATAAAAAGATATGGCCCAAAAACTAGACACTGGTCTTTCCTTTGTTAAATTCAAAACCTTGAATTCAAATGATCACAGTTAAACCTCATTCACTTACAATGTATCTCATGTCCTCACTACTTACATAATTAATGTACCATCAATCTTCTTCAAACGTTAACTCATATTGTGCCACTACCCAAATGTTAAACTTAAAACAATTGACCTCATCTCATGTAATATTGAAATCTTGACCACATACGCACCACTGATCTATATGAATTAGATTAGTCTTTATCTTATAGCACTTACTATTTAATCAATCTATAAGAATGCCCACTCACCATTAGATCCTTATCCTTTACCTTTTCTTAGTGTTAAAAATTGATCATTTGTCCTTATTGCATTTCTTCTTGACACCTTGGAATAAACACACTTAGTTGATCCTTTTGTAAGGAGCTCAATCTTTAACTTCATTAGCCAATGAACACTTTGACTCATTCAAATCAAAATGCACCATACATCTTGATATGTATAAATTCCCATGAGAATTTGTATCTCAATTTGGTCCTAGTCTTTACCCTTCACAAGTTTAGCTAAGTATGGGGACCATTGCAATATTCTTGGAAGGCCATTTTTACTCCTTAATAAATTTTGATGTGCTAACCCACATGTTCTAAAACTTTGACCATATGATCAAATCACATAGGAGAATATAACCATCTATCAGTCTACTCCTAGAACCCTCATTTATGCAATATATAATTCCATTAATCTTCTCACTTAGATTTTTCTACCACAGAGCCAACTATGTCAAGAACTACCTGGAAGGCCAACTTTACACATGCATATCTTTTGATCTGCTTCATCACATGATATGAAATTTAACACATATAAAATAAGCACAAAACAAAAAAACCATATGATCAACATCTCCTTACACCTTCAAATTTGAGAAATATAACACCATCAAAATTACTACTTAGCTTTTCTTGCCACATTGCAAATTTGGGTAAGTATGGGAAAACACTGTCAAACTATGTAGGAGCCTAACTTTGTACTTAAATATATTATGTTTCACTTTGTAACATGAACTAAAATTTAGTACATATAATCTAGGAACAAATGTGATCAAAACCATATGACCAACTCCCCTTGACTCATCCACATGTGGTAATGGTGACATCAACAATCTGCCTACTTATTTTTTTACCATTAGACATAAAATGTCTAGATGAAAATAATGAACTACTAGATGAAATATAATCATGGAAAAAATCACTCAAATAATTATTTAATTATAATATGACACCTTTCACATGATCATATTAGCATACTCATCCATGAACATCTCTAACCATGTCAAAACTGAAGATCAACCAAGCCTCCTTTAAGCATACTAGGACAAACACATTGCACACTTTGTCATTGTCACTTAAACTATCAAGGCACTTTATCCATTGACTTGGAAAAATAAATGACATAACCATGACATCATTGATAACTCTAAGACATACATTAATCAATACACACTTTTACATATGCAAAACCTTTCAATCATTTGCCTTGTAAATGAAGACACCATGAATGAACAAAAACTCAACTTCTAAGCAATGGTTCATATTGAAGATAGATTGGTAAAACCTCAAAAATTAGTACATATTATCCTCAAGGAGTTTAAAACACTATATAATAGATAAATCATCATGAAACATCCAAAACACCATCAATAAAAACACAAACATCCTTCTTAGGTTACTTGTAGAAGAAATTAAAAGCCTCAGTCAACTTTAGAGCTTTATAAATGCAATTGTATGACCATTAAAATCTCCTAATAATATTTCTTAGATTTCCCTTGAAGGTATTTACCACTTTTATTTTTAATCCATCATCAAATTCATCCATCATCAAAATTTATAAGTAAAACACTACAGACTAGTTTTCCTTCATAAAATTCAAATAATTGAATTCCAACGGTCACTAAAAAATGAAAAATTGGCTAAGTATGGAAAATAATGAAATATTCCTAGGAGAGAAACTTTGAACCATTATAAACATCATATCAAGGAATGAAATTTTAAACACATGCTCTAGGCATAAAACTAAACATACCCATGTGAAAACTTTCTTCTAACACCTTCACACATGTGAATGTTGATGCCATCAATCTGCTTACTCAAAAAACTCTGCCAGGATGAGTAGGATAACCTAGACCTTCACAAGACTACTAAAATGGTTTATTTTCACTTTAATAATTATACCAATCACTTATTACACCCCATATGACCCTTCAAACATCTTCAACATCCATCATCTTTCCTAACCAAGCAAACACTGCAAGATCCATTCATGATCACTAAGGCACACTTTTTCATTGACCTACTAGCTTATTTGACACCTCATGAACATTATTTGTCAACTTGAAGACAACATTAACAACACCTCAACACTTCATTTTTAATTCAAATTCATAATCTTACCTTTCTATGTTATGAGCCAACATGTTAAATGGCTTACCATTTTCACTTGATTTGGGTTAACTTGGGTATGATTTCCCATTTCGATTGAAGGTCGTTATATAGACTCATCATCATTTGATCATTGTGAACTTAGGTTATCTAGTGTATTTATCACACTCCAATTTCTATAACACATTTTATTCTACTTCTTATGATCATGTGGCAACATTGTGCTACCTATTGGGTTTTAGTTTTATACTTACAAATTCTTACATGTTTTCACATCTTGAGTTTATTAGTTCACATTTTTACCTTCCGCATCAGGATTTTATTCTAATTTTATAGTATTAACTCATTGAATTTGAACTAGATTTTATGGTATTGACATATATTTTAAACCTATGTTTGGTGTACTAATTTACATTATAGGTTTTAGAGTTATCATACCCTCTTTTAATTTGATGATTTCAACCTACCAAAGTTGAGTAATTTCATGAACCATTTTTTATAATTATGTGGTAGTATGCCACCTTCTCTTTTATTTTAGTCTCTTTTTCCTTGTCATTTTTTTGGAGAAAATCAAAACACATCCTTGTTAACATTTACAAAACATTTTCCAAATCTTAGTAAATATAGAGAACTATATTTTACACATGGCACAAAGATACACTTTTAGTGGGGTCTCTTAGAGCCCTATCTATGAGGAAGAACACTTTAATGATATAAAAGATAATTTCATTATATTTGAGGACATTCCCATGAATTTAGGATCTAAGTAAGACTAATTTGAACATCAACCCTTAGAGGACAAAGACAAAGCCCTCCTAAAGTTGATTGAATCCCATGCTAGATTTGCATTAGACTTTCATATGAAATAATTTCATCCTTGGTTAGGGTAGAAGAACAATAGAAAGAACAATCCCTCTCTCATATTATAAAAATAAACATTGCATCTTATAACAAAGGAAAGGAATTTCTCATAGATTCAAAATCTAATGATCAAAATCTTGTCACCAGGATCAAAAAGATAAGTCAATGATATGCAAATCAACTTATTGCATATTTAACTGAATCTTTAGTTGCCACTTCAATACAAAAATATGCTTCCAAATAACAATGGAATGTGGTTGAACCAATGCAACAAACTTTAGTTGAGAACACACTTATGATGGATCAAGATGTCTCAATTGAACAACCCAAGTCCCAAGAGGTTCTACAACATGTTTTTCTAGACATGGAGCATATATTTTTTAGTCATTAAGAACCTCTTGTTCCTTCTCAAAATCAAGGACCAAAACATTCAGTGTACATTGAATAAATTATTCAAAATAATTTGGCTAGTTCATCTCAACTAATACATACTTTGGTGAATAGACCACAGACTCCCAAAAATCAATAGAACACTTATATTTTAATATGTCCAACTTTGGGGAATGTTATCAACCCAAGAATCAATGGCTCACTTACTCAAATCAAGGAGTGAACTAAAACAAAGTTTCAAATCATAAGGTGTATATCCCTAACAAATCCATGCAAAAGGGGCACATACCAACCCAACATAATTATCTTCCACCAACCAATGCACCTAAAATGCAAGAGTAGAATTTGTTGAAAGAAATTTTGTCATGATTGGAGATAGGAAATTGAATCAAGAAGTATAAATGTCATGAGATATATCCATATATATTTGATTTGAGTATTCTCCAAGTCCCCTTTCCACCTCATTTTAAGGCACCCAAATTTGAAACATATAAAGTAAAGGGTGACCCTAGTGAGCACATTTAGGCATTTTTGTATTATGCCAAGAGGTAGTTTACAAAAACATTTATTTACTTCATTTTTTTCTATGAAGTTTAACATGACAAGATTTAGACTAGCTTCTTAAGTTACCTAGGGGATTAATTAAGGATTGGAATGATCTATCTAAAAATTTCATCATCTAATTATATTATCATATTGAACATTAATTGATCATTGTCAACTAATGCAAAGCTAAACAATGAGATGGAGAAAGCTTCACAACAAATCTATAATGATGGAGAGAATTATCTAGACACTTTCAACATAATTTTACAAACAAATAGTTAGTTGACATTTTAAAAAAAAAATTACACCCTAAGGTGGCACACAATATATATTACTTATGTAAACACATTTGAGTAAATTATAGACAAAGGTGTGTATATTGAGAAGGCACTTATCACCAAAAGCCTTGTCAAGATTTATTCATAAGGTCAAACATCAAATGAAACCCAATCTCTTGGTCAAACTATTGAAAACTAAACCTAAGTTTTTCAATAAGAACAAGAACATGGTCAGAAATGTATTAATTAAAATAAGACATGTACAAATGGTGTATGCTCCACCAGCTCCAAATGTGAAATTAAATCCACCTAATCCACTAAATACTTTATAAAGAGTCCCTCCATGAATGATATTTAATAACAGCTTCAAAGTCTTTAGAAAATTATGGGAGACTATTGAAGAAATTTTTTAAAAGTTCATAGCAAATAATTTGATTGTATGGTCTATACCAAGGCCATTTATAAAAGATCAACCCAAACCTGACTAGTATCGAGCAAACAAATTTTTCAACTTCTATTGTGTTATTGGTAATGGTGTTTATCATTGTGATCAATTGTAACATATCATTAAATATTTGATTAAAATTGGTAAAATTAAGATCAAGCTTGTATCATAGGACACTAATTAGGATATGGGAATCTACAAATATCCATTTCCTAGACATAATCAACAACTACTAAGGAACAATTAGAACTAATGAAAAAATCAATTGCAAAATCATTATCAAGATCATAATACCCATGTTAATAACTTGGATTAAAATAACATGCCTTATGATTATAAAAATGTTGTGGGATGAATTTATATAAACCACATTACCACTGTCACTGTTAAATCTCTTAAACCATCCCATGTTCCTTGTAGTATTGGACCTATTATTATAGGGTCAATTCCCTCTCCTTCAAGTAATGTTACATTGAGTTCACATCATTTTTATTACACCTCCATTCACATGAGTTATTATTTCTAGACCTCAAACTTTCTCTAATTATAATGGTTCCTCACTGAATCAAAAAATTTCCAATGCAACTAGACACCCACGAGTCACCCTTTAAGGCCCTCTACCTTCATCCATTAATTATACTAGCTCCTTCTCACCTCTAGATTTCATAATCACAACTAGACGCTCACAAGTTACTCTTCAGGGCCCTTTTCCCTCTTCTTCCAATTTTGAACACAACATGAACATTATGCCTTCAGATCCAAAGATAAACACTATGCTATCTAAGGCTAAGTCATTTTGTCCTACTATTGAGAAATCTTATAGTATATCAAACCAACTGAGTAAAAACCTTGTGAAAATTTATATTTTAGATATTTTGTGTGTCTAAAGTATATAAAATTATTTTGAATAACCTTTTACAATAATCCATTATTCCCTAAGATATTAATCCTAGAAAGTTTCAAACACTTGTGGTGCATTTGTCTTCATTTCAATAGCTCATGTTTGATCAAAAAGACATGTCCACTCTTGGTCTGAGCCATAATAACCCCTTATATATTAAGGTCATCATTAAAAACCATAAAATCAAGTGGGTTATTATAGACAATGGTTTAAGGCTGAACCTAGTATCCCTCAAACTAGTACAAAGATTGGGCTACATTATAAAGGACATTCAACTAGAGAAGATCACCATAAAGACTTTTGATAATACCACAAAGGAGTCTTTTGATACTATTTATTTTCCAATCATTGTTAGGTCTATGTCCATTACACTTTGTTACATATTATAGATATTGAGTTTCCTTCTAACATACTTCTTGGGCATCCTTAGATACATGAAGTATAGGCCATTACATCCACCTTGCATCAGTTCCTTAAGTTTTACCATGATGGGATTGAGGTCATCATCCCCACTTGTCTACAATCTTATCAATATTGCAAACATCTAGAGGTTAAATATCATAATTATAACTATTATCTTGGTTCTAAATTCATTGTAAATAAGATTATATAAATAGTTTTGCATCCACCAAAAT
Organism: Torreya grandis; assembly: GCA_037957365.1. Classification (NCBI taxonomy): domain Eukaryota; kingdom Viridiplantae; phylum Streptophyta; class Pinopsida; order Cupressales; family Taxaceae; genus Torreya; species Torreya grandis. The sequence goes on along the minus strand of JARHVA010005544.1, from coordinate 1,156,481 downwards.
ATAATTATATCAACCCTAATGACCTTACATCCACTTCAACTGATCCATTTCCTATAACTCTTTCAAAATAAGTTATTATAGAAGTTGTAGGTATTTTCATGTACCATCTTAAGGATGCCTTCTACATTGATAAGTTTCCAAAGTCTCATAAAACATTTGGTAAACCCAAACCATCTAAAAGTGTTGATAGACCCAACATGATTAGGAAACAGAATAAAGAAACAAAGAAAACACCAATGGTATTTGTACCTACTACTTCACCAAAATAGGATTGAGAGGCTTTCACTAAAGGAGACTGGATATATTTTGGTGACATTTCTAATTATTTTTAGAATCGAAAATATCCTATCCCTAATTAGATCATGGAAATTTTTGATTATAAAGGAAAAAGACTTGGTCCATAATTATAAGGAATATTGGCAGCTGGTATACCTAATTTGAATCATAGTTTCAAACTTATACTACGTGGGGGTGACCTCATGATTTTTGATAATGATTCTTCTAAATTGACTAGTGACAAGACTCTTGGTAGTAATATAACATTCCCTTATAACCTTTTTTATGATCTTGCTAACATGTACTTATTTGATTCAAATTCCATGATGACCATAACACCCCATTATTTCTTATGCCTTTTCTATCCTGAACTCATTGATTGGGACCAATAAAATTCAATCATATACCTTGATAAATTCCAAAATGAAGAACCAAATATAGAACACATGGACCTTAGAGATGGATTTCCCATTAGCAATCATAAGTAAGGATTTTATTTTTCATTGGATCCTTTTTAGAGGTATAATCACTGAGAAGGGGGGATGAATCAATTATGATAGATAATCCAAACCTCAATTCCAATCCTTTCAAACCCTTAACCAAATAACATTATCATTCATGAAGCATACCCATCATTTATAGTAATGAATATTAAAGATAAGCAAGATCACACATATAACAAAAGATCTACATGGGAAACCCCCTTAGGGAATAACACCCATTGAACCTAAAAAAATGGACTATAATCCTATAATAACAAGATCCAAATTTAGACCAATACTGACTTATCAAGGAACACCCATCCCTTAATTTAGTGAGACACCCATCCCACAAGGAGGAACCAACCCCCTAAAAAACCAAGAACCCACTCAATTAACTTGATCTAATCTCCACCTCTAATATGATGTATTATAAACTTTATGATGGAATTTTCTTAATTTCATTCTTCACCCTTATATCTCTCTCAAATAGCCTCTAGGGTCTACTCACTCAATCAGTCTCTTCTAGGCTTATTAGGTCTAATGAACTATGTGTTTATCTTTATCAACTTGATCAGATAAATAGTTTGATCTTTTTCACACTCTAATGATCCTCACTAACCTATCAATTTTATTCCAAAGGTTCTCTCCTTCACTTAATCCCACACTTGCTCAACTCTACTCTCTTTTGAAATCATCACACACTCTCAAACTTGATCATATAAGAAATACACCCCTTTTAGATCACTCTAGGCTTCTTCACTCATCCTCAATCTATATTTTACTTTATTCCATCCACTGAGCACACTCCTTTTGACCTCTTTCCTTCATCTCTATCTTCTACTCTCTCAACACATCCACATCCAAGTATAGAAATCATTACCTTAGCTTTTACTCTTTATAGAGTCTTCATGAATATCAACTTCTAGGTTGGCCATAATACTTTCCTTAACCCTTAATACTTCTATAATTCTAACACATATCTCAATAGCATCCTCATAGGTTGGCCATAGCATCCATGGGTCATACTTAAATATCTACACCTTTCAATTAGGCCTTAATATCCCTTAAAGGTCTCATAGAGACCTATTACCCATTCATCACTTCATCAATTAAATTAATAACATAAGATCACTTTCAAATACTTGGGTCCACTCCATATAACCTCTATGACATATTTATGTTATTACTTTTTCCTAAACACTCTTTTACTAAAGCACAAATTACTTAAATAATATTGTGTGCATAAGAACACCATGAATGAATAAATAGTCATATTTAAATTACAATAAATACATTTTTATGGATATTCAAACCTCCAAACCAATTTTTATAGATATCACTTGAAATTATATATAACTTTACCTTTTACACCATCATCAAATAATACCTATATCAAAAGTTATAGCTCAAACACCACATACTAGTTTTCTTTTGTTAATTTGAATATTCAAATTCTAACAGTCACTGTGTAAATACAAAACATCTAAAACTTGTCATCATCTCATGTCCCCTATTAACTTTTAATAAATACACTTCATCAATCTCCTTGAAAGCTTCTTGTATTTAACTTTTTAATGTTAACCATTGATCTTTAACATAGGTATCTATGATTAAGATACTTGGCACCCTAACATGCCTTATATACGTTAACTATTTGACTCAAGACATGTCATCGATCTCCATCTCCACAAACACCCATGTGCTATTGATCTTTTTTCAAATCATCAAGATTGAGACACATATCATAAGCACATGAAATCTTAGGAACTTTTGACATATTGAATTCACACATGTCATTGGATCATAATCTAACAAGATCACATAATCCATTAGATCTTTATTTGGTTAGATTAGATGCTCATTTTTAGATCTTTGATCCGATTAAATGCTCATTATAAATCTTTAATATCAAAAATGTGGTGAAGCATGGGAACTTATTGAAGTCTTTTTTAGAATCCAAATTTTCACCTTAATAACTTTTTATACATTCCATATTTAGAATAGAAATTAAACCAAATGATCACTATCATATGGGAATCCATCCATGTATCAAACTACTCTTGAAACCTTCATACATGTGAAATATGATATCATCAGAATGCATACTTAGCTTTATATACCAATATGACTACTTGAATCTAGACACTCATATGACTGATCTAATGAATTTCATTCACTTCTATAAGCACTCCAGAAACTTATAACACCCCATAGGGTCTATGTAACATGTTCACACCATCAATTGCCTCACTAAGTCAAACACTGAAGGGCCATGTGGGAACACTGAAGCTTATTGAATTATTCTTTGTCATTTTCATTATAGCATACATTACACCTCATCAACATCTCTGGTCACCTTTTAGACATCATTGATAACTCTCCAATAATCCCTCCCTTTGTCATTGATGTCAACACCAATACAAAGATTATGTTCAAACTCTACCTCTTTCTTCAAGTGATTTCTCCCCCTTTTACAAAATGACAAAGTGGGTTCATCTTTTGATCCTGAGGACCTTGAAAAACTACTCACAGAGGTTAAAAATATCCCCCTAGCATCATGTTCCATCTTATGTCATCTGATCTTTGACATAAACCAATATGAACTTGGGCTTCTCTAATCCTTGGACTTGTTTACCTACATAACTCACAAGCTCCCTTTTCTCATGCCTCAAGATTTAAACACATGAATTGGTTTGATTAAGTCATCATATCAGTGTTCTTAAATTCACAATTATAACATACTTATTCATATCTCTACCATGACTGAAACATATCACATATGCTCCTCCTCACATCATGTACAAATCTTCAAACCTTTCAAACTAATTGAGTTAGTTCCCCCTAACTCCATGATTTATCTACAAAATAATATCTTCAATATGTCTTCTTAACCAATTTTGTTCTAACAACTAAAAACCTCCATATTCTGCCTATAGACTTGTAAGACTAGAATCTTTAAATACACCTTGAGCACACATACTTGTTTCTCCATAAGAAATATTTATCCTAAGAAGCATAGGTAGAGACACCCTAACCCACAATATTATAGAATAATGTGAAACCAGGAGTTGCCCACAAATCATCATATTCCTTCTCTTTTTTGGACATTTTATAGCTATAAAACTGATTGTCCTTCTTTTTATTCTTAGGCTTAAGAGAAACAACTTCCTCATCTAATACACCATTATCCTTCTCTTATAATCTTGATTTTATAATACATGGAGATAACATATATTCATGACATACCTCATCACTAAACATTGACAACTAATGTTATTAACATGAAACTTGTTCAAAAATAGCAAGATGTTTACTTAGATCTATACACACCTCAAGACTAGCCTCAACTAGAATCTTGGTCTTATCCTTGAGCTTGTTCTCTTCATTCATAACATAAGTAAACAATGAGAGACCTTGGCACCTTCAACCTTTGCATCATTCTCCAACACAATAAATAGACCTTTTAGACATATAAACTCATCATGACTCACACTTTCTACTTATGGTTTCCATGAGTTAACTATCCTTCTTCCTCGCACTTTAGGATTCTAATTAAATTTGTTTTGACTTGATAACCTTTGCTTGCATAACCTAACAATGTGATGAATCTTATCATAGTTATAGAAAACCACTCCTTTTGAAGGAAAACCAGCTTGCCTTAATTTATTTGAACAACATTTTATAAAATGTCCCACATCATGACAATTGAATCATTCAACTTTGCTTACACCACTTGATTGATAATTTCACTCATTCTTAGCAAGTCTTCTACACTCTCTAGCCCTATGACCAAATTGATTGCAAGTGTAACAATAACCATTGAATTTGGCATAACTCATGGAATTTGGTTGTTTAATCTGATTTATATTCATTCTATCAGCATATTCATTCCATTATTGATTGTTGACCCTCAAGGTCTAATTGTCTTTGTTCACATTAGTCTTCACCTTGTCTTCAGTTACATTCTTTTATTCTTCATTGTAACCAAGTCCAGTTCTATCACTAGTATTCTTTTGACTATTTAGAATATTGTCTAAATAACTTGAACTCTTTTCAAACATCACAAATGACTTTATCTTACTAGATGTCTTTTATAACTCAAATTTTGATGACTCATTTTCAACCACATACCTTAAATACTCATCTTCTTTAGATTTTAGTCTTATAGTCTAAATTTCTAATTTACAACTAAGATGCTTGGGTATATCTTCATTCTCCTTGGTGTCTTAATTCATTCTTGCCTCAAACACATTTAATTTCTCCTCAAAGTCCTTTATTTGAGACTTCATCTTCTTGTTAATATTCTTCTCTATCTTTGTTTCTTATTGAGAATTCCTCAATTTAATCTCACAGTCCCCCTTGTCTTCTTCATTATATGTATCACTCTAAGTAAACTCCTTTTTATATGAAAATCTACTTTCCTCAGCCATATAGAGGAATTTATCTTCATTATCAAACTCAAAAATCACTATCTTCACTCTCATCTGATGAGCTACAATATTTATTGGTGTAGAGACTCTTCTTGTTCTTGAAGGACTTCTTGTTATCAAGCTTTCTATCAGACCTAAATGTATTCTTACCTTCATCTTAGATTTCACCCTGCTCTTCATCTTCATTTTTACTATGCTTATGAGGGAAATTTTTTATCTAAGTGTCCTATTTATCCACAATTGAAACATTTAAAGGGTAGATTACCCTTATACTTCCCTGAGCCCATTTTCAATTTACTTGAAAACAAAGTTATTAGTTGATCATCTGATATCTCATGATGCTTGACTTCCTTACCTTGAGTTATTTTCTTATTTGACTTCATTTCTATCTTGAATGTTGCTTCCTTATTTGGGAGTTTATCATCATTAACTCTCATCTCATATGCAGTAAGGGTGCCATGTAATTCATCCATCTTCATTTGAGTAAGATCATGACTTTATTCTGTAGTAGACACTTTAGAATCAAACTTGAGGGAGATATATCTTAATACCTTTTATACTATAGTAGCTTCTTCAAGTTGCTCTCTAAGACCTCTAATAATGTTCATAATCTCATCAACTCTCTACAAAAAGGATGCCATAGAATCTTATTCCTTCATCTTGAGACTCTTAAATTATCTTTGGTGAGACTTCAACTTGGCTAACTTGACCTTTTAATCCCCTTCATAAATGATCTATATTTTTTCCCATATCTCTTTCATAGATTTACAATAAAATACCTTAATGTACTTAGTCTCTAAAAGCCCATAGGTGATGGTGTTTATTGCCTTAAAATTTCTCTCACATAGCTTCTTATCAATTGCACTAGCTAGAGGGGTTAGGGGGATGACTATCCATCTACAACATATTAAAAAATGTCAAAACCTATTGACATGATATAGGTCTTCATCCCTTCACTCCAAAAAATATAATTGGACCCATTGAACATTAATGATCACTTTGTAGAGAAACCTTATATTTGTTGACTTGTCATATTGTACCTTAGATCACCTTCAAGTGATTAAACGTGTAATGAAGTTCATGATCTGATAGTAATTATTAGAGGTACAATCACTAAGGAGGGGTGAATTAGTGATGCTAGATAATCCAAACCTCAATTCTAATCCTTTCAAACCCTTAACCAAATAAAATTATCATTCATGAAGTATACACGTCATTTATAACAATGAACAAAAAAGATAAACAAGATCACACATATAACACAATATCTACATGAGAAACCCTCTTGGGGAATAAAACCCACTACAACCTAAGAAAATGGACTACCATCCTATAATATAAAGATCCAAATTTAGACCCGAACCAACTGATCAAGGAACACCTATCCCTTAATTCAGTGAGACACCCATTCCACAAGGAAGAATAAAAATCATAAGCAACCGAGTACCCACTTAGTTACCTTGATCTAATATATACCTCTGATCTAATGTATTCTACACCTGATGATGGGATTCTCTTTCTTTCACTCTTCTTCACCCTTCTATCTCTCTCAAATAGCCTTTAGGGCCTACTCACTCAATCCACCTCTTCTAGGATTATTAGGTCTAATGACTTATGCATTTATCTTTATCAACTTGATCAGATAAACATGTCTAATATTTTTCACCCTTTGATGTCCCTCACTAACATGTACCTTCTCTTAAAGGTTCTCTCCTTCACACAATTTCATACTTTCTCAACTCTACTCTCTTTTAAACTCATCACACACCCTCAAACTTGATTAGACAAGAAATGCATCCAAACACCCATTTTGGATCACTCTAGGCTTATTCATTCATCCTAAATCTGCTCTGTACTTCAGTCCATCCATTAAACATACTCCTTTCATCTCTATATTCTACTCTCTCAACACATCCACATCCAAGTCTAGAAATCATTACCTTAGATTTTACTCTTTATAGAGTCTTCATGAATATCAACTTCTAGGTTAGCCATAATACTTACCTTAACCATTAAGACTTATATAATTATAACACATATCTTAATACCATCCTCAAAGGTTGGCCATAACATCCATGGGTCACACTTAAATAGCTACGCCTTTCAATTAGGCCTTAGTATCCCTTTAAGGTATCTTGGGGACCTATTACCCCTTTATCACTTCATCAAGTAAATTAAGAAAATAAGATCACTTTCAAATACATGGTCCAATCCATATAACCTCTATGACATCTTCAGGTGATTATTCTCACCAAAACACTCTTCTGCTAAAGCATAAATTGCTAAAATAATATTCTATACACAAGAAAACCATTAATGAACAAACAGTCAACTTCTAACTATAATAAATGCATTTGTACAAATATTCATACCTCTAAACTAATTTTTACAGATATCTTTTTAAATTATCTACAACTTTGCCTTTTACACCATTATCAAATATTGAATATATCAAAAGTTATATCTTAAATAATATAGACTATTTTTTTTTTATTATTTTGAATATTCAAATCCCAGTGGTCACTATGTAAATAAAAAACATCTAACACTTGTCATCATCTTGTGTCCCTTGTTAATATTGAATAAATACACTCTATTAATCTCCTTGTGATCTTCCAATATTTAACATTTTAACATTGACCATTGATCTTTGACACATTATCCATGATTAAGACACTTGGCACCCTCATGTGCCTTCTACATATTGACTATTTGAATCAAGCCATACCATCGATCTCCATCTACACAAACACTCACATTCCCTTGATCTTCTATCAAATCATCAAGATTGAGACACATATCATAAGCACATGAAATCTCAAGAACCTTTGATATATTAAATTCATGTGCACCATTAGATTATAATCTAACAAGATCACAAGCTCTGTTACATCCTTATCTAGTCATATTAGATGCTCACCATCAAATATTTTATCCTATTGAACACTTATCATAGATCTTCAATATCAAAAATTTGGCTAAATATGGGAACTTATTGAACTTTGTTTGAGAAACTAACTTCTCACCCTAATAACTTTTGCTACATTTCATGTCTAGACCTAAAATTTGAACCACATGATCACCTATCATATGGGAATCCATCCATGTATCAAACCACTCTTGAAACATTAATACATGAGAAATATGATATCATCAAACTACTTACTTAGCTTTATCTACCAATATGACTACTTGAACCTAGACACTCATATGAGTGCTCTGATGAATTCTAGTCATTTTTATATGTATTCCAGGCACTCATATCACCCCATAAGGTCTATAAAACATGTCCACACCATCAATATCATCCATTAATTACCTCACTAATTCAAACACTAAATGACCATTTAGGAACATTGAAGCTCATTGAAGTATAATTCATCATTGTCATTTGAGCACACATAACACATCATCAACATCCTTGGTCACTTTTGAGACATCATTGATAACTCTCTAACATCCTTCTACTTGCTTTGGAGAGTAGGAAAACTTTATTGGTCATGAAAAAGATAAAACATCAAGATCTTTAGGTGAAAACCTCTTTGAGGTACTCATTAGTTAGGGTAAAAGTAAAGAAAAAGACAAGTTCTTAAGTGAAAACCTATTTTAGGCACTCTTGGATGGGAAAGTGTGTTCATCCCCAAAGGATGCATAAGTTCCATCAATTCCTAAATCTATATACAATAGTAACATCATATTAGAACAATAACAAGTCTTTAAGCATCTTGATCTTGAATTTCTTAATATTTTTTCTAGTTAGACATTACCTGAGTTGGAGGATTCAGATTCGTCACATTATCTAAAGATTTGGGAGGAACCACAAGAAGCTATAATATGATAAGATGATCAAGATCACACATTGCCTACTATTCTTGAATATGGTTTTACACTTCTGGTGGAAAACATTATTAAAGTGAACCTGGGAATGTATGATGATCCCAAAATTGTTTACCTTGGATCTTCCCTTACTAAAGTAGAGTGAGATCAAATTATATCCATTTTGAGGGATTTAATTGATATTTGTGCATGGGAATATTTTGACATGCCAGGCATAGACCCTCACTTAGTTATGCATCACCTTTTTTTATTCAAATGTCAAAAAATTCAAACATAAATTTAGGAATATGTATCCATGCATCACTCTTCTGGTAGAATCCAAATTGGAGAAGTTACTAAGAGTAGGCTTCATTAGACCAATAGACTATTTTGAATGGATATGAAATGTAGGTCCAGTCCATAAAAATCCATAGGGTATATGTCTTTGTATTGATATTAGATATATCAACAAATCATTCCCCAAAGATGATTTTCCTCTACCCAACATTGACATGATCATTGATTCTAATACTGGGTATAATATGTTGTCCCTTATGGATGGATTTTTTGGATATAATCAGATCAAGATAGCTCAAGAAAATCAATACAAGACTACGTTCACCAATGTGTGGGAAACATTCTATTATCAATTCATGTTATTTAGTTTGAATAATGATGGAGCCACTTATTAATGTGATATGAATGTCATATTTCATGACATGATGCATGATATTGTTGAATACTATGTTGATCACATCTTAGAAAAATTAAGAACGCGTTCTAGACATCTTAACATTCTATGAAGAATCTTTGAGAGGCTTCATGAGTACAAGGTCCATCTGAACCCTAAGAAGTATGTATTTGGTGTCACTTCATTAAAATTGATAGGGTTTATTATATTATAAAGAGGGATCAAATTTAACCCTACTAAAGTCAATGTCATTGTTTAAATGCCTCCACCTTCAAATTTTAAATAGCTTTAAAACCTGCAAGGAAAGATCCAATCTATTTGTAGCTTCACTTCTCAACTAGTAGGTAAGTGTCACCCATTTACACATATCTTAAATAAATGGGTCAAATTTAAATGGGATAATGTGTGTCAATTATAATTTATGAATTTCATAACATATTTGGCTAACCCACTTGTTTTGAGACTGCCAACACTAGGATAACCATTATTTCTTTACACTTTAGTGATTGAACATGTACTAGGGGCACTTTTAGCCCAACATGATGCTCAAGGCAAGGAGCATGTAGTTTATTATTTAAGTTGCATAATAGTGGATTGTGTTGTAAATTTTTTAGTGATTTCATATAGGTTTCCAAGTGAGTGGATGAAGTGTCTTGGTAGTCTAAGTGTCAATGATAAAGTGTGTAGTGTGACTATCCTAGTATGCTTAAAGTAGGCTTGGTGGATATTCAGTTTTAGCATGATTAGGGATGGGTATTAAGAATTTATCATGTGTTAGGGCTCCTACCAGAGGTGAAGGATGATTGGAGAGCTTGTGGAAGTGCATGGTTTTCATCCAGTTCTTCATTATGTTCATCTTCGCATAGTTAGTTCTATGATAAATAAATCTGAGTAGGTATATTAATGATATTATATTTCACACATGTAAAGGTTACAAGAGCATATTGATATAAGGATGGATTCCCATGTGAGTGGAGATCATATGGTCCATGTTTGAGGTCATGACATTGAGTGAAGCAAAAGTTATTAAGGTGCAAAGTTGGCCTCTTAAACAAAAGTTCACTAAGTTGCTATACTTAGCTAGACCATCACTGCACATCATGCAGATATGTATGATCAAAAAATTTGGTGAATTTATTTTAGGTAATTATAAATTAAATACTAGGAATTTTTTTTCATGGTGATGTTTTTTTATAGTTCTAAGAATGTAACTTGATGTTTTAGAGTCCTAAAGTGTTTTCTAGCTCAAGATATAAATATTCAAAGTTGTACTTGTAGACTTTGATGGCCCAGAGATTGTCAAGATAAAATTAATTGAAGTCAAAGTTCATATAGTTAGTATATATAATATTTAACATTGAATTTTATATTTTGATCCAAAATTTCACTTAAAATTGAATATGTTAAATAATGAATGTGCTAGTGACAAGTGTCACATTCACAGAGCTTGGATAGAGGATCAATGGTTTGCAGTCGATCATTTAGTTAGAAGATCAATGGTGTGGGTCAATGTGTGTATAAGTAATGTAGAGATATGAAGAGGTATAATCTTAGGAGATCTAGTATATATATATATATATATATATATATATATATATATATATATATATATATATATATATATATATATATATATATATATATATATATATATATATATATAGATAATGGTGAGCATTGCTTGATAAATATTGAGCTACTTAGAGGAGATTTATGATGCACGTTTGTTACAAATTATCAGGAATAATGAGATGATAACTAGTGATTTATGTTTAACAGTGAGCAAAGGAAAATATTATGATACTTATAATAAGATAAATGGTGTGTATTTGATCAAAATATGTAAAGACATGAAGATGAATGAAAAGTTTTCTAAGTTTAATAGTTAATGACTATTGGAATTCAAATATACAAATTTGTGTGGGAAGACCAATCTAAAATTTTTGTGATATAACTTTTGATATATGGAGAGTTTGATCATGGTGTAAAATTAAAATTTGTAGAGTACTTCATGGTGCATCTATGAAACCTATTTATAAGGTCTAACTATTTATACAGTTAAATATATGGATCTCTAAAGTTGACTATGTATGTGTTCATGCTTTGTAAGTAACTCGAGAAGGGTAATTGAGTTGTTCTTAATGGTATTTCAATGTTTTAAGATGAACTAAGGGATTTATCATCTTTTATACTTCATTAGGATAGTTTTTGTTGATTATGGAGGTTTGAAAAATCTAGATTCTATATGATTAAAGGCTTATAAGTTGACTATGTGTTCATTCTTGGTTATTATATGTACAAAATGATGTTTGGGCTAATTATATTATAGCAGAAGGGTGTTGTGATGGATATTTTCACTTAAGGTGGACATATAAATTATATGGCATGTGTATATGTATTGTTAAAGTGTTCTTGTGTTCTAGGTTTTCTTAGATAAGTGTCAAAGTGGCGAATGGGTCTTCATAATACCTAAAAGGACACTTAGGCCAATTTGAAAGAGGGTATTACTTAAAGGTGACCCATGTAGATTATTTAAGAGTGAAGGCATGTGTTATATCTAATAAAAAATATTATGAACATGATATTCATGAATACATTATAGAATGTCAAATCGAAGGTGATTGTTTTAGACTTGAGAGAAGAGGTATGTGTAAGTGTTGAATAATAAAGGAAAGAAAAAAAGATGTGTGCCCAATGGATGAGTTGTAGATTAGACTAGGTTGATGACTATGTATATTACTTATAGGTCATATTTCCAATGTTATAATAGTGCTCTTGTATTTTTGAAGATTGAAGATGAGTGAAGAGTTATAGAGTGATTCAAAAGGATGTTTTGAATGCCTTGAGTGTGAATGAAGGATAAATGATGTCTATGTGAGCTTGGTGGTTAATTTGAGAGGTAAATCAAAGTGTGGACTATGTGTATGATCATTTGTTCATGTTGATGAGGATGTGATAGAGTTGTTCCTGAGAAGTGTAGTGTGATCTAAAAGGTGGTTTTGGATGTTTATGGTTGTGTGAAGAAGTGAATGGGCTAATATACATTGTATCTCCATCATATTGGTATCAAATCAGTGTTCAAAAGATGTTCATATCATAGGTGTTGGGAGGGTGCTCAACATCTAGGTTAGAAGGATGTGACCATCCTAGGGGCAGGTGCTCCTTATGGAATAGGTGTTTTACTAAATTTTGGTTAGGACTTGACCATCCTAGGGGCAGTTGTTCCTTATGGATCATATGTTTCACTAAATTTTGGTTATAATTACTTGACCATCCTAGGAGTAGGTGATCCTTTTGGAATAGGTATTGCACTAAACTCTAGTCAAAAGACTTAACTATCCTAAGGGAAGGTTCTCTTTATGGAATGGGTATTCCACTAAAGTCTCATGTTTGTAATACCTTATAGGATATGTAGTCCATGTGTTTGTAGGATTGAAGGTGTCTTTTATTCCCTAAGAGGGTTTACCATATAGATCTTGTGTTGTGTGTATGATCTTACATTATCTATTATTTATTGTTATGAATGACTTGTATATTTTATGAATGCTTTTGGTAATTGAATAAAGGTTTAAAGATATTGGAATTGAAGTTTAAATATCTTGAATCATTGATTTACCCCCACTCTCAGTTATTTTACCTCTAATAATTGGTATCAAGTTAAGGTCCTTTGGTAAAGGCTTGACATCTTAAAGGTGATCCAAGGTACAATATGGGTAGCCATAAAATTAAAAGAGGGTTTTCCACTAAGCAAGAACTGATGTTCAATGGATCCAATAATTTTTTTGGGAGTGCAAAGATGAGGACCTACATCATGTCCCTAGGGTTTAACACTTGGCAATCTATTGTGGATGGTAATTTTACATATACTATTCTTCCATCTAGTGCTGTAGATAAGAATTTATTTGAAAACAAGTATAAGGTAATGAATGCTATCACTTTTAGTCATTTAGAGACTAAATACACCAAAATAATCCATTGCATATCTACCAAGGAAATGTGGGATAAATTGAATACTATTTATAAAGGAGATTCAAAGGTTAAGTTGCAAAAGTTATAGAATCATCAAAGACAATTTGAGAGTCTTAAAATAAAGGAAGAATATTCAGTGGCATCCTTTCTAAAGAGAGTTGATGAGATTGTAAAAATAATTATAGGTATTAAAGAGAAGCTTGAAGAAGATACTGTAGTTCAAATGTTATTAAAGTCTTTCTCTATCGAGTTTGATTATAAGGTATCTAAAATAGAAGAATGTCATGATCTTACTCATTGAAGATGGATGAATTTAATGGAATTCTTACTACCTATGAGATGAGAATAAATGATTATATATCACTAAAGAAGGAAACAACATTCAATATATAAATGAATCCAAAGAATAATTTCCAAGGTAAGAAACTCAAGGAGGATGACATATCTAATTTTGATGAAGGTGAACTAATTACTTTGTTTACAAGGAAATTAAAAATAGGGTCAGGAAAGTATAAGGGTAAACTACCCTTAAAATTCTTCAATTTTGGAGAGGTAGGTAATTTTTCTAACAAGTGACCTCATAAGCATAAGAATAATGATGATTAAGAGTATGGTGAATACCATGATGAAGACAAGAAAACATATAGGTCTAATAAGAGGAAGAGAAGATTTAGAAAGTATGAAAACAAGAAGAAGTCCTTCAAGAATAAGAAGAGTCTCTACACCAATAAAGATTATAGCTCATTAGATGAGAGTGAGGATAGTGATTCAGAGTATGATCATGAAGATGATGGTCCTATTGAAGATAAATCCCTCTTAACAACTAAGGAAGGAAGTTTCTCATATCAAAAGGAGTCTACTTGGAGTGATTCAAATGATGATAAAGATGAGGTGGACTATGAGACTGAATTGATGAATGATCTTGAAGAACTGAATATTGAGAAAAAGATTAACAAGAATATGAAGTCTCAAAATAAGGACTATGAAGATCAATTTAATGTATTCAAGGCAAGAATGAATGAAGATTCCAAGGAACATGAAGATATAGTTAAACATCTTAGTTGTCAATTGGAAATCTTATCTACAAACCTGAAAGCTAAAAAAGATGAATGTTTAAGGTATGTAATTGAAAATGAGTCATTAAAAGATAAGTTAGGGAAGATATCTAGTAAGATGAAGTCATTTATGAGATTTAAAAATATCTCAAGTGATCTAGATAATATTATGAGTGATCAAAAGCATGTAAGTGATATATTTAGTCTTGGTTGTAAAGAAGAACCAAAAAATACAACTCAAGACAAGATGAAGACTAATGTAAATCAGATCTTGAAGGTCAACAATTAATCAAGGAATAAAGATGCTGGTAGAGTTAAGACAAATTAGATTAGACAACCAAATACCTTGAGTTATGCAAGTTTCAATGGTTAATTTTACACATGTAATCAATCGGGTCATAGGGTTAGAGATTGTAGAAGACCTTTTAGAAATGAATTTTCATGAAACTATGATGGGGGTATCAGTCAAAAGGTGTAAACAAAGTTAAGTGATTTAACTATCTTGATGAGGTAAATTTTTATAAGCATTATCAAAATAAGGTAAGACAAGGTGAATCTTATTCAAAAGGAGTAGTTTATTTCAATTGTCAAAATAATGAACATATTACAAGATTTTTTTCTAATTAGGAAAGGCAAGATAAGCTTCTTACAAAAGGTATAGTGTGCTTCAACTGTCAACAAAGAGGTCACATTGCTAGATTCTACAAGCAAAGGCTTACAAGACATAATAGGTTTAACTAGGATCTTAGAGTGATAAAAAGAAGGAACATTAGCTCATAGAAACCAAAGGTGGTAAGTGTGATTCATGATGATTTTGCATGTCTAAGTAATGTGTTTGTTATGTGGAGAATTATATAAAATTTTGATAGTGCCAATAGCTCTCATTTTCTACTCATGTTGTAAATGAAGAGACCAAGCTCAAAGAGAAGACCAAGGTTCTAGTTGAGGATAATTCTAAGGTTTGTATGGATTCAAGTGAACATCTTATTATTGCTAAGAAAATTTCATGAAAAGAACATTAGTTGTCAATACCTAGTGATGAGATTCTAAACTACAAGGAAGATTCTTCAACTATAAAAGGTATGTCATGAATCTATGTTATTCCCATGTGTTATCAATAAAGTCTTAAATGAGAAGGGGAATGTTGTAGTGGATGAGCAAGTTATTTCTCTTAATCCTAAGAAGAAGAAGAAGAAGAAGAAGAAGAAATATTAGTATCAAATTACCAAGGATGGGAAGGAATATGAGGAGTTGTGGGCAAATCCTAGTTTCACATTGTTCTAAGTAACCATGTGAATTAGGATGTCTCTATCCATGCTTCTTAAGAGACTCATTTTAGTGGAGATGTAAGTGTTACTATGGTTTTCTTCATAAGGTCGTAAAAGGAAAGAGATGAGTGTTTCTAGTTTGAGTTGGTGTGTCAAGATGGGAGAAGTGCTTTAATGAGGTCAGAGTGATGTCATAAGTTGTTTTTATTGTGTATGTAGTGTGTATAAGATCATAATGGGAGTTTATAGCTGGCATAATGAGATTTATGGAATTTCAAGAAGATTTGTGTGCTTATAAAGGTTTGTGTACTTCTTTGTGATGTGCTTTAGGTGGTTTTGTGTCTTGATCTTGTTTGTGCCTTTTGGAGGTTTTTGTGTGCTTTTGGATTTATCTTTCTTATTATAGATCAAAGCCATGGTATAGGAATTCAAGGTTCCCAAAGGTGTGAGGGATAAAATCTTGGTTCAAAAGTGTGTGATGGTTATCTCCAGGTGTGCAAGAAGTTTTATAGGTGGGTGTTGTCTAGGAGGTTTGTTGACCTTATTTTTCTTAAGATTCTAGAGTTTTGGGCTATGCTAAAAAATTTGTTTGCCTTATGATTTAAGTTATAAGGATTCTTAATAGGTTTAAGGAGCCAAATGGGTTGACAAATCAAGATTCATGGATATTTTAAGGTTTATGGTTTTCAAATTATTCAAGTTTTTGTCAAAATGGAGGCATAATTAGCTAGTATATTTATAAATGAAGTATGTTTCAAAGGAGGATCTAGGTTATGAAAATTGGTGTGATTAAGGGGGAATATAAGAGTGTTATAGATATGAAGTTTCAGGTCTTGAAAGTATGTCTACTAAAATTTTTAGGCTATGTTAGTTTCAAGTAAGGCAACAAAGAATATTGATAGGCATAGTGTGAAGATTTGATGTTTTTTATTAGTTTACCCAAAAGAGAAAGGAATGAGTGTTTCAAGGTGAGTTATTAGGTTGGTTTAGAGCATGTTTCTTATTTTGTCAATGATAGGAAGTTGTGTTGGTGGTCCTTAAGGTGGATTGAGAGAGAAGGCTAGTAATCTTATGTGGTGGTTCTTAATGGTGTATGGAGATATAAAGACACTCAAGAGGTGAAATGGCTAAAAACTCTTAGGGGGAATCCCTCTCAGATGTTTCTTGGTGAGTTCCATCATATTTTAGTGATTTTATGTCTTATTTATTCATTAGTTATAATACTTGGTTGAAAAGAGTGTTGGTATGTAATAATAAAAAGTTGTCGAGGGAAGAGGAGGTAGGATCATGGTAAGGAGGAGTTTTTATCATATTTATAAGGTGTTACTCTCTTGTTGGTAGTATTTTTAGGTCTTCAAGATTAGTTTTTGACTAATTTATTATTATGTCAAAGGGGAAGAAGGTTCCTATTATGAGAGTGCTTGAAGATAGATAAGGAATGTGAGTTGTATGATGGGTGTTGACATCAATGCCAAAGGGGAACATTTGTGGATAGTTTTTAGTGATGTCATGGAGGTGTCCAAGTGAGTTAATGAAATTTCTTGATATTTTAAGTGTTAATGACAAAGTGTGTAGTGTACTTGTCTTAGTATGCTTGAAGTAGGCTTGGTTGATATTTATTTTTGGCATGATTAAGGATGGGTCTGAAGTATTGAGAATATGTGAGGGGTCCTATTAGAGGTCAAGGATGATTGGAGAGCTTGTGTAACTGCATTTTATTCATTTATTCATTTATTATGTTCATCTTGACATAGTTGGTTCTATGAAAAAATATGAGTATGCATATTGATGATGTTATATTTCACATTTGTGAAGGTTATAGGAGAAGATTGATATAAGGATGGATTACCCTATGTGTGGAGATAATATGGTCCAAGTTTTATGTTATGAGTTTGAGTGGATAAAAATTTATTAAGGTGAAAATTTGGCCTCTCAAATATAAATTCACTAAGTTTCTATACTTAGCCAGACCATCATTACACATCATGTAGATATGTATGATCCAAAAAATTTGTGCATTTATTGTAGATACTTATAAAGTCAACAATGGTAAAATGTTTTCATGTTGATGTTATATATAGTGCCAATAATTTACCCTAAATATTTGGAGTCTTGAAGTGTTTTCTAGCTTGAGATATAAATCTTCAAAGTTGTACTTGCAAGTTGTAATGGGCTAGAGACCGTCAAGATAAAATACATTGAAGTTTGAGGTCATCCGATTAGTATATTTAATAGTGTAAGTTAAATTGTAGATATTTATCTAATGGTGCATGTAAAGGTTAATATGTCAAATAATGAATGCATTAGTGATAAGTGTCACATTCATAGAGCTTGGATAGAAGGTCAACAATTTATAGTAGATCATTTAGTTAGAAGATCGATGATGCAAGTCAATGTGTGTAGAAGGTACATACAGATGATAAGTGAATAAATCATAAGAAATTTGATCTAGATATAATAGTGAGCATTAATTGAGAAATACTGAGCTACTTAGGTGTGTATTTATTCTAAATTGTCAAGAAGCAATTAGATGATAACAAGTGCTCAATGTTTAATAGTGAGCAAAGGTAAAGACTGAGCTACTTATAAGAATATTGGTTGTTCATATTTGATTAAAATATGTGAGGACATGATATGATGGAAAAGTGTTTGTAGTTTAACAATTGTTTAGTGACTGTTGGAATTCATATAGTCAAATTTGTGAGAGAAGACCAGTCTATAGTTTTTTTGTTATAAATATTGATATATGTTGAATTTGATCATGGTGTAAAAGGTAAAGTTATAGAGGACTTCAAGGAGAATCAAGAGAACCTAGTTATGAGGTTTCTTTTTTTTTAAAGTTCAATTATAGGGATCTCTAAATTTGATTGTGTATGTGTTCAGGCTATGCAAGTAACCTAAGAAGGGTAATTGAGTTGTTCTTGATGGTATTTCAATGTTTTTAGATGAACTAAGTGTTGGAACATGTTTTAGACTTTATGAGGATCATCTATGTCGATTATGAAAGTTTGAAAAAACTATATTATGTATGATCAAAGACATAAAAGTTGACTGTGTGTTCTTTCTTGGTGATCATATGTATAGAATGATGTTTGGGCTAATTATGGTGTAGCATAAGGGTGTTATGATGGATGTTATCACTTAAGGTGGACCTATAGTTTATGTGGCATGGGTATATGTATTTCTAAATTGTTCTTGTGTTCTAATTTTACTTGAAAAAGTGTCAAAGAGGTGAATGGGTCTCCATAAGACCTAAAAGGACACTTAGGTCTATTAGAAAGAGGGTACTACTTAAAGGTGACCCATGTAGATGCCTTAAGAGTGAAGGCATGTTATATGGATGATAAGAAAGGTTTTGAACATGATATTCATGAGAACACTATAAATTTTGAAAACAAAGGTGATGGTTTCTATACATGAGAGAAGAGGTATCTTTAAGTGTTGAAGAGAAAAATAAAGAAGAAAGGATATGTGCCTAGTGGATGGGTTGTAGAGTAGATTACGTTGATGACTATGTGTATGACCAGTAGGTCATATTTTTGATGTTAGAATAGTGATTTTATAGGTTTGAAGATTAAAGATGATTAAATAGGTCTAGAGTGATCCAAAAGGATGTTTTGGATGCCTTGAGTGTGAGTGAAGGATAAATGATGTCTGTGTGAGCTTGGTGGTTGATTTGAGAGGCAGATAAAAGTGTGGAATATGTGTATGGGCATTTGATCATGTTGACAAGGATGTGATACAGTTATTATTGAGAATTGGTGTCATTCAAAAGGTTTTTTTGAATGTTTATGGCTATGTGAAGAAGTGAAAAGGTTTGATATACATTGTATCTCCATCAAATTAGAAAAAAATCCATGTTTAGGAGATGTTCATATCATAGGTGTTGGGAGGGTGCTCAACATCTATGTCAAAAGGACTTGACCATCCTAGGGTAAAGTGTTCCTTGTGGAATAGGTGTTTTACTAAATTTTGTTTAGAAGGACTTGACCATCCTAGGGGTGGTTTCTCTTTGAGGAATAGGTGTTTCACTAAACTTTGGTCAGAAAGACTTGACCATCTTAGGGGTAGGTTCTCCTTGTGGAACAAGAGTTTCACTAAATTTTGGTGAGAAGGACTTGACCATTATAGGTGTAAGTTATCTTTGTGGAATGGATGTTCCACTAAAGTCTCATATTTGTAATACCTTATAATATAAGTAGTCCATGTATTTATAGGCTCGAGAGTGGGTTTTATTCCCCAAGAGGGTTTTCCACATATATCTTGTGTGTATGATCTTGCATTATCCATTTTTCATTGTTATGAATGACTTGTATATTATATGAATGCTTATGGTAATTGAATAAGGGTGTGAAAGGATTGGAATTGAAGTTGAAATATATTTCATCACTAATTCACTTCCCCTCTTAGTAATTATAATTCTAATGTTATGAACATAATTATATGACTATTTAAAAGGCATGTTTAGTTATGGTGTCTATGTCACAAAAATTGTGGCTTTATATGTTGAACAACAAAACCATTATTATTTCTAAAGTGGATCCTCTAAAATTTTTAATATCCAAATCATATCTCATATGACACATGGCTAAATGGACCATGCTCTTAAGTGAGTTTGATGTTAGTATAAAAATTAGAAAACTATCAAGGGGTGGGTTATTGATGATCAACTTGTAGATGCCCCTATTATAGACCCTCAACCACTCAGATTCAGCTTTCCAAATAATTCTATTATGATAATGGAATAAGTGCATCATAAACCTAAATAATGGAAACTATATTTTAATGGTTCCTTCACTTCTCATGGATCTATATCTAGCAAATTGTTTATTACACTGTAAGGAGATTTGATTCTAAAAGAGTTTCATATTAATTTTCATTACACCAAAAAAATGGCTAAGTATGAGGCACTTGTAAGACTTCATCTTATAGTGCATTGGGATATACATCACTTAAGGGTTTATGGTGATTCCCAATTGCTTATCAATCAGATTACTAATCAGTATCAAAATAGAGATGACGAGTTTGTACCCTACAAGCATATTGTGGATATTCTCAAAGCTCATTTTAAATATCTACAATTTAAACAAGTACCAAGGGCCAACAACATATCTATGAATGTAATGGAAAAAAATTGGGTCCATGATACATATTGAAATTAGTGATAAATAGTATCAGTTTCTCATTGAAAATATTCTTCAGCCTATACATGTCTTACCATATTTAAAAAGGGTATGTGGTATTACTGGTCCCAATCCATCCCCCACCTGAACCACATTAGTTCTAAGAATTTTATAATTATTTCCATGATCACATTTTTCAACCTAACCTTTTCAATAACCATCAAAAAAATTTCCTTGACCACATATCCCATTATACCCTCCTTGGAAACACACTTTATTTGCAAAGGATATGATGGAATGTTACTTCATTGTTTATCTTTAGGAGAATCTAAATTAGCACTTAAGGACATTCATGAATCAATGTGTGGGTCCCACATAAATGGTGTATTATTAGCTACAAATATCATTAGAATAGGCTAATATTGGCCCAAAATGGAAATAGATGCTTGTAATTATGTAAGTATATTCCTTGTCAACAACATAGAAATTTGATACATGCACCTTCCTTGCCACTTCAACTGATCACTACACCATGGATATTTTCTAATGAGGGCCTTGATTTCATCAATAAAATAAACCCAACATCTTCAAATGGTTATAAACATATTCTCATTGCTATCAAGTATTTTACTAAGTGGATTGAGGCCATTACTCTCACTTATGTCATATGTAGGTAGATTACCAAGTTTATACATTACCATATCATTTATCAATATGGCATCCTTACATGCATTATATCTGATAATGGTGGATCATTTTTAAACCAAGAAGCTAAATCTCTTTGTGTAAAGTTTAAAATCAAGCATAAGAAATCTACACCATATAACCTGCAAGGTAATAGATAAGCCAAGGTGTCAAACAAGACCATTATTTCTATCCTTAAGAAGATTGTCAATGATTTTATCATAATTGGCACCTAAAAATTTGTCCTACCCTTTGGGCTTACCACACTTGTCATCAAACCCCCATAAGAGCCACTCCATACTCCCTTATTTATGGCACAAATTTTATTATCTTGATTGAGATCAAGTCACCCTCATTATGACTATCTTTGGAGAATATTGAAAATGATGAAGATTATAGTCTCTAGGTTGAAATAACTATAACTACTTGAAGATAAGCATTTTGATTCCATAAAAAACTTGTAATCCTATCAAAATAGATTATGTAAAAACATACAAGTGCATTCTCCCTCAGGAGTTTGAGGTTGGTGATCTGGTCTTGAAAGAGACCCAGAATAACACAAATGTTGAGCATAAGAAAAAGGGTAAGTTCCAACCCAATTTTCTAGGCCCATATGTGATAAAAATAACTTATGGATGAGGGGCATACTAGGTGGATATTCCAAGTGGAAAAAAACTTCCATAGCCCATAAACATTGTGCATAACAATCACTTTTATGATTGACAGTTATTTAAACATTATCTACAAGACCCCCTATTTGGGGGAAACTTTTGCTGAAGTTATTTTATCCTATCATTATATATTAGACCATCCCATGTTGGACCATATTCAGTTTGACCTACCCTAGACCATTCTTATGATAACCACATTCTTTTTACAACTCTAGATAGTTAAATCTTTGGACCATTGGCACTTTTCATCATTCGTATTCTGTCTTGACTCATTTTATCCCACCCTAAACCATCCTCTTTTGGACCCTATTCATCTTGGATTGTTCTATTTAGAACCACATTCTTTTCATATCCTAGGTTTTTGTAACATGGACATATTTTACCCCATGACCAATTATGATCTTGATTATGACTCATAGGCATTATGAACACACTTAGTACTAGTTCTACAAAGCAATTCAGCTTGGACAATATTTTTGCAGCTTCATTTTATAGAAAAGTGAACACATATACATTAGCTCATGGTTTTTACATGATGAATGGTTATTTAGAGTTATTTCATGTTGTATATTTTCCTATTATTTTGTTGTTGTTTGCTAAGAATTATTTCCTTAAAAATATCTCACTCTTGCTAATTTATGAGCATGGACCACTGCAACTGGTTTAGCTATTGTTTGAACTCTTACCTATGGACATGCATGTCTTCATCTAGGTAGTTCCCTTAACATTTTTTTAATATTTCATTTCTGTTGCTTATCCCAAAAACACAAAAATATTAAAAAGTGAATGACAAAAAGAACAAAAACATTATCTTGCACTTTTTTAATTCTACACATCCCAGCTTGTTATTTTATATGACCATTCTCATTTATATGCTCTCACCATTTTGTGTGCCCATTTTCCTTATTTCATCTACAACATGACTCATGTTTTCTTATCATCACTTTTCTTTTATCTCATTTTTTGGGAGAACTACATTTGACCTAAAGTTCATGGTGAATCTAAGATCCATGGAACTATATAAGCAACATCCACTTGTCTTGTACATTTGGAGTCAGCTCAGCCACCCCTTTCATTTTCTTATTTTTTCCCCCATTTTTATTTTTCATTATTTCCCTATCACTTAGAGACAAATTTGTGTCCTTGTTCTTTTTATGTTGTTATATAAAGTAATTCCTCTACTACATCTACCTAAATAATCATTTTCAAACCGCACTGACGTTATGACTAACCTTTTGTTTGTATGTATATATTTGATTTTTATTGATGTTTTGTTTTAATTTCTTGTCTCTTATTTGTTCCTCCTTATTTCTTCTTTGTATTTTATATTCCTATTTGGTCTTGTTTGTTTTGTTTTGTTTTTCAAGTAGATATTGATAGTACACATGGAGCTAGATTATTCATATCTTGATTTCATGTGGTTTATTGAGTTCTTCTTTCTTTGCTTTTATACATTATTGTTTGTAATAAAATCCTAACTGTTTATATGTATATTTTAAGTGAGGACCATTTGTGTTTTGTTTTTGTTTAAAAGTAAATAGTTAGAACTCTAGTATTGGTAGTTATTATCCTTATCCTTAGTTATAAGTATTCACATTTAAACCAGCTCATCACAACTAAAATCCAATGTCTTTATAGGTTATTTATACTTATAATGCATAATTTAATTTTACTATAATAAACACTAAGTGTTATGGATCCAAGTCTCAAAATCAATGCATCTTCAAAGATCATCTCTGAAATGCACTAATGAAACTAGGAACCAATGGCTTATCTCACACCCAAATCTATGTAAAATGTGCATTTCTTGGCATACATTATGAGTTTAATCCAATAGTGGTCTATTTTTCTTCTATTTTTTAGTCCTCATTCCACTTTCTCTTATTTTTAGGTGAACGTCATGAGCTTGAGGTCCATTTAGACTATATAGATAACACTTAGATACATGACGTATCTCAGGTTAGCTTAGCCACATTTATTCTTTTTTTCATCTCTTTCATCACTTTATGTATATTTTTATGCCTAGTTTCTTATAGTTTATTCAATCATTAAACCATCACATCTATGTTTGTGCCCACTCATCTTTAATCTATGCATTAGGTTATATCTTTGAGATATGCTTACTAATTTTCCCTATAGGGGCACACCATTTGAACTAGTAATAAATCTAAATCAGCCTTAATGGGGCACAATTAATTATCAATGATCAAAATCAACCCTACTAGGGAAAAATTGCTTTATCAACCAATCAAATCCACTCTACTATAGCACATTATTGATTCTTTTATGTGGATAAATGCTCCCCTTTTTGTTCTAATTCCAAGAAATATTGTCATTAATGTCAAAGGTCTAGTAGTATTGGTGACAAAGGCCCCATAGCATTTCCTATCTTAAGGTGTTCTTAATGATCATATCTTGGCTAAAGTATGCTGATATTAATTAAATATTAAAAAATATATTTTTGGTTGCATAAATTCAAAAGAGGGCCCATGAAGAAGTCAAAGAGTTACCACTAAACATAAAAAAGGGAAAGGATGCATTTTCCCATGAAGGGTCACCTTGAAGAATTTTAAGAGTCACTGGATAAAGACAAAAGAAGGAAAGGATGCATTTTACCATGAAAGGTCACCATGTGACCTTTCTTATGGAATAATTTGAAGGGTCTTTCAAGTTTGGTGCCATTT
Source organism: Torreya grandis (assembly GCA_037957365.1). Lineage (NCBI taxonomy): Eukaryota > Viridiplantae > Streptophyta > Pinopsida > Cupressales > Taxaceae > Torreya > Torreya grandis. The sequence continues at coordinate 1,131,332 of JARHVA010005544.1, read as the reverse complement.
TCCATGAGGATTGAAGGGTCACAAAGGGTGAATGCCAAAGGTCATTTGGAAATATATAAAAGGAGGCTTGGAAATCTATTTAAGATATAAATGGAAGTAAATGGTTTTATCTAGCTAAGAAGGTTAGAGGAGGGAAGAAAAAGAGAAGAGATATAATAGTGTGCTATCATTTTTTGAAGCATCAACATTGAGAGATAGTTGTATACACAAGAGGGGTTAGTGCTCCTATGGATTAGTGCTCACAAACAGTTATTATGTTGGTGCTCGGTAAAGGGGTTGGTGTTCCTACAAGTTGGTGCTTGTAAATTTTTTAATTTGAGTTGGTACTCATTCATATACTTTATATTTCTCTCTATAGTTTTTCTCACATTGGGTTTCCAAGCAAAAATTTGGTGTCTCTCTCTCTTATGTGGTGCATGTTATTATTTTAGTTTTATTGCATATTTTAAATTTATGTTTAAGTGGAGTTTGATTAAGTAAAATTTTTATAAGATATATGATATACTGATTTACCCCCTCCCCCTCTCTTAGTATATCTCATGCTTAATAATTGGTATCAGAGCAAGTTCTTTTGAAAAGAGTTTAACAACTTGAAGGTAGATCAAGAAAGCACGATGGCTGGATCACATGAAGGTTATTCTATAAATAAAGAACCTTTGTTTAATAGGAAAAATTGTGCCTTTTGGAGTGTAAGGATGAGGAATTACTTGATTTCCCTTGGATTCAACATATGGTAAGCAGTGATAAATGAATATGAAGAGCCACAAACACGTAACTACTCCCATGGATAAGAAGGCAAGTGAAAATAATGTAAAAACTTTAAATACTATTTTATGTGTTTTATGTGAATCAAAATTTGTTAAAGTTATGCAATGCAAATCTTCTCATGAGACTTGGGTAAAGCTTGAGAATATTTACAAAGGTGATGGAAAGGTTTAGCAAGCTAAGCTCTAGACTTTTGGAAGATAGTTTTAAAGTTTGAAGATGGAAGAGAAAGAAAATATAGAAAGTTATCTTTTATGGGTTGATAAAATAGTTAATAAAATTCAAGGTCTTGGAGAAAAGTTAGAAGAGTCAGTAGTGGTACAAAAGGTTTTAATATCTCTACCATTGAGATATGATGCAAAGGTTTTTATAATTGATGAGATAAAGGATCTAGCCAAGCTAAATATGGATGAACTACATGGTATTCTTACAACATATGAGATGCAGAACAAACCATAAAAACCTTCAAAAAGGGAAGTTGGTTTCAAAATATCTAAGAAAGTCAACGCCAATATGAAGAATCAAGTGATAGCTCCAGTGATGAAGAAGATGAAAATGAAGCCCTATTCATATATAAGCCTAAAAAGGGCACAGGTAAATATCAAGGAATGTTTTTAAATGTGATAAGATTGGACAGTTTGAAGATAAGTGCCTAGATAAGAATAATGGTGACAATGAAGAAGAAAAGTCTACATACAAAAAAAATTCAAGGGTAAATATAAGAATATATTCAATAAGAAGAATTTATATTCTAAAGATATTATCTTAGTCAAAGACAATTGAGTTAGTGACTTTGATGAAGAAGAGAATCTACTCATGACCATTCATGAAGATGCCTCCACAAGTAAAAGTATAGATGATCAAGAAGAAAAAAATGATGAAATCAAGGATGAAGCTGAGGTGAATCTAGAAGGAGAACTAATTTTTGCCTTAGAATAATTAAAATATCTTGAGAAGAGAATAAAAGATTGAAGTGCTAGATCAATAAAAATGAAAAGGAGTCAAAGGAAATAATTGAAGATCTACAAGCACACATTGAAGAAACTAGAAAGAATAAAGAAGATCTAATAGCATAATTACAAAAAGAAAGTAAATAATGTGAAAGGTATATTGTAAATAGAATATATTGAGAAAGTAGCCAATGATAAAGCAATCAATGATTCAAATTTTGAGAATAACACTAACATGTTGAATAAGATATTAGAAAGTCAAAGATCAATGTTAGATAAGACAGGTATCAGATTTGAAAAAGAGAAAGTAGGGCCACTAATTTCATAGAACCTTGAGATAAAGTTAACATAGAAAAAGAAAAGAGATATGTTGAAGCCCTTACAAAAGAGAAAATTAAAAGGGAATAAGTTAAGATTATAGAGGCCAACTCAAATAAATAAGGCTAGAAGGAACACAGCTACAAAAGACAACCAAGTCAAAGATACACAAACTAGAACAAGTTTTATTTTCATGGTTATTGTATTTATTATAATGGTTATGGTCATAATAAGATATAATATAGGAAAAGAGATAATAATTTTAGAAATAAGAAGAAGGGAACTCATACAAAGTCAAGCAAAAGCCACAACTCTTTTGCTCCTCTATCAGGGTTTGATGAAGAGGCCATAGTATGTTATAATTCAATAGTTTTAGACACATAGCCCAACATTGTAGAATCATGTTTGAGTCAATGAAGAAGGACCAAAATTTCAAGGCTTCATTCATCAAGAAGAGATTTTAGATAGATTCATGGCAGAAAAAACAACCTAAAGAGTCTGTGTTAGTCCATATAGCTTTGCATGCAAGAAATGAAGAACAACCATGGTTCATTAATATTAGATATTTAAGGCACATGACATGAGACAAGATCAAGTTCATAAATAAAAAAAAATCAATAATGGCATAGTGAAATTTGGAGATAATACCACTACCAGGATAGTTGAAAAAGATACATTACATTTGGATAATGGTACAACCAAGACTAAGAATTTATTGTATGTAGAAGGTATTACTCATAATCTATTGAGCGTAAGTCAAATATGTGATCAGGGTGATTAGGGACACACATTAAAGTTTTTTATAGAAGGTTGTGAGATTAGAAGATAATATTTAGATGAGTTGATTGTAGATGCTAAGAAGATAGGGAATAATTTATATATGTTATCATATATCTTCACAAAGGCACTATTAAAGGACACATTCAAGTATCTGTGAGAGAAGTTGGGAGTAATTTATTTTACTTCTTACCATTGATTATTAGCATCAATTGAGGGGGAGCTAAGTGTTATATCCAAGATAAACACTTTGTCATTGATGTTGAAGGTGGAGAAGTATAGAAATAGGTATAGGAATAGGTTCAAAAAATAAGATGTTACAGTAAGGGGGAGTTACTATATGTTTGTAGTTGGTAGTATGTGCAAGTCTCATTTTTTGAGAAGTATAGGAATAGGTTTCATAATGTGGTAGTTTCAATTTGAGATTTCCATTAATGATAAAGGGGGAAATTTTTTTAATTATTTTCATTGATTTCAAAGGTCTAACAGTATTGGTGACAAAGGCCCCATAGAATTTAATGTCTAAATATGTTCTTAATGTTCATATCTTGGCTAGAGTATGTTGATCTTAATTAAATATTAACAAATATATTTTTAGTTGCATAAATTCAAAAGAGGGCCCATGAAGAAGTCAAAGACTCACCACTAAAGATTAAAGAGGGAAAGGATGCATTTTCCCATGAAGTGTAACCTTGAGGAATTCAAAGAATCACCAGATAAAGACAAAATAGGGAAATGCTGCATTTCCCCATGAAGGGTCACTTTGTGACTTTTCACATGGGAGAATTTGAAGGGTCATGCAATTTTGGAACCATTTTACATGAGGATTGAAGGGCCATAAAAGATAAATGCCAAAGGTCATTTAGAAAGCTATAAAATGATGATTGGGAAGCCATTTGAGATATGAATGGAAGGAAATGGTTTTATCTAGCTAAAAAGAGCATAGGAGAGAAGAGAAAAGAGAAGAGATACAGTAGTGTGCTATCATTTGTTGAGAAAGAAACATTGAGAGATATTTGTATACATAAGAGGGGTTGGTGCTCATAAATAGTTGTTGTGTTGATGCTCGACAAAGGGGTTGGTGTTCCTATAAGTTGGTGATTGAGAACTCTGTAATTTGAGTTGGTGCTCATTCATATACTTGAGATTGTTCTATATGGTTTTTCCCACATTGGGTGTCCATGTAAAAATCTAGTGTCTCTCTCTCTTGTGTGGTGCATGTTATTGTTTCAGTTTTATTGCATATATTGAATGTATGGTTAAGTGGAGTTTGATTAAGTAAAAGTTTTATAAGACATATGATATACTGATTCACTCCCCTCTTAGTATATCATGTGCTTAACAATTTCTATGGATTTCCCCCCTCATTCTATGAATATTCAAAGTGTGCAATTTGTCTCGAGATCAATTAGTTCTTAAGAACATAGTTTGCACCCTATTTTAGGTGTGTTCAAAGCGTATCACTTATATTTTTGGATTTTAACTTTCCCACTTACCCCTACATTAGGTCCCATTGTATTATAATTATATTTTTATCATTGAAGAATCAATGCATGCAAGTATTATCTCAATATAGATTTGATATATCCCATGAGTTAATCTCACTTTCTCTCTCATTTCAAGAGTCCATCTATCTCTTTCATCTTTATATGTCCTCTCGAGGGGGAATCATGGGTCATTTCCTTCTAACTTCTTCTTTAAAAATCTTTTCTTTAAAAATATGTTACTTCATTTGAATATATTGCCATGCCTTCTCAAAAATGGGGAACATGTAGACATCTAATTCTTAACACCATTATGTTGAAATTGTCAATCTTACTTAAAATTTATGAAAATGCACAATTTAGGCCAAAATCACTTAAATGTGCTAAATGTTTCAAGATTTTTTTATACAATTTTTGATTGAGGCTAATGTATCTCTAAATGTGGTGATGAATTTTATGTGATTATTAGCTTTTCTCAAATCATTTTCAGTCAAAATGATGAAAACACAATTTGACCTTCTAAATCACTAAATTCCTCTAAATTTGGAAGCACATGACATATGTAGGTTTTATTTCACATCAACAATATCCTAAATGAGATATTGGTTTGTACATAATTAACATATTCTAATTCCACTCTAGGCAAATTAAAACCCAATAATGTGACATTCTAACCAGTTTGATTAATAGTGTGAAACTAATTTCCAAAGAATTGCATAAAAATTAATTAAATCTCACTTAGGAAAATTAATCCAAATTTAGAGCTTAAGTGGAAAATCCATGAATGTTATTGAAAATTTATTAATTAAAAATTGATTCTTAATATCTGCATCATCAAATGACATCCTTTATGGGGTGGCATCCATAAGACACAAATGCAATAAATATTAGGCTTAAGGCCTCCCATACGTCATTAATTCCCCTTCCAAATGTTTATGAGGTTATTTATGTATTAATTATATAAAAATAGAATAATTCATGGCCCCAAATCTTGATCTCAATATGGATGGTCATGGTTGATCCTGATAAAAGTCAAAAATATATAAATAGGAGGGCCAAGAACACTATTTTAAAGCTTCATTTGTATAAACTTATTATGTATAATTCTCTCCACAACTCATTTTTGTGTAGTGTTATAATTCTTAATTTTTAATAGGATAGATTCAAGATAGACATAGCATTGATTCAAACATCAAGAGCCTAGTTTCATTGGTGCACTTGAGATGATGGAGTTTTGCCTTGTATCATTGCTAAAGACTTGAACAACAAATCAAGGGGAAAATCATGTTTTGATCCCATTTGGATGATGTGATGCTCTTGGGAAGGTATTGTATATGTGTTTTCTTTCAATAACTCTTAATTTTCATTTTCCAAACTTGTTAAAGGAGTTAGCTTAGTTATTTATGTTCTTATGCATTTTCTTGAGTTTTCTAGACTAATGCTTTATCTAAATATCTTTGTATTCCATCTCTACAATCATAATGTGACCATTTCAAAATCATTAAAACTAATAGATCAAGTCATCTATAAATCTCCAATGAATGCCATCATAGGTTGAGGTTCACTAGGTTGCACTTGTATGGCCTGAAGTGATTCTATCATTGCTTTATGATGATAAGGGGATTTATTAATTAGTTCATAGAGGGAAATTTTTATTGGGGTTTGATGGAGTTACATCAAAACTAGTATCTATATGAGTTATGAGTAATTGTTCCTTTACATTTTCCCCAAAATGGATATTTTAGGTTTTGCAGTAGAAGTTCTAGAGGTTTCTGCATTTGGGACAGGGGCTTTGGCTATGGACACTTTGGCTTTATTTGGTTTTTGTGTTTTGGAGGCCTAAATTTGAGACTATGTGGCTATGTTTAGTGTATCAATTTCAAATAGTGGGGGACTTATCAAAATTCCCAAGCTATCCACTTTTGAAGGTCCCAAGGGGAAGTATGAAGGAGGTTGATTAGTGATGGATTCAAGACTAATAATAATAATTTTCTATTATTTTTTTTTAATTTTCCTTATAAAGGGTTTTGGGTATGGACTATATTAGTCTTCAAGATGATTGTGGTTTTATATATTTGGATCAAAGAGTGGATCATTTTTTCAATTAAAAGATCATCTTCATTTAAAATATTTTGAATCATGACTTTGAGAGCATTGAAAATTTTAGTGTTATTTCTAAATATCCTATGATAAGCACACACTTTGTTATCCTTGTACCACATGGGTTTTTGTATATAGGTATTAACTAATTTGATAGGAGGTAATGTGACAAGGGATTTTTATAGAAGTTGGTTAGGGATGGTAGCATAAGATCCTCATAAAGGATCTTGGTGTGGTTTTGTTATCTTTTAGGGTATCAATTTTTAGGTCATACTTACCTTTTTACTCTCCTTTTTGTGTTAGTGGTACATTTGGTTTTAATGGGTGGAAATGATGTTTTAGACAAGTTTTGAGGATAATAAAATTACATAAGGTTAATATGAGGTTTTTGTCAATGGTACTATATGCTAAGGCTTTTAAGATAACTTAGATCCATTGATAGAAGATTCTATAATTAACATCTTAAGTTTTGAGAAAGGATGATGCCCTAATATAAATGGTTTATTTTATCCTTGGGGCATGGCCATTTTTCCATTTTGAATATGTTTAGATGTTGTGGGAGTATTTTTATGAAGATTCTTATTTTGGGGGAGCTTGATTCTTGTAGGTAGATGTTGCAAAGATTTACCTGTAGGCATATCTAGGAACTTATCCCACATGGTTGGAATAACTTTCTTATCCTTCATTTTTTATGGATGACTTTCAATTTGTTGGATGAGCATTATTCTAGAGGAACCCATGTAATGAGATTAGGAAGACTTGAGTGGATAGTATAAATAGATTTATTTGGTTTAGATGGTTTAAAAGTATTTCCTATAAGGAGATCTATATTCTTATTGTTGTAGAAGATGATTCAAATGTATTATCACCTTCTTTAGGTAAAATTTGATCATGGATAGTATTTATTACATGGGTGTCCTAATTTGGGGTGCCTCCCATATTTGTTTATACATAGTTAGATGAGGATAGGTGGTTTGGGAATGAATACCTAAAGATATTGATGGATTAATTTTGAGGAATATTTGGATTATCCAACTACAACTCCCCTCGATCAATGAGGTTTTGCTCTAGGATTTTGAAATAGTGACACCTATTGATTTCTTGATTGGGCACATAATGGTATGTAAAAAATCACTTTCTTTATACCAACCTAGTTTTGGTCAAGAGTCATCAATAGGTCTAATCAAGGGAAGCTCATTGACTATTGCATTTAATAGTTTTTCTAAAATAGTAGCATAAGATTCCACCAAAAAAGTGTATTGCCTAGGTTGAAATTGTATTAAGTTTCTCTATGGTTGTGACTAAGAAGAGCTTGGTTGATTTTCATGGATGGGGAGGCTAACTTTAGGATAATAGAATTAGTTACCCCTATTGGCTTGGATTATTGCTTCATTTAGAAGGGTATAGTTTAATTTTTTTATTTTGTAACTTAACTTTTCCCTCTTCTAAAGCTCAAATTTATAACTTATGATCCATCGTATAGGCTTCATCCAAAGTTTTGAACTACTGATAATGTAATGTGGATGAGATATATTTTAAATGTTATCCCAAAATCTATTCAATCAATTCTAGGTAGGGACAAGTTTAATTAATTTATAAGTCCTCATCACCTAACAACAAAGTTCACAATGGACTCATCTTCAAACTTAATAATGATCTAGAGGTCAAAAATGGTTACTTTTATAGTGATATTAATTGAGAAGTATTCTAAGAAAGTCTGAGATAACTACCCAAAGGATAATAGTGAGTGTTGGGGGATGGAACTATACCAATCTAGAGCTAGCCCTGCGAGTGACATAATGAATGTTGGTGTAGAATATTACTTTCCTACTCTTTAGCTCACTTAGGTGTTATCTCATTAGAGATGTTTATCCCACATTTATGAGAATGATGGGTTTATGTCTTAATTTCATCTACATTTAGGGATTTAGGCTCACATGCAAGGGATGGTTAGGATTCTCCTATATTCTGCCTATTTATACATATCTATTGTAAATTATTTGATAGAGAATAGAGTGGATAAAAAATAGTTTATTCTTTGTGTGTAATGCATTAGCTTCATGGCTATGATAATGGATTCATAAGGAGATCTTGGTTGAAGAGTCTTCTTAACTCTTTCATGGTGTTAGAGCAGTCTCCAATTGCCATTTTTCCAACTTTTATTTTTTGTATTGTTTATCTACTCCTTAGATAAGTTGTATGGTTCCTTTTTAGATCTAAGTTTTTAATTCATATTCAAAACATTTATATTGTGGAGAGTTTCTAGTTTTGAGTGTGCTTAGATCTATTTTATTTAGATATAATCAATCATAATGATTTACAATTGTGTTGATTATATTTGATATGTTACCCATACATTTTTTTTAATACATTATAAAGTTTGTTTTTTTTTTACAAAAAATCATGACTATCTTGCAGATCAATTTTCTCTTCACACAGGTGTTTGATTTAGAAAATACTTTCACTAATAGAAAGAGGACTTGAGGTTTCTAAGAAGTGTTCATAATAAAATTTTGATCAATATATAAGGATATATGAGGCTTTGAAGTTGACCATGTGACTCTAATTTTTTATGATTGTTTATGCATGATCAAGAAAAATAAAATCAGATCTTGTTGTAACTTGAAAAATTAGTGTGGGTGATTGATCTATGTGGAAGATTGTTCTATTCCTCTTCTTAAAATTTCTTTCAAATCCATGTTTTCTATATCTAGTAGAAATAATTTAATTTTATCTAAGCATTTAATATTTTTCATGCAATGTTTTATTTTTGACCCATTTATGATAGTATAACCTTGTAAAAACTATATCTTTTGATGAATAACTCAAAATCAAGTGTTATTTTTTTTAAAAGTGTATGTTTTTATGCCCAATCTATTGGTGTCATTTATTTTTTAAAAATACACTAAAATGTAAAGTGCCAAATTTGAGGGGGGTTATACAATAACCATGGGGGATTTTCTCTCTCATTACAATTTTGGATGAATTTTCATCTACAACTGATGTCTTATTTACATGACCTTTGGCCCAAATTACTCTTTATTGGCCTACATTGTACTAATTATTCCACTCTTACACTTTACACTATCTCAGATGTATTTTTTTATAAGTCTGATGTTCATTTGCATGTGATTTATAGGTTCTTATGTTTGGTAGTTAATCATTTTAGGTGTGTTTTTTCATACATGATGGCTTTTTCTTCCATTTTCTATACTTTTTTATTATCCCATGACATTCTCTATTTTATTTTGTGCATTGGCACTTTGACAAACTTGTAATTTATGTCATTTCTTTATCAAGGACCCTTTCTTAGTGTCTTGCCTTCTTCTATGGAGACACTTTTTCTCTCCCATATTTTTAGAATATATTCATTATTGGTGATGGCTTCTTTGATAATTAAAAAATATCTTTGTTTTGAGTTATTCTGGTGAATCTAAGTGTCTTTCTTATTTCCATTTAGTGTTTTTTTGTGTGTATGAGATATATTGTACTTGAATTAATTCATAAAGTGCCATGGGAGGGTTTGTTGATTTAGCCTTGTACCTTCATGTATTTGTGTGCTCTATTTTGGGCACCTTTTCACTTCTTTAGTTTCTTATTTTTTCCATCACTGCTAGATCCATCATCTATGAGAGACCTTCTTTGTATTTTTGACACCACTTTTTTTATAGTTGACAAGTCTCCCACAATATATAGAGCTATTCTAGTATATATAGTGTTAGCTTGTTTGTTATTTGAGTAGTGGATTTAGACCACTCATACATAATTTTTTCCTCCACTCCACCCATTTACCTATTGATGCTTAAAATTGTGTTGTTTCCAACACCAACAATGGGAAGTTTTAGGAATGTGGGACTTGTGACCTGAAATGACCTCCAGATTTTAAAGAAGCTGGCTCTTCTTTATCTCAAATATATTGTGAGAAAAGGGATAGAAATTAAATAGACACACAAATGCAATGAAAGAAAATATAGCTATGGCGATGTGCCTGAGTTTAATTCATCCTTTAATACTAAGCATAGTGAAGCTATATTTAGGATTCAATTACATTAAAGAGCAAACAATGCATGATCAATGTAAAAGATGAAAACAAATAGAATCAAAGGATCACAACTTAGATGATTTTTGTAGTAACACAAAAAATATCAACACAGGCATAGAACTCCCAATAGCCTTTTTTTCAAGGACTCTTAGGGAGTATGAAGCCAGATACAACTTTGTGGAGAAAAAGTCATATGCTATGGTAAAATCCCTCAAGAAATTTAGGCATATGGTATCAGGAAGTAAGATTCTAATACTTGTGGCTCATCTTAGTGTCAAAGAATACATTATGGAAGGTGAAATTATTGAAAAAAGAGAAAACTAGATAACAAAGATCCTTGAGTATGAAACATGGGATTTTACCAAAAGAGCTCTCTCATGATAAGAGGAGATACTATAGGCATTAAGGGGTCCATTTTGTTTTAATTGACCAAGTTCTTTTCATAAGAAATACTGATGGCATACTTTTAAGATGCATAGAGAAAGATGAGGCTAAGAAAATACTATATGAAATGCACCATGGAGTCTCAAGTGGATATTTTTATGCAAGAACCATAGCTATAAAGATAAGTTAGGTAGGTTATTTCTGGCCCACTTTATTTATAGACTATTATCAACTGGTCAAAAAGTGCCAATTTTGTCAGTATTATGTGGGGATGAGAAGGAATGTAGCAATGCCCCTTAGTCCTATAATTGTTGATGAAACCTTTACTCAATGGGGTCTTGAATTCATTAGACCAATCAATTTGGTTCTAAATATAGGACACAAATGGATTCTAACTACCACATATTATTTTACCAGATGGAGTGAGGTAGTGCCACTCAAAGAAGAAATAGAAAATGTGATCTTAAACTTTTTGGGGGATATCACTACTCACTTTGGGCCTCCTCGTACCATAATTTTAGATAATGCTAAGGAATTTTTAGGGGAAAAAAAATCTAACTTTTTACTAAAGTATGGGATCTATCTAAAAACTTCCTCAAATTATTACCCTCAGGGTAATGGTTTGGCAGAATCAACCAACAAGAACTTGATTGGACTTATTAAGAGAATAGGGGCTGATCATCACAAAGAGTGGCATAAAGTGCTTAATATAGCACTATGGGTTGATAGAATTACACCTAAACAAGTGACAAAAATGTCCCCATATGAATTAGTCTATGGTAAGCTTGTTGTAATGCCCCTAAGCTTGGAGATTCCTGCTCTCCAATTATTAAAATAGATTGAAATTGAGGAGAATGGCCCCATGCAGGTTAGACTTGCTGAGCTCGTGGAAGTTCAAGAAAAGAGAGATATAGCACATGAATCATAATCATATATCAGATCATCATCATAAGAGAAAGAATTTTTTGCAAGAGATTGTTATAAAAAAAATTTAGACTTTCTTGTTGTGGTCAGTAATATCATTTGTCTTTGTTCTATTTTCTTGATTTAGAAAGTTTGTATAACTGTGCATGTATCTGTGCCTTTTATGTGACTACAAAATTAATAAGAAGACTGAGTTCTATGCCTTTGTTGATATTTTCTATGTTAATGCAAAAATCATGTAAGTTGTGAACATTTGATTCTATTTGTTTTCATCTTTTACATTGATCATGCATTATTTGCTCTTTAATGTAATTGAATCCTAAAGATAGATTCATTGTGCTTAGTATTAAGGGATGAATTAAACTCAGGTGCATCACCATAGTTAAATTTTATTTCATTGCATTGGTGATTCTATTTAATTTTTATCCCATTTCTCACAATACATTTGAGATAAAGAAGAGCCAACTTCTTTAAAATCTAGAGGCCATTTTAGGTCGTAAGTCCCACATTCCTAAAACTTCCCATTGTTGGTGTTGGAAACAGTGCAATTTTAAGCATTAATAGTTTTTGGCATGCTCAGTGGGACAATCTTGAAGTTTCTTTAAAGACTGTATGAACCAGAGAGCTACAAGGAGTTAGAGCTATGGACCAGTAACAAGATCTCAATCTACTATGAACCCAAGTATTCTTTCACCACCATTGATAACTAATTTAAGAAGGGTCAATCAGTTTATAGCAACACCAATAGTAAACATGGGAGCACCTATAGCCCCAAGGAATTATACAAGTTGGAACACTGATAGTCCTATGATTCTCATAATACCACCAGCCACTTGGGATCCTATTCCATTAAATGCCTTAAAAGCTCTACCAAAATTTAGTGGTCAAGATTTTAAAACTCCTGAATAAAATCTTCAAGATGTGTCTGATGTCTGTGCAATACATGTGATCACACAACATAATGTGGCTATAAGATTGTTAACAACTTATTTTAAAGGGAAGGCTCTGGATTGGTAGAGATCTTTGATCCCAAATATAATATCTACATGGGATCAGCTTGGAGATGCTTTCTTTGAAAGATTTGAAGAAAAGGGTGAAGAATATTCTTTTTTGTAACAATTGATTTCTATCAAAAGGGCACCACAAGAAGCAATGACTAATTTTCAATTCAAGATTTCAAAATACTTGGGAAAGAATTTTTGCTACAACAAGACCATTACCAGGTATGGCTATAGTATTCTATCTTAAAGCTTTAAATTTAGATATATCAGTAATGATTCAGTCACTTGGAGGTCAGACTCTATCAGAATCCTATGACTATGCAATTAGAGCTAAAAATAAATTAGTAGATGCTGAAAAGTTGCCCCCAAGGCCTCCCATGCCCATGTTTCTAGAGATTACCTTACCTTTGCCTCAAGAAGTCCCTAATTCCATAGCCCCACCTATGTCTATGTATACATTTCCTCAACAACCTGCTAAAGAACTTGTCCATGTCTAATCATCTGAGATGGATGATGTCAAGAACATCCTAAAGACATTTTATAATGAGATACTTAACCTAAAAAGATAGCAAAATCCTTATCCTAGACCCCAATATCAAGGCTACCAAGGAAATAGACTTCCACCATAGCCAAACTAGTATCAGGGTCCTCAAAGGCAAACTAACCCTTAGCCATCGAACCAATTAGTTGCAGTCCCTACACCCTCACAGACTATTCCCCCTAATCCAAATAGGGAGATTGTTCAAGGGTAGAATAATTATGCAGATGGCACTAATGCCTAGTGTTTCCCTTGTAATAATACTCATATTCCCAAAGACTTTCCCATGGGTAATCTATAGGAAAATATAGTAGAGAAAACAAGAATGGATGGACAATTTGAAAATACTTCTGACACTCAACCCTACCAATCCCCTGGTATGCAAAATTTAGTCATGATGGCTTAGATGCAAGGGATGTCCTTACAACAAGAAGAAGAAATATCCCCTGAGCATGCTTTATTTTCATGGGCTGAAGACGAAGAGTCAGTATTCTTAAACGAAGCATCTACTTCCAAGAAGCCAATGGTATAATTATATTATTACACCAGAGCCAAGAGAAGGATGATGGAATGGCCTAAAGTCATACATAATGAAATTATGGGGATTCCTCCATTTCAAGATCATCAAAACATAGTTGCTAGACAAGAAATACCTCAGCCAGTGTAGAACCAAGTAATTCTTGACAAGTTCAAGAAAAATCAAGGTACCCTTATTATCCAAGAACCCAAACACTAGGACCGGTGAATGTGGTGGATCAGTTGAAGAGGACCCTAACACAAGTGTCAATATGGGACATATTATCCATTCCTAAGCAAAAGACACTATTTCAAGAAGCTATGTAGGGCCAAGTAGTGCCTCAACATACTGGTACCAAAGGAAGACCTACTGATAAGGAAAAGCTCAAAGACACGGTTCCTCTACAAACAAAAACCCTTTTGAACAATGCACCAGAGGTAAGCAAATCCAAACTAGAGCCCTTCTATTTGAATTTGATAGTTGGAAAGAAACTATTACATGATGCAATGATAGACTCAGGGCCAGTACTATAGTAATGCCTAAGCAAATAGAAGATGCTTTAAAAATAAAGTATGAGCCACTTACTAGAGGAGTTATGTAGCTGGATGGGAAATTAGTGCAAACAATAGGAAAAATTAAATAACTCCCATTGCAATTATATACTTTCCCTAATATAATTATCAATCAAGATGTGGTAGTCATAGATATGCCCCCTATATTTGGCCTATGTTTATCCAAAGAGTTCATAGCCAAGATAGGAGGATATATGTCACTTGATTGGTCTCACCTCATCCTATAAACCAAATATGGTTCAAAATGAAAATACTATTTAAGTCACTATCTAAGGATCACATCACCAATGAGCCAACCCCAAAATTAGAGGTAGCTCATGCTATGCTGAATAATGAAGAAAGGGTCTTTGTTGAAGACTTAGGTGACTGGACTGAACATGACCAAGAAGAGGAAAATAATTAGTTGTTAACTATGATGCAAAATGACCCATATGGAAATTATGACTCTACTAGTCTAGGCACTTATGTCATATTTTATGAATACCATGAAATCCTAAATGTTTTAAGGGAAGAAATGCCAAAGACTCAAGAATCTGAAAAAAGACTCAAAAAGTTAGACCTTAAATTTTGATGGGGCTAGAAGTAAAAATGGTGCTAGAGTAGGAATTTGTCTTGTTGCTCCAAATGTTGAGAAAATTTTAAGAGCTATCCATTTCCAATTTCCCTATACTAATAATGATGTTGAATATGAATCCTTAGTACATGGGCTCATGTTAGCCAAGAAAAAGGAAGTAAAGAATCTGATAGTAAAAGGAGATTCAGAACTAGTGGTAAAACAAATTAGAGAAAAGGCAATAGCCAAAAATGTATTAATGAGATCCTATAGACACAGAATTTGGGACTTAATAGATGATTTTGAAGCTTTCAATATTGAAGTAGTTCCTAGAACCCAAAATTATGAAGCAGATAGGATGGCACAGATTGGTAGTTTGACCCAGCAATTGGTCTATTAGTCAATAATGAGTTAGTCAAAGTTATAGTAAGGCAAACTATCCTAGACAATGATGAAAATTGGCAAGTCTTTGAAAATGATTCTCAGGTACTCTCATTTTTGCAATAGTCAGGGGAATTTGCTAATCAATTACAACCCAAAATAGAAGAAGCATATGGATACCAAATTATTCACTTAGAGACTAATAAGCTTCCCAAAGGCTTGATTACTTTAGAAAACCTATTTGATCCAGAAGATGTAAGCCTAGAGAAGAAAAGGTTTCAAGAAAATAAAGTAGATTATTCTGAGATACAAGTGAAGGGAGAAAACTAAAGATTGGAAATTCCACAACTCAAGAGGAAAGCAAAGACTAATTGACTTGTGTAAAAGATATGATAGAGTAATAGCCTGGACCTATGAAGACCTTCATGGCTATAATAGAGACATCATTCAACACACCATAGAATTGACTGATGGATCTAAGCTAGTCAAACAGAAGCAAAGGCTAGTGAATCCAAGGATTGAACCTCTAATGGTGGATGAGTTGCAAAAACTCTTAAAATCTAAAATAATTTTTCCAATCAAACACTCAACTTGGGTATCCAATCTAGTACTAGTTAGAAAAAATAATGGTGACATAAGGCTCTGTGTGGATTTTAGAGACCTAAATAGAGCATCTCTAAAAAATCACTATCCCCTGCCCTCTATGGAACAAATTTTACAGACTGTGGTTGGATCAGAGAGATTTTCCTTGCTAGATGGTTTCTCTAGATATAATTAGATTTGGTTGGTTGATGAAGACCAACACAAGACTACATTTACTACCAAATGCAAAATTTTTACATATGCCAAGATGCCATTTGGCCTATCAAATGTTGGAGCCACTTTTCAAAGAGCAATGGATGTAACATTTAGGTAACTCATAAATAAAATCATTCTGATTTATCTTGATGATCTCACTATTTTTTCCAATAATGTTGATCATTTTGATCATCTAGAATCTATTTTTAAGAAATGTCAAGAGTTTAGAATATCCCTAAATCCTAAGAAGTGTATCTTGGCAATACCTCAAGGAAAACTACTAGGATATATAGTATCCAAAGGAGTCTCTATAGATCCAAAGAGAGTTGTAACCATAATGAACTTGTCCCTACCAGTAAATAAGAAGGCAGTTCAGTCCTTTCTAGGAAAGATTAATTTTATCAGTTGATTCATATTAGACTTTGCAAGCTTAATGAGACTAGTGACACTCTTATTGAAGAAAGACCTAGTGTTCAAGTGGACTACAAAAGGAAGGCAAGCTTTTGAAGAGGTCAAGAAAGCAATTTCAACAGCCCCAATACTTAGTAACCCAGACTTCTCTAAGTCTTTTATAATGTATGTTTATGGAGGAGAGTTCATTATTGATGTTGTCCTAACATAGAAAGATGATCAACAGGGAGAACACCAAATAGCCTTTTTCTCAAGGACTCTTAGGGAGTATGAAGCTAGATACAACTTTGTGGAGAAATAGGCATATGTTATGGTAAAAGCCCTTAATAAATTTAGGCATATGGTATCAAGAAGTAAGATTTTGATACTTGTGGCTCATCCTAGTGTCAGAGAATACATTATGAAAGGTGAAAATACTAAAAAAGGATTAAATTAGATAACAAATATCCTTGAGTATGATGTAGAGGTCAGACCCACTAAGCTGGTTAGAGGTAAGGGGTTGTGCCAATACATGACTCAAGATATGGAAAAGATGATAACTAAAGAAACAGAAAAGGAAAATGTATTGAGGACACAAGAAATTGATCAAAACTCTTGGGTCACAAATAGAATCCATTTTATGAAACATGGGATTTTCCCAAAAGATCTCTCTTAGGATAAGAGGAGATACTATAGGTAGCAAGGGGTCCATTTTGTTTTAATTGACTAAATTATTTTTAGAATAAATATTGATGGCATACTTTTAAGTTGCATAGAGAAAGATGAGGCTAAGAAAATACTACATGAAATGCACCATAGAGTCTCAGGTGGACATTTTTCTGTAAGAACCACATCTATAAAGATAATTTAGGTAGGTTATTTTTGGCCCACTTTATTATAGACTATTATCAACTGGTTAAAAAGTGCCAATCTTGTTAGTATTATGTGGGGATGAGAAGGAATGGAGCAATGCCCCTTAGTCCTATAATTATTGATGAAACCTTTGCTCAATGGGGTCTTGACTTCATTGGAATGATCAATCTAGTGTTGAATATGGGACACAAATGGATTCTAACTACCACATATTATTTTACCAGATGGAGTGAGGCCGTGCCACTCAAAGAAGTAACAAAAAATGTGATTCTAGACTTTTTGGGGGATATCACTACTCGCTTTGGGCCTCCTCATACCATAATTTTAGATAATGCTAAGGCATTTTTAGGGGAAAAAATATCTAAATTTACACTAAATCATGGAATCTATTTGAAAAATTCCTCAAATTATTACCCTCAGGGTAATGGTTTGGCAAAATCAACCAATAAGAACTTGATTAGACTTATTAAGAGAATAGGGGCTGATCATCACAAAGAGTGGAATAAAGTGCTTAATATAGCATTGTGGGCTGATAGAATTACACCTAAAAAGTGAAAAAAATGTCCCCATATGAATTAGTCTATGGTAAGCCTATTGTAATGCGCCTAAGCTTGGAGATTCCAGCTCTCCAGTTATTAAAACAGATTGAAATTGAGGAGAATGGCCCCATGCAGGTCAAACTTGCTGAGCTCCTAGAACTTCAAGAAAAGAGAGATACAACACATGAATCATAATCATATATTAGATCATCATCAGAAGAGAGAGAGAGAATTTTTTAAAAGAGATTGTTATCAAGAAGTTTTAGACTTTCTTGTTGTGGCCAGTAATATCATTTGCCTTTATTTTTTTTCTTGATTTAGAAAGTTTGTATAACTATGCATGTATCTGTGTTTTTTATGTGATTGGAAAATTAATAATAAGACTGAGTTATATGCCTTCATTGATATTTTATTTGTTACTACAAAAATTATCTAAGTTTTGAGCCTTTGATTCTATTTGAATTCATCTTTTACATTGATCATGCATTGTTTACTCTTTAATGTAATTGAATCCTAAAGATAGATTCATTGTGCTTAGTATTAAGGGACGAACTAAACTCAGGCGCACCACCATAGTTAAATTTTCTTTCATTGCATTGGTGATTCCATTTAATTTCTATCCCTTTTCTCACAATACATTTGAGATAAAGAAGATCCAGCTTCTTTAAAATCTAGAGGTCATTTCAGGTCACAAGTCCCACATTCCTGAAACTTCCCATTGTTGGTGTTGGAAACAACACAATTTTAAGCATCAACATTACCATTAGTGGAAGGGGTAAACATATAGTTTTTTTATTGTCACTCTGCCTAGTCAATTTTATGGGGGGGTGGTGTAGATTATACTTCTTCGGTGTTGAGCATTTCTTGAACATGTATTATTGTTTTATAATTTCATCACCTATGATAGTATTATTGATTAAAGTTATTCTAGTGAAGCCCAATGTTAGTTGTTTTTATGATCAAGTCATAGATTCAAACCACTCATGTAGATTGAATTCCTTTGTGACTTTTGAGTACTTAGAGTTAAAACTACTTCAACATCATATTTGGGGGATTTATATCTCTATTTCTTCTTTTATCTCTTTTGGGTGGATTTTTTTCTATGGGTTTTCTTTTTATCCACTTTAAGATAGTTATATGTATATTCTGCACTTTTTGAGTGTTTTTTAGATTCTTCCTTTATACATGGGTATCTTATTCAAGCACTTTATTTTTTGAAATATATATGAGTATTTTTTACTAGAATCATGGTCTTCTTGGTGATACTTATAGTGACACTCATGTGGTATTCCCACTAGTGAGACTTGTGTGTTTGCCACACCAGTCTTTATGTTCACTTCTCACCATCTTATTTGAAGGTGTTCAAACAATGCTTCCTCAGGTTCATCATTCTACCCAATATTATAGAATTTCATGTTCATAATTAATGATCCTCATATTCAAAACCATTCCTAATTTCACTTGGTAGTTACAGTAACTTGACATCCATGTACTATGATAAGATGGATTAACGTTCATAGGGATATGTGGCTTCACATTACATCCTTTATTATACCCATCTAAGCTATGCTTAAGGTGGAGTGTTGGTTTAGTATATTAATTTCTTAATCCTTAACTTACTTAGGTGTTATCTTTATCCCACATTCATGAGAATGATGGGTTTATGCCTTACTTATACCTATATTTGGAAAGTTAGTCCCACATGCATGGGATAGTTAGGATTTTACTTTATTTTACCTATGTGTACATCTTTATTATAAAATATTTGATAGATAATAGAGTGGATAATATATAGTTTATTCTTTATGTGTAATGCATTAGCTTCATGGTTGTGATAATGGATTCATGGAGAGATATTGGTTGAAGAGTCTTCTTAACTCTATCAAGCAACATCCTCAAAATGAGGTTAGTTTTATGGGAAAATGAAGTAAATTGCATACTTAAATTATCTAATGCACTAATGGGGATCTTATTTATTTTTAATATTTGTGAACTTAGGAAGTTCCCACTATGCAAGATATGGATGGATTGGGATGATGGGGTTAATAGGCTCATTACATATTTTTCATATATAAGCACATTATTTAACCCAAAGGTAGAGGCTTCTAAGTTTTTCATCTTATCCATGAGGATGTGCATAATATTGGGCTAGGAATTTTATTAAGGGATGCATTCTAAAACATTTTGTTACAAATGTTGATAGGGAGGAAGCAATGTTGGGAGAGTTTGTGAAAGGAGATAGCCGATACATGTGGTGATATTCAGTTGAGATACAACTACATATTATGAGAATAGTAAAGGTAATATTTTTTGTTGGGATAGGTTAGGATAAGTACTCACAAGGGGTTGTGATGTAATTTGGTATTGGTTAGTTAAAGGGATTTTTTTTGGAGAGTTTGACTTGTAGGTATTTGTTATGTAGATGGTGGAGGTATGGTGGTATGTTGGGGACTTAATGTCATGTAGGTTTAGAATGGAGAGAGAGTCACCATAATGGAACCTAATAAATTATAAAGTGTGGGAGAGGGTGGTTGGTTAGTTTTAGATTACATTATAGTAACATTTTGTGTTGGAATAATAGTTGTAGTAGGGATACTAGATACTACGGATGGTTGGGTATCTAGAGGCTCTGTTGTACTAGTATTTAAACCTGAAGGTGGTGGGGGGTTAGTGTATTAGGACAAAATTAACATGATATAACCTTAAAATGTATATGGTTATATTCCATAAAAAGAGTTGTAAGTTTGGCCATGAGGGGAAATAAGGATATCTATGGATTGTGTGGTAAGATAATAGTTTAGGGAAATCAGATGGTTGTCTAGTATACCAATAAAATTAGGATCACCTTGAGGATAAAAATGATTGAGACCATCCTTGATGGAATTGGGAGAGGTAGGGGGACTTGGAGATTATTCTATTGAGGATGATGAATGTGGTGACTCTATTTATTTAAGTGACTATTGTCGTATCAAAACCATGTAGTGCTAAAATAATAAAAACAAATAATAAATGTAAAACACATAATTATTTTTTTTATTATCTCACATTTAGTGAAGAAAAGTACATACTCTATTTGAATTAAATTTTATATTTTTAATTTTTAAGAAAGATTATTTAAAATGTGATGGGGTGATGGGTTAATGAAGGTTCTAAGAAAAGGCAAGTTAAATTTAGTTTTGGGTTTGTTTAAAGTTAGGAACATCAATATATGCAAAGGTATAGTGAGGCTTAATTATATGTTGGTGGTAGTAGATGTATTTTTATTAGGGCCTACCCTATTAATTAATTACCCCAAAACTATAAGGGTGTTAGGAACTTGTCTTATATATTTCCATCTAATTGTTTATACTCCACCAAAACACTGAGTCAACTTTCCCCTTGGTGATGAAATATAAGTGGGTCTTATTATAGGTACAATCACTAAGAGGGGGGTGAATCAATGCTTCTAGATATCCAATCCAATTCCAAATAGTTTAAAATATTAACCATTCAAAAAATACAATCATGAAGCATACACATCATTCATAATAATGAACATGGAATATAAAACAAGATCAAACACAAAACACATAATATATGTGGGAAACCCTCTTGGGGGATAAAACCCACTAAAACCTTAAATATGGAATTAAATCCTATGATAAAAATATACAACATTTATATCATCACAAACTAATCAAGTAACACCTATCCCTTAGTTTAGTGAGACACCAATCCCATAAGGAGCTACTATCCCTGTTTATTTGAGAACTCACAATAACTAGACCTTTATCAAGCTTTATCTTACAAGAGGAACCAACCCAATAGGAAATTAATTACCTAATCATATACCTTTAACATATCATATTAAACACATTTTTATTCTCTTAAACTAATGATGATCACCTTTGTTTGCACTCTTCACCTCCAATCTCTCTCAAGCTACCTCTAGGACTAACTAACTCAAACTTCCTCTTCTATGCTCATTAGGTCCAATCACCTATGTGTCTTCCTACATAAACTTGATTTTAAAATCATGAATTATCCTCTTAAATCTATTTTTTTCCTTAATTACCTGTACCTTCTCTTTCAAAGTTTCTCTACTTAGCTTGAATCCATACTTACACACATAGCACAAATAGGCCAACAATGCCTTGTAGTTATACCACTCACTTGGTATAACCTATCTTGGTCAGAAAATATTCTTACCATAATTTTTATATATTTGAAATAGGTCATCATAAATGTTACATTTAATAAACACACACTCATTAGGTCTAAAAATACGTCATTAGCCCCAAACCACCATTAGGTATTGGTGAGACCCAAAACATTTAAGCCTTCATACTCACACGTTACATGTGAGAATACTTTGACCACCTTAATCCTTTCCCAATGATTAAAAAAATTAAAACTATCTACAATATCCCCTTGATCACTCTCATATAGGTATATGACACCTAAAACAACAACTCAACACTTGAACCTACTAATTAGGTCTCCTTGCTCTTCAGGTCTTCATACACATACAACATAGTCTCAAGCTTATGAAACAAACAATAAATTATTTCACACACACACACACACACACACACACACACACACACACACACACACACACACACACACACACACACATGATTAGATAAAATTGGTGAAGATATCTATAATACCTCCATGTGGCTTATACATTCTAATAGATGCTGTAATCACTCAAGTCAACTCTTTCAAAATGACCACTTAGACTGATCATAAACAATAAAAATACAATCAAGCTATTTTGACTCACCACAACTAAATATGGGTAACATAAGATCTCAAATACATTTTCATGAACATTTGAGACTTTTTTTACATATTCATATTCATTTGTTTCCTCAGCTCTACTTAGAACACCTTCAACTTACCTCTGCAAGATGGTCACTCATTCTGCCAGTGCATTCAACAAACATAATCAACTTCTAATAATTTTTTCACATTGAATATGGATTGGTAAAACCTCAAAAATTCACACATATGGTTCTCATAGAGTATAAAATACTCTTTAATAGTTATTTCATCTTGAAACATCAAAATATGATCAAGAACTCAATTATCCTAATCTGATCACTTACAAAACATGTTCAAACACACAATCAACTTTGGATCTTAATATATTTGACTATAAAGACATTCAAACTTATAAATCACTTTTTTAGATTAGCCTTGAAGTCCTATTCAACTTTTTTTTCCTTACCTTCAAATTCATCCTAGGTTAAAAGATATTAGCAAAACACTACAGAGTAGTTTTTCCCTTTGGTAATTCCAATGCCAATTATCACTCCTTAATGCAAATATTGTAGACACATGTCTTCATCACATGATCCCTAAAATATTTATCAATTAAATTCTATTAATCTCCTTGGGATTTTCTTATCTTTAACTCTCATTACTCATAATTGATCTTTGATCCTTGCTTTTGAGATCATGCCATTTGGCATCCCCGCATGCCTTCTATGTACCCTATAGTTAGTCTTCAATGATATTTCACCACTTGGTAGACCCATATGCCTTATAAGCATTATGTTTACTTATTAACTTAATATGCACCATTGATCTTTGATTTTCACTTTCATTATTAAGACAATTGGCACCCTCATTTGCCTTCTGATAACATTATTGCCACTCCTCACTCTTGCACCAATTGACAGTCCCACATTTTTTTGATCTTTTGAATGCTCACTATTATATCTATCTTGAATATTTGACGCTAGACATAAACATAGTTAAACTTTATGGCCTCTATCACATCACAATATTTAAGATCAACTTTAAAGGTTTATAAATTGAGCTAGAAAACACTTCAAAAGTCCAAATCTTTAAATTACCTTCTTGGAACCAAGACAACATATCCATGGAAAACTTTGACCACTATTGAATTTTTGAGTACTTGCACTAAATACACAAACTTTTTTTGTGCATTCATATTTTCTTTACATGTAGTGATGGTCTAGCTTCTCTTAATCTATAATATGCATGTTTCTCTTCCCAAATTATCAAATAACATACCAAAAATTCTCCAAGACATCTATGGATGCCTCTCAACCTCTTCTTTGTCCTTAATAATTTGTACATATGCCATATACTATCCAAACTATCAAATAAAACTTATTTTTCATTCATGCACTAATACCTCATGCTCTCTTTGAAATCAATGACAACCTAAGAAATCAGTGACCATGTTCAAAATTTTTTGCCTTTATCATTGATAGAAAAACACCCTCAAAATGACTTATTACTCATTTAAACTTTTTCATTTTGATATTTCTCCCCCTTTGACATTAATGACAAAGGGTCTCTTCCTTAATATGCTAAATTGATCATTGACTTGAAAAACTAGTAACAGAGCTTATAAATCTCCCCCTAATATTATGATCCATCTTAT
The DNA here is from genome assembly GCA_037957365.1 of Torreya grandis. Taxonomy (NCBI): domain Eukaryota; kingdom Viridiplantae; phylum Streptophyta; class Pinopsida; order Cupressales; family Taxaceae; genus Torreya; species Torreya grandis. The sequence goes on along the minus strand of JARHVA010005544.1, from coordinate 1,107,023 downwards.
GCCATCTATTCTTTGATATACACCAATCTAAAATTGGGATTCTCTGATCCTTGGACCTGTCCACCTAGAGAACTCATAAGATCTCTTTGATTATGCATGAATATTCAATACCTTGTCAAAACACATGACTTGGTATGATCAAGTCATCATATAAATATTTTGGAACTCACAACTATGAGACATCTTCACACTTCTATCATGACTGACGCATCTTCACATATGATCCCCCTTACATCATGCACATATTCTTCAAGCCACTCAAGCTAACTAAGTTATCTCCCCCTTAGAAATCTTCAAATGATATTATTGTCCTACATCATCAACCAAAGCTCAAATGACATCCATCATGATTCTTCTTGCTTATCAAGTCTCTCCTTGAAGCCTAGAGAGAGACACCTTAACCCATAATGTCCTAGAACAATGTGAAACCAAGAGTTGCCCATAACTCCTCATATTCATTCTCCTCCTTGGTCATATAAAACTGATAGTTCTTTTTTTATTAGACTTAATAGAAGAAAATTAACCATCCACTAAAATATTATCCTTTTATTTTAATAATGATCTAATAATACATGAAGACAACATATATTCATGACATACCTCATCACTAGACATTGTTAATTGATGTTCTTCACATGAAACTTGTTTAACAATAGTAGGATGTTTACTTGTATCCATGCAAACCTTAGAACTCTTCTAAACTAGCACCTTGGTCTTTTCTTTGAGTTCAACTTGAACTAAACATTGATTCTCCTTTTCTATCTAAATAGATGACATATTCTCTTAGCATTCCTAAACCTTCTTCATATCTGATTCCTTTTTTGCTTTAGCAAGTAGTCCACCTTGATATTTTAACTCAATTGAGTTAGTTTTCTTGGTTTTCACTTCCTTAGACTTCCATACCAAGGATTGACATTATTCGAGCACTCTAGGATGTTCATGCACCTTCTTATGACTTGAGATCTTGATTTTAAAATATCTTGAAATATGACCAACTTGATGATAATTAAAATAAATAACATCATTCATATCTTTTTCTTGATGAATATTATGAATCTCAACAAACATACCATCTTGTCTCTTAGGTTCATTATTCTCAAGCTTAACTATCTTAGGTCTCCATACCTAAGTTAGTATGTTCCCATGCATTCTAGGCTAGAATCTAGCAATATGTCTAATGTCATAACACTTATAGTAGACTATATTATCCATACCTCTAGCTGTCTAGTTGCTCTTCCTTCTACAATTTCTTGCCTTATGACCAAAAATCTTACATGAAAAATAATGACCATGAAATGAACTTTCATATCTTATATAATCTGGTTACCTAATCAATATTTTCACCTTCTTGTCTTGAGATAACCTCTCTTACCCTTTCTTAGTCTTTTTTACCTTAAAAAAAATTACTCATGTTCATCCTTCAATAAATATAGCTTGGTATTCAATTTAATACTCTCATCCTCTTTATTTCTCATACTTGAAATTATAGCCTCTAACTAATTTTTGAGATCTTAGATGGTCTCCTTATCCCTCTTAGATTCTTTAGTCATGTCATCCTTTAATCTACATGCTTTCTCTTCAATAATATTTATAAAATCAAGATTGAACTTCAAATCATCATGCTCACCTTGATTTTAACTCAAGTTGGCATTTGTCTCTTCTAACTGAGTTTTGAGATGTCTACATTCTTATTTTTTTGAATTTAGATTAATATTTATAACCCTTAATTGATCCTGAAGAATGATGATCTTCTCTTTATCATCTCTTGATCTTGATCTTACCTTCAAGGGTTATATATCCTTATTAATCTTGATGCACTCATCCTTAATAACCTTAAATCTTGAGGCCATTATCTTTTTCTAAGCTTTTTCTTGATCATACTCACTCATCTTACCTATGTACTTCTCAAAAAGTGCCTTGAACTGATTATAATTTTATGCATTTGATTTTATACATGTATATGTATCCTCTACTTGATCCTTCAACTCTTGATTCTATTTCTTCAATTTCTTATTCATATTATATCTTGGATCACCTTCAACTGGTTAAACTTAAAAATAAGGTCCTACTTTGATACTAATTATTAGAGGTACAATCACTAAGAGGGGGTGAATCAATGATGCTAGATATTCAATCCAATTCCAAACCCTTTAAAGTCTTAAACATTCAACACTTACAATCATGAATCATAAAAATCATTCATAACAATGAATATGGAATATAAAATAAGATCAAACACAAAACACATAATATATGTGAGAAATCCTCTTGGGGAATAAAACCTAATAAACCCTACAAGATGGAATAAAATACTATAATAACAAGATCAAAAATTTATACCAGCACTAATTTATCAAGGAACACCCATCCCTTAGTTTAGTGATATATTAATCCCACAAGTAGCTATTGCCCTTGTCTAGTTGAGCACCCATAACAACTAGACCTTTAACAAGTTTTATCTTACAAGGAGGAACCAACCCCCTAGGAAATTAATAAATCTCTTAGTTACCTTAAATATATAATCTTAAAATCTTTTTTCTATTCTTAAACTTATGATTACCACCTTTGTCTACACTTTTCACCTCTAATCTCTCTCAAGTTACGTCTAGGTCTAACTTGCTCAAACTACCTCTTCCAGGCTCATTAGGTCCAATGACCTGTGTGTCCTCTTACATCAATTTTATAAAAAAATCATGGATGATCCTCTTTAATCTCCATTTTTACTTAATGACATGTACCTTCTCTTTCAAAGGTTATCTACTTCACTTGAATCCACACTTACACACATAGCACAAATAGTCCAACAATGCCTTGTATTTATACCACTCACTTGGTATAAAACATTTTGGTTGGAAAATATGATTACCATACTTGTTATACATGTAAATATGTCCTTATACATATAAAATTTAATAACCACACACTTAGGTTTTTCAATACATCATTAACCCTAAACCACCATTAGGTCTTGGTGAGACCTAAAATAATTAAGCCTTCATACTCACACATTACATGTGAGAATACTTGAAACACATTCATCATTTACCAATGATTAAAACACATAAAATATATATATAATATCCCATTTATAAATATCATATGGGTCCATGACACTTGGAACACCAAATCAACACTTGAACTTACCAATTAGGTATCCTTGCTCTTCAGGTCTTCATACATAGAAAACCCAGTCTCAAACTTATGAAATAAAGACTCAATTATTTCAAATGTAAATATTATTATATTACATGGATGAAAAATTCAGGACTTATAAAATGCCTAAATATACCTTAGACATTCCAACACAGGCTCTAAGTACTCAAATAAACTCTCTTAAAATGACCACTTAGACTAGTCACATATAGTCAAAATACAGTCAAGCTATTTTGACTCACCACAACTAAATATGGGTAACATAAGATATAAAATACATTATTATGAGCCTTTTAGACTTAATTTACATATTAATACTCATTTTTTTCCTCAACTCTACTCAAAACACATTCAACTTATCTCTGTAAGATGGTTACTCAATCTAATAGTGCATTCAACAAACACAATCAACTTCTAAGCCATTGTTCAAACTAAAGATGGATTGGTAAAACCTAAAAAAATCACATATATGGTCCTCATTGATTATAAAACATTCTCCAATAGTTATTTCATATGAAACATCAAAATACCATTAAAAACAACTCAATTATTCTTCTTGGGTCACTTACAAAACATGGTCAAACACAGTCAACTTTAGAGATTAATATCTTTTATTGTATAGACATTAAAACCTTGTAAATAAATTTTATATATATATTTTTAAGTCCTCTTAAAATTTTATTTTTTACGTTACCTTTAAATTTATTTAATATCAAAATATATTATCAAAATACTATAGACAAGTTTTCTATTTTCTAATTCAAATACCAATGGTCACTGGTTAATGCAAATATTACAGACATGGGTATTCATCTCATGATCCATAAAAACTAGATAAATTGTGCCTTGTTTATATATTCATTATTTTCCTATATTTAACTCTCATCTCTTGCCATTGATATTTGATCCTCATTTTTAAGATTGTGCCAATTGACAACCCTACATGACTTCTATGCACCCTACAGTCAGTCTTCAATGATCTTTCACCATTTGGAAGCCTTGCATGATTTATAATAATTATATTGACTTATTATATAAATATTTACCATTTATATTTGATCTAAACTTTCATGATTAAGATACTTGGCACCCTCACATGCGTTTTGAGAACATTATTTTCAATCCCCACTCTTGTGTCACTTAGTAGTCCTGCATGCCGTTGATCTTCTAAATGCTCACCATTAGATCTATCTTGACTATTTGACCTTAGAATTAAATGTATTTAAACTTTATGGTATTTGGCACATCATATTCTATAATATCAAATTTGAATGTTTATAACATGACCTAGAAAACACTTGAAGAGTCCAAATCTTCAAGGTACCTTCTTGACACTAAAGACAACATCTCCATGAAAACCTTTGACCAATATTAAATTTATGAGTACCAATACTAAACACATAAAATATATTGTTAATTCATATCTTCATGATGTGAAATGATGGTCTGACTTCTCTTAATATATAAAATGCATGTTTATTTTTCTAAATGATCAAATGACACACCAGAACTTATCCAAGACATATATGAATGCCTCTCAACCTCTTCTTTGTCCTTACTAATCTAAACATATGCCATATTCTTTCTAAGATATCAAACATGAATTATTTTTCATCCATGCACTAGTACCTCATGTTCTCTTTGACATCAATAAAAATCTAAGACATCAATGACCATGATCAATAGGACTACCTGGCTGGGATTTATTTTAATTACAATTTTTATGATTATAATGGTTATGTAGTGTGTGAAAAAGAGTGTGAGTCAATGATAAATTAATCCACTTATACTAGATGTGCTTATAAAATATACTAACTAAAAAGGATAATTTATTTAAACAAGGAAAGTAATCTATATATTTTTTTGATTTTTACCATTTTAATGAAAACACAAATAAGAGAGTCATATTGAATGAGATTATTATTTTTTTTTTTAAATCATTAACAATGAGGCATTTTAATAGGTCCCATCAAGTGTGCCAAAAATTTTAAAGTATTTTTTGTTCATATTTATATAAAATAAACTACTTAAAAATGTAAAGTGCCCTAGGGTTTTAGGACTACCTTTGACTAGAAAGATCATGCACCATTTATCCATCAAAGTGAGATCTCCTTTTTGTCTTGGAAGGACTACCTCCACACAATATAAAACTAAATATATATATATATATATATATATATATATATATATATATATATATATATATATATATATATATATATATTAATAGGATATATAAGTGGGCTACTTGGTACTATAATATTCCTAAGAATTGGTACACTTCCTAAGAAGAATGTCAGCCCACTTTCTAAGAACTCAAATGGATAAAGATATAAAATGAAATTATAATAAATTATGTAATGATATAGATAAGAAAATGAAATGAATTGATTTAATCTATATCAATTATATGTAGATTATTAAATTAGATGTTCCAATAATCTTCAGTTGTGTCCTCTTCAATGTGTATTAATTTTAGCTAATCAACAATGGATTCTAAGGTGGGGGATAATACAATTTCATAAATTCCTATCTTGAAGTAAATGTCACTTTGGTCTAAGAAGAGAGGATGTGGGACTATGGTCAGATATCGAATAATAATGACATCCTGAATAAATCTAGGAAGATTCATCTATAAAAAAAACTCATGGATTTAAGAAATAGGGATTAAATATCAATTCAAGTTACTAACTAAAAATGGTTTGGGTTGTATACAAAATGGGATTTTATTATAGATTGATGTTAATCTACAAGATTGATGTCAATTCAAGGAATTGATGTTGATTTTGGAAGTATGGATAGGTTTTCAAGGATATGGACCTAAAGGTGGGTTCTATGGGATTTGAGATGGTTTAAAATAGTCTAAAAATGCTAAAGGAGATAAAATTAGACTATAAAAAATTGAAAAATAGGTAGAATTATTAAAACAAATAACATGGTTACTTTTACAATGCTTCCAATATATAATGAACTACAAATTTGGTAAGAGGATTCATGATCTTAAAATGTATTTTGATAGGTTGATGTAGAGATATAGCTTTTAGAAAATGAGAAATTGACTAATTGATGTTTAGATAAAATCCTTCAACATTATAATGCAAGTTATAGACACAAAAACTTGATCCTTTTCTCCAAGGGGACCTATGGTTAAATCTACATTGATGAAACAAAATAAACATCAATAATGGGGATAAATAACAATTTGGGGATAAATTTACCAAAGTTGTTGGAGGGTTTCAAACATGAAGTTAAACTAAGCATTAAGTTGTTTATATAAATATGAGGTAATGAGGCAATTGTTGGAGGTTAAAACAACTTACTTTTATTATGATTTGGGTTGATTTAGCTAGATTTTATTATAAGTGATTAGTTAAAGTAATTACATATAATATGATAACTAGGTAATTACATGGGGTGAAATAGGGATGAATAGGAAAGGGGATCTAAGACCTATATTAACACAAATATTATTATGAAAAATCCTATTGTCTATAGTACAAAAGACATTAAGGGATTTTGTTCCTAAAAAGGAGTGAAACTTTTATTAATAAACTATGAAATAATATGTTTTAAACTTTAGAATAGAGGACACTCCAAAAATGGCACACATAGGGGAATATTAGACTAAAACAAACATCTCAAATTCATCAAACTTTTAATAGATTACAAAGATGTGTTCCCTATAAAGTTTACATAATTCAAGGGTGTATATCCATCCCTAGGAGAAATACACATCAAACTAAAAGAGTATGCATGACTTATTAAGAAAATACTACACCACCTAAACCCCACCATGAATTTGAATTTCAAAGCTGAGATACAACACATGAAAGAAGCAAGAATAATCTTCCCAATAGAGAAACTAATATAATCCCAATGATATTATAACCAAAAAAGATAGGTGAAATTTGAGTTTGTGGGGATTATTGCAGTCTGAATGACATTTGTGTCAATGATCCCTTTCTAATACCATTTACTAATGAAGTTTTAGATTTTTTTGAAGGACACAAGGTATAATTATTCACATATGGTTTTGATGCCTATCATCAGATACCAATCTTAGAAAAGGATAGAGATAATACCACCTTTGACACAAAATGGGGATCATTCACTTATGAGGTGATGCCTTTCAGATTGAAGAATGCACCTATGGTTTTATCTAGATCCATCATGACAATGTTCAAGGACTTTATCCATGATTTATTGGAAGTCTACTTGGATGATTGGGTGGTGTTTTTGTTTTTTAGGAATCACCTATCCAAACTTATATTGATGCTAAAGATATGTAGTGCATTGCAAATTTCCTTAAATTTGAAGAAATATTTTTTTTACATCCTTTGGAGTTTTATTGGGAAATATATATATAGCAATGGAATTCTTATAGATTAGGATAAAATCATAATGATTTCTGGGATGCCACCACAAAAAAGATCAATAAAGGCAAGATATTTATTAGGAAATATTATATATTATAGAAATTTTATCAAAGGGTATGAAACTATATCTGCACCTTTAGAAAAGACACTACATAAGGACACACAGTTTCAATGGATAGAGGACTAATATAATAGTAGTATTTATTTATTAGAGTAAGCCTTTTCATGTTCATGGAGATGCCTTGGGGATAACAATGGGAGATATGTTAGTGAATCTAGGAAAGGGAGGAGTGGACCACCCCATCCACTTTATGAGAAAAATATTATCAGCCAAATAAAAATAAATACACTATAATAGAGTGGGAATATTTAGCAATGGCATTCATACTGTAGAAGTTTAGACACTACCTATTAGCGATACCATTTGAGTTATTCACATATCACCAAGAACTGTGATACCTTGTCAATAAGCCTATGCTTAGAGGAATAATTTATAGATGGTTAATATTATTTCAAGAATTTAAGTTTTGCATAAATGTTAAATTCGGATGGGATAATGTAGGAACAAACCATCTGAGTAGAGTACACAATGGTGAGGAACTAGAAGAAATTCAAGACGAATCCCTAGATACATATATTTTTCAAGCATCTGCATTTATGGAACACTTGGAGGAAATCACATAATTTTTAGAGTAGGAGATATTTCCATAACACTATCTATAAAAATAAAATAAGTAGTTAATCATAATATCCTTGCCATATACCATCATAAATGGATTTATATATCATTTGGGCAAGGATGAGGTTATGTGTAGAGTAGTTATAGAGTATGAATGATCATAGCTACTCAAAGAATCACACCAAAGAATAGTTAGGGGTTATTTTTTAGGTGATATTATTGTAAATAAGATTATATATAGTGGTTTATGGTGGCCTCACCTATTCTAAGATGCACTTCGAGTCACACAATAGTTTGATGTATGTTAGTACATGAAAAAGCCAAACCATTAGGATGAAATGCCATTATAGTAAATTATCAAATAGGAATATTTTGAGAAGTGGTTGATAGACATTGTAAAGCTAATAAATCCACCCAGTAAATTTAGTCATGCTAGATATATCATTACTATGATGGGTTATTTTGTGAAGTGGGTAGAAGTTGATATGATGACTAATTATAGTGTAAAAGACATCACAAAGTTTCTATTGTCACTTGAACTTGCACCTAATGAGGAGATGGGACAAGACTCTCCTAATTAAATTCAAACAATGGAACCACCCCAAGGTTTTGGGTATCCCTATTGTGGGTTAGTTCTCTAGATTAGGGGCTAACTCCCCTTGATGCATCATTGAAGCTCATAATCCTACTAATAAAAAACTTGTGAGGATGAAAATGGTTAGAATAACTGAAATTAAACCTATTATACTATGGGTTAAGCACCAAAATATTTTCTCTACTCATACCTTTAACATACACTTGAAACTAAGGACAAGCATCACATACACTTCATTCAACATCAATCTCTCCTCTCACATCAATGCTTCAACATGGGGTCTTAGAGATGACATATGATAGGAGGAAAAAAAATAGGAATTATAAGACACTAAATTGATTATCCTACTCAATTACACCTGAATTCTCTTTATACACTTATTGTTGACCTGCAAGAAGGGAATCACAATACATTATGTACTAATGGAATCAACATGTGAAGGTAAATGGGAATTACACTTCCGAAAGACTAACACTAAGCATGTATACTTAATTAAATATTTTTATAAGGTAAAAAAACTTGTATTTATTGATTCAAGGTAAAATTTTGGTAGGGATTTTCCATACCCAGGTAGAGAGTTCCCATACAATAGCTAAAAGGCCATAATTTATAGAAGAAATGGGAAGGTAGAGAGAAGGGAAGTCAAAGATTAACTTGGACATGTGTCACTTGATAAAATCAGTTAAAAATTCATGAGAGATATGGATGGGGTGATATAATTCATTTCAAGAGTTAAAAATATCATCTGGAATCATTTAGGACCTATAAATAGTCAAGAAACTCCTTTTCCATGTAGATAAAACTACCCCTTATGATTGTTATTAAAAAACTACCTAAAATATACACATGATAAATATTTATGATTAATATTAGTATGAGGATTACTAATAATCCCTAAAATTCATTTGGTAGGCTCTTGACCCTTCCTATCATCTTGTCCATGCATGATCACACTTGGCAATCTCAAAATATCTCTTTTCCCTTCACCCTTCACACTTGGCATCTAAAAAATATTAATATATGAAATATGATCCATAAAATATGATAAATTAAAATTTTAAGGATTTATAATACCATTAGTTACAATAAATTGTCCTTAAAAGGCTCTCCAAACAAATATTTGTCATTTTCTCTAAGTCCTCACTAGCTAGCTCACTGGATTGGCTGAAAGTGAGGGCCTATTTTGGGAAATTATATGTTTATTCATGGGATTATGTGAATTTTTTTAGTTATTTTAAGTGTAAATATTCCTCTAAAAGTTTTTTTCATCTCCTAAACCCTCATATATCCTTCACACCACTCAAAATGGTCAAAACAATCACTAGTTTACTTTGATCCATATATTTCCATACAATGCAATGCATTTTTTTGATATTATTGGAGTTTTAAATTAATTATATTCATATATAAGGTTAATAATCCTCAATATAGATGCACTTATAGCTTTATTTTCACAACTAGGTCTCAAACAGGGTTTTGGAGGGTTTTAGAGTGACTAGCCTTCTTAACCTTTGTTCATAAATATTTCACATTTAAATCATATCCAAATGTAAATTTAAACTTATTAATTACCCATTTCATATTCATTTAACATCTCCAAGTACCATGCAAAGGCTTATGAAATATATGAGCATTCCAAGATGACCATTTGTGCCATTTACTGCATTTTATGAGGGTTTAGGATCCTCAAAACCAAGAATTAGCCTTTTGATGAATTTATTTGAAAAAAATGGTTCATAAACCTTTATATAAAACCAAAAAACATGTTACCATAATTTTAAGGCATGGATATTTCCAAAAAATCAAATGACCCTTAGTTGGGCTTTTAGGCCTAAGGATTCCCACTAGGTATGCATGTAAACCTCTTAGGTTGGAACAACCTGTATATGTACAGACCATATAATACATTTTAATAGGTTTATTTATGTCCCATAATTCTTATATAATAATATTTTTTTCCTTTATATCCTTCTATTTCAACGTTTCATAATTTTTCCCAAAATTGGCACTTCCATGCACACCAAAATTGCCACTGCTATGAGACAAAATAGTGAGTGTTTTACCTATTATATATTAAAATATTATTATTTTATAATGTTATATAGGTCATAATGGTAATATTTACCAAAATTTATCTCTCAACTCATTATTTTGGTCCTCCAACTCAATAAATTTGCAAGGCTGACTTTTAGGAAAACCATAGTTTGAGGGTAGGCAGGGTATGGATTGTATTGGGGGATAAATTAATTAGTTATAGATTTTTTATGGAATGTTATGGATTATATATAATTACCCTGATGTTTAAAAATTATATTAAATTCTTATCTCTACTTAAAACACATTATTGATCTTGGGAAACATGAATTAGGCCTATAATGCCTAGAAAAGGGGAAAACTTGATTTATGCTTGGTTGTAGGTGTTCTTGAGCTATTTTTGGATTTGAAACACCATAAAAAAATAATTTATTATTTTTAAAATACTATTTTAGTTCTCATTCACAATTTTACAAAGCTAGGCTCAGCTTTTGTACCAACTTGTCTCTTATTCTCAAAACTAGGACCTTGCTAATTTAAAATTGAGACAACCCCTTTAGCCCTGACTGCAAGCTATGATTTGAGATTTGGCTGATAGTGTTGGTAAATTTTAATTTTTATTAGATTATATATCACCTATATTCCTATTTTATACCTATAAACCTTCCAAACTCACCTCATCCATGCTCAAAACCTTCCATTGGGTCCTTTTTTGCCTTGAATGTGTTGTTCCTAGTCTACCCTATTTTGAGGTGTTTTGGCCATTTTTAGGCTTTGTTTATGTTGATTTAGGTTTCCAAGTATATAATTTAAGTCAATTATAAATAACATAGACCAAATCCATCTTTAGAAACTCCAAATTAGATTTAAACCCCACATTTCTATCTCATTGCTAAGATGCCTTTCACCTGATTATATGTGTGCATTTAGGGGCATATAGTTTGTTGTTTGAGCCTTTTTTGATGTTTTAAGGATATAATTATCATTTAAATTATGTCATAGGATTATATTCATTCTTAAAGTTTCCTATAAAACCTTCAAACCATTAAATCATTCTTAAATCACCTATTATTAGCACTCCTCTGCCTTGACTGAGACAAACCTTGTGTACCCCTATTTGGTGGTGTTTTGGCAAGATGGAGGCTAGTGCATGATGGATTTTGGTTTGATAAATAACTAATTGAATTCATATTTAATTAGTTTTAATTTGATTCACTTTTAAGGATCCAAATAAGATCATATTACATACTTTCAACTCATTGTCCATACCTTACTGATTATGTTTGGCCTCTCCCAAGCCTGTGTACAGATAGGGGAGGTTATTAAGGGGTTCAAACATTGAAAATGACTCTTATTTTAATCATAATAGCTCAGGATTACTCCTTGGACTAGTTTGGATAGTTCAAACTTGCTTAAATAGTCTACAACTTCCTTGTGAGGTGCAAATCAACTTTTTGACACATTCCTATAGATATCATTGTCATAATTTAGTGATTTTTTGACAACCTTTTAGGCCTTGAAACCATATCTTCCACTTCTCCTTTGACCTTAAAACTTGGGATGAGTATATCATGTAGATAGGGATGCAAGATGAACCAAAAAAGGATGTATTAATATCATTATGTCATGGAATTATGTTATCTCAAAAAGGCCCTAGGATCTCTATTTGGCCATTTTAGGGACTGTGAACCCAAAATACACAGTCACATTTTTGAAGGTGAATCCTTGCCTTGGCATAGAATCTTAAGTTACATAACATGAATATAATTTACTTTTGAGTATGTTAGGACTTCAAATATTAATATCATCATGTCTTTACCATAAAAACCTCTGTATAAACCCCTTTAAATTCTTGTAGCAACTGACTATAAGTGCATTTTGGAAACAAGGCAGTGAACAAGGAAACATTAGATAATTATCTTGGAAGGAGTATGAAACTTGATTATTATCAAGAAAATTTGATGAAATAACCTTTTAAAACATGATTCAAAGCATATCAATCACCTTTATATCCTCTTTAATGTGGAGAAAACTTAGGTTTTGCATATATGGTTGTCAATTTGAAAAAAAGTACCATTTGAACTCTCCTTTAAGTGGCATTGAAAGAGAAGTGTTGGAAGGTTGAAATGCCATGGAGAATACCTCATTAATATGTGAAAACACCTAATAAAATTACACATCTCCCTGGAACTCTAAAAATAAGAAACAGATACAAACATACACCCCTTTTGAATGCAATTCCATAAAAAGTTTCCTAGAGTGTAAACAATCATTCATAAAGGAAGAGCTATGAAATTACAAGTTATTTTTATGCATGTGAAGAGAACTCAGAGTGTTAACCACCTATATAATAATTTACTTTAACTCCACTTGTAGCTTCCATAGTGAGTGTTTGAACTTGTCCTTCCTTGGCTTGCCAATGGAGAAAGATGATAAATGAGTTGAAGATAATTTTTTTTGTACAATAAATGAAAAATAAACATGGATATGACCTGTGGGGAGGTGAAGAGTCACTCCACCACATTTTTTTCTATATAGGTGTTAAAAAAGACATATTTTTTAGGTAAAACTACTTTTTTCATAATTAACCTAACTTATAACTATCCACTAACATGATATTGACATGACCCACATTGAAACTGACCTTAGTGTCAAATTTTATGGATAAAAGTAAGTACAAGTCATTTAATAGGCCAAAAGGTGGCCAAAAGACCCCTTTTTCACATGAGACCTAACAAATGACTAGTTTATGAATTGTGATCACATTGAAACATGTTAAATTCCATATTAGGACAATTTGAAAAAAAAAGGGAACTTTGACTAAGTTTGACCAAGGTTTGACCATAGTGGACCATGGTTGACTAGGCCAATTCAAGGGGAATGAACTTCAACAAAGACTAAGACATGGCTAAGCAAGATATACATGACAATATGAAACCTCACAAGATGCATGTAAACCTTATTAAAAAGTTTAAAATGATAGGGGTTGGCCTCATTTGACTAGAAATCAAATTTGGTCAATAATTTGGCAACTCTTAAGGGTAAAATGATTGCCTATGTTAAGGACTAGTAGCCTCATCCTATCTATTGGGTGAGGGAGTCAGAATGCACCTAGAAATAGTAGTACAAGACCTTTAATTAACCAAAAATATAGATAATATTACCTCATACACATAAAGGGAAAGAACAACACACCAAAAGGGATAAATAAACACACCACAAGGACACACTTGTGCTATTAAGCACTTAGGGAAAATAAAACACAATAGAAAGGAAACAAATGTGTGCATTCACCTGGATTATACTTCCCTCTCTAGATCAAAAGGGACGTACCTTAGGTATCCTTCCTCACTAGATTATTGAGGATGCCAAGCATGATTCTTCTTTGATGGGGTGTTAGATGACTCTTGCCTTCTCTTCACTCTTTGTTTTTATACATAATTCAATGGAGTCATCTCCCATGCATTTTTAAAGTAATCAAGCTCCTCTTGAACCTCAAAGCATGCCTTAAGATATTTTCCCTTCATCTTGTGATGAAAAATCTAAAAATCCATGTATTGACCACTTATTTCAAGTTCATCTATCCTTGAAGGATCTGATCATCCTTTTGCATTCTCATAATCTCTTCAAACTCTTTAAGGAGAATTGTATCAAAACTATTTGAAGGTGTTTATTTATTGCATTCTTCATGAAGATATTTGGAGGTTTTTACATAGGTGGATGTAGAGACAAGTTCTAAGTTATTTTCAAAAGGGCTAAAATCATCATAGATTGCTTTATTATGATCTTGACTCTCTCCATGATGTTTCTCTCCAACATGTATTTGCTTTCTCTCATCTTGAGTTTGCTTGTCTAGGAGTTTGGTCTTTTTATCCAACTCATACTCTTGGAACATTTGCATGTAAATATACCACATGTCCTCCTTTTGAGACACATCTTCTTACTTTCCATGACTAGTCAACTCTAAGGGATTTGTAGGTTCTTGGAGAGATTCAAATTCATTACATATGCTCTCAAATATTTTCCATAGGTCATCATCCTTTCACAAGTCTACATCATGAACATGAGAGATAAAAAAGGCCATTTCTTATTCATCCTTAGAGTCCAATAGAACTTGCTTCAAGGCATAGTTTCCAACACAAGGGGAATCTTCCTTCATATCCTTACAACTTGACCTCTCCTCACCATATTTTAGCCCTTCTCCATATTCAATCCAATTTAATATTTCAATCTCATCCTCCCTCCTAGTGACATCAACCTTAGGCACTTCAAAAATAGGGAGCTTAGCCAAACGGGATTCCCAAGTGGCAATACAATTCCTAACATTAGGAGGGGAAACTTGATTAGTTGGAAGGTGTGGAAGGATGGATTCAATGGTCACTTGAGGAGGGGTGGAAGGGTGTTGAATGGCTCCTAATTTCTCATCCCTAAAAACTTCTCCATTAAAACATGACTTGTTCTTTTCCTCATGGGCTGCCATCACATATTTCCATCTAGGAAAGGTGGGTTCAAGGATAGCTTCATGGGATTGAGAGGCTGATGAATGGGTTAAAGATATGTCTAGGAAACTTGTAGTTTCCTTGGGATTGACACTTTTATTACAAGTTAGAGAAGTGGGTTTAGATAGTTTACCTTCCCTTGCCATGATGGACTACCTCAAGGCCTGATTGGCCAATTCAAACTCCCTTTCAAGATGACCTTCAAAGTTTAATCTCTCCCTCTCAAAATCCTCTCCCAACAAATGAACCTACTCAACCATGATGCTCTCGTCCTGATTTCTTAGATGGATTTACAAGAAGGGAAATTTGGGGAAGTAAAAGAGGGGTTTGGGGTATTAGGAAACATGGTTGGACTATCATTTTTAAGAGGCAAATATGGCACACTTGAAGGTGAATGTGGGGAATTTTTAGCTTGTCAAGATGTAATTTGTTCATAAAATCTCAATCTCTCTTCTAGATTAAAGATAAAGACACAAAAATCAAGAATTTCATAGGTAATATTAGGCTAATTATCCCCCTCTATAGGTATCCACTCCTTGATTTGTTCTAAGGAATTCCTTACACTCTCAATACAAATACTAGGTATGACTTCACCACAACCATGTCTAGTGTCAAGGTCTAGCATGCATTCATGGTAACCAAAGAGAGTTATTTTGAAACTAACAATATAATGTTTTAGAGGAGAGCTATGTGGGATAGATAGTGCACAAAATTGATAGGTTTGGTCATTGGCAACATATGCTTGATGAGGATCATGACAAGGCTAGACAAGAATTTTCTCATAATCAAGAAGAAGAGGCAAAGCTGGATATAACTCCTCAACTTGTGGTAAAATAAGATAAAACTCACAAATATCAATTAATAACTTCACAAAAGAGTTGGAACAAGAATAAACTTCAATTGGTATACCTGGGATACTCAACCAATACATATGTACATGGAGTCAGCATTGATGTTTATTAGAATTATCCCCAAAGGCTGATGTCTTAAGGAGAACACCAAAAATCCTCAAGGAATGGACTCAATAATCCCACCGAGCATGCCAAAAAATGTTGTCACTTGAACTTTAAATAAATGAGGATATGGGATAAGCTTCTCCTCATTCAAGTGAAACAATGGAACCACCCCTAGGTTATGGGTATCCCTGTTGGGGGGTGTATCTCTATATTAGGGGCTAGCTCCCCTTGATGCATCATTGAAGCTCATACTCCTACTACTAACAACTTGGGGGGATGAAAAGGGTTATAATAACTAAAATTAGTCCTATTATACTTGGGTTGATGCACACAAATATTTTCTCTACTCATACCCTTAGCATACACTTGAAACTAAGGATAAGCAACACATACACGTCATTCAACATCAACCTCTCCTCTCACATCAATGTTTCAACATGGGTTCTTAGAGATAACATAGGATAGGAGGAGATAAAAAATAGGCATTATAAGACACTCTATTGAGTATCCTACTCACTTATATCTGCATTCTTTTCAAATGCTTTTTGTTGACCTACAAGAAGGAAATCACAATACACTTGTATTAATAGAATTAACATGTGAAGGTAAATGGAAATCACACTTGAAAAATAATAATAACATTCATGTACACTTAATGAAATATTTTAATGAGGTAAAAAATTTATATTTATTTATTCAAGGTAAAATTTTGGTAGGGATTTGCCATACCTAGGTAGAGAGTTCCCATACAATAGCCAAAAGGCCAAAATTTATAGAAGAAATGGGAAGGTAGAGAGAATGGAAGTCCAAGAGTAAATTAGACATGTGTCACTTGCTCAAATAAGTTAAAAATCATGATATAGAGATATGGGATGATCTAATCCATGTCATGAGTTACAAATATCATTTGGAATCATTCAGGAATAGCAGATAGTCATGAAACTCATTTTTTATGCATAGAAAACTACCCCTTATGATTGGTCTTACAAAAATACCCAAAATATACAAGTTATAAATATTTATGATTAATTTTGGGAGGATATTTACCCTTCCTATCATCTTGGCTATGCATGATCACACTTGGTAGTCTCAAAATATCTCTTTTCCCTTTACCCTTCATAATTGGCATCTATAAAATATTAATATTTTAAATATGATACATAAAATATGATAAATTACATTTTTAAGTAGTGATAATACCATCATTTATAATAAATTTTCCTTAACATTATCTCCAAACAAATATTTGCCATTTTCTCTAAGTCCTTACTAGCTAGCTCGCTAGACTGGCTGAAAGTGAGGGCCTAGTTTGGGAACTTATAGGTTTATTCATGAGATTATATGAATTTTTGGAGTTTTATAAAGTTTAAATATTCCTCCCAAAGTTTTTTTAATATCTTAAATCATCTTGTATCCTACACACCACTCAATATGGTCAAAATAATCACTATTTTCCACTAATCCTTATAGTTCAGTACAATCCAATGCCATGAATGTGATCCTATTGTATTTTTAAATAAATTATATTCATAAATTAGGTTCAAAATCCTCCATATAGATTCACTTATTGCTTGATTTTCACAACTAGGTCTCAAATAGGGTTTTGGAGGGTTTTAGAGTGACCAACCTTCTTAACCTTTATTCATAAAGATGAAATGTTTAAGTTATCTCAAAATGGTACTTGTGTATTTCTATATTCCTAATGGAAATTTTAGATTCTTAAGGACCCCCTCAAGCTTCCATTAAAATCTCCAAGTCCCATACAAAGGCTCATGAAAGATATGAGCATTCCAAGATGACCATTTGTGCCATTTAGTGCATTTTGTGAGGGTTTGGGAGCCTCAAAACCAATAATTGGCCTTCTAATCAATTTATTTTTAAAAAAAATGATCATAAACCTGTATATTAACCCCAAAAACATTTTACAATCATATATATCTACATAAAATAAAAATACCCTATACCCTGTTTGGAGCAATAGAAAAATCTGGTTATAATGCAATATGTTTATTTTTTTTCCTAGAATTATAGAACCAAAATTACTATGAAGACAAAAATTACCATAAGCCAAGATCTGAAATAATAACCAGCATTGATTTGTATTTATTTCCCAAAATAATTACAAGAACATGCATAAATAAACCTCAACTATGAATTAAAGTTGACATGTAAAAATTTAAAAAAAAAAAATTGAAATCTAAAAAAAACTTCTATTTTAAGCAGTTATTATTTGTAATAAGTTTCACTTGCAAGATCATGCAGCTCTAAAAATCTCTTAAAATAATATAAACACTAAAATTAGCCTATAGGATGAAATTATAATTGAAGAACATGTCTGGTCATAAAAATGCAAATGACCCTTAGTTGGGCTTTTAGGCCTAAGGATTCCCACTAGATATACATGTAAACCTCCTAGGTTGGAAAAAATCGTATGATTTCAGTACTTATATTAAGATTTCATAGGTTTATTTATGTTCCCTCTATATTATACAAACATAATTTTGTCTTTTATATCCTTATGGTTTAACATTTCATCAATTTCCCCAAAATTGGCACCTCCATGCACATCAAAACTGCCCCTGCTCTAAGACAAAATAGTGAGTGTTTTCCCTATTATATAATAAAATATTATTATTTTAGGTCATAATTATAATTTTTACCAAAATTTATCTCTCAAATCCTCCATTTGTTCCTCCAACTCAACAAATTTGCAAGGCAAACTTTTGGGAAAAACATAGTTTGAGGGTATGCAAGGTATGGACTGTATTAGGAGAGAAATGGATTGGTTAGAGATTTTTTGTGGAATTTTATGGATTATATATAATTAACCTGAATTTTTACAACCATATTCAATACTTAACTCTCCTTAAAACACCTTCTATATCTTGGGAAACATGAGTTAGGCCTATAATGCCTAGAAAAGGGGAAAACTTATTTTATGCTTGGCTATAGGTGTTCTTGAGCTATTTTGTGTTTTTAAAAACCATAAAAACCTAATTTATTATGTTAAAAATCCTATTTTTAGTGGTCATTAACCATTTTAAAAATATAGGCTCAAATCTTGTACCAACTTGTCTCTTATTCTCAAAACTAGGACCTTGCTTATTTACCACTAAGACAACCCCTTAAGCCTTGATTGTAGGCTATGAGTTGAGATTTGAATAATGGTGTTGGTAATTTTAAATTTCTATTAGATTATTTACCCCATATAATTCTTTTTTATACCTATAGACCTTCCAAACCCACCTCATCCGTGCTCAAAACCTTCCATTGGGTCATTTTCTACCTTGACTATGTTGTTCCTAGTCTACCCTATTTTGAGGTGTTTTGTCCATTTTTTAGGATTTGTTTATGTTGATTTAGGTTTAAAAGTATCTAATTCAATTCAATTCTCACTCACATATTTCAACTCAATCTTTATAAACTCCAAATGAGATTCAAACCCCACATTTCTATCTCATTGCCAAGATGCCCTTCATCTGATTGTGTGTGTGTATTTAGGGGCATATAGGTTGTTATTTGAGACATTTTTGATGTTTTAAGGATCTAATTATCATGTAAATTAGGTGATAGGATTATATTCATAATTAAATTCTAATATATAACCTTAAAACCATCAAATCATTCTTATATCACCTAGTATTAACACGCCTCTGCCTTGACTGAGACAAACCATGTCTACCCCTATTTGGTGGTGTTTTGACAAAATGGAGGCTAGTGCATGATGGATTTTGGTTTTCAAAATAACTAATTTAATTCATATTTCATTAGTTTCACTTGTATTCACCTTTAATTATCTAAACAAGATCATATTCCATACTTTCAACTCACTCTCCATACCCTACTAATGGTGTTTGGCCTCTCCCAAGCCTATGTACATATAGGGGAGGTTATTGAAGGGTTCAAACATTGAAAATGATTCTTCCTTTAATAATAATAGCTAAATATCACTCCTTGGACTGGTTAGGATAGATAAAACTTTCTTTCATAGTATAAAACTTCCTTGTGAGGTGAAAATCAACTTTTTGACACATACCTGTAGATATCACTATTATAATTCAGTGATTTTTTGACAACCTTTGATGCCTTGAAACCATATCTTCCACTTCTCTTTTGACCTTTAAACTTGGAATGAATGTAGTATGTAGATAGGGATTCAAGACGAACCAAATAAAGATGTTTTAATATCATTATATCATGGCATTATGTTATCTCAAAAAGGCCCTATGATCTCTATTTGGCCATTTTAGGGATCGTGAACCCAAAATGCACAAATCACTTTTTTGAAGGGGAATCCTTACCTTGGCATAGAATATTAAGTTACATAACATTAATATAATTTCCCTTTGAGTGTTTTATGACATAAAATATTAATATCATCATGTACCATAAACACCTTTGTACAAACCTCTTTGAATTCCTATAGCAGCTGACTGTAAGTACATTTTGCAATGAGCGAGGAAACATTAGATAATTATCTTGGAAGGAGTATTAAACTTGATTATTATCAGGAATATTTGTTAAAATAACATTTTAAAACATGATTCCAAGCATATTAATCACCTTCAGATCCTCCTCCACATTGAGAAAAATCAGGTTTTGCATATATGGCTATCAACTTAGAAAATAAGCACCATTTGAACTCTCATTTAAGTGGCATTGAAAGAGAAGTGTTGGATGGTTTAAATTCCATGGATAATACATAATTAATACCTTTAAATATATAATAAAATTCACACATATACCAGGAACTTTGAAAATAAGAAACAAATAAAAACATACACCCCTTTAGAATATAATTCCATAAAAAGCTGCCTAGAGTGTAAATGATTATTAATAAATGAAGAGCCACAAAATTTAAAGTTATTTTTATGGATGTGAAGTTAACTAAGATTTATATCCACCTATAGAATCATTTCCTTCAACTCCACATGTAGCTTCCATAGTGAGTGTTTGAACTTGCCCTTCTTTGGCTTGCCAATGCAGAAAGAAGATAAATGAGTTTAAAATGAAAATTTTTGTGAAATAAATGAAAAAAATTATAATATGACCTTTTTGGAGGTGAAGAGTCAGTCCACCAGGTTTTTTTCTACAAGGGATCTTGAGAAGTCCATACAATTGTTAAAAAAAAGCCTATTGTTTAAGGAAAACTACTTCTTGTCTAATGAAAATAACTTATAACCTTCCAATGACAAGATCCTAACATGACCCACATTTAAAATGAGCTTTTTGTTAAATTTTATGGCATAAAAGTAAGTACAAGTCATTTAATAGGCCAAAAGGTGGTCAAAAGACCCCTTTTTCACATGAGACCTAACAAATGACTAGTTTATGACTTGTAATCACATTGAAACATGATAAATGGCATATTAGGACAATTAAACATAAAATGTACATTTAAATAGGTTTGAACAAGGTTTTACCATAGTTTACCATGGTTGACTAGGCCAATTCAAGGGGTTTAAACTTTAACAAAGACTAGGACATGGCTAAGCAAGATATATTAGACAATATGAGACCCCATAGGATGCATGCAAACCTTATAAAAAGTTTAAAATTATAGGGGTTGACATCATTTGAATTGAATTAAAATTTGGTAAATAATTTGGTAACTCCTAGGGGTAACATGCTTGCCTATGTTAAGGACTAGTAGCCTCATCCTATCCATTAGGTGAGGGAATTATAATGCACCTATAAATAGTAGTAGTAGACCTTTCATTGAAAAAAAAGATAGATAATCTTAACTCAAACACACAAAGGGAAAGAAAAACACACCAAAAGAGACAAACAAACACACCACAAGGACACACTTGTGCTACTAAGCACTTAGGGAAAAAAAACATATCAGAAAGGAAATAAATATGTACATTCACCTTGATTATACTTCCCTCCCTAGATCAAAAGGGAAGTACATTAGGTCTCCTTCATCACTAGATGAGTCAAAATTCCAAGTATGCTTCTTCTTAGATGGGGTTTTATATGACTCTTACCTTCTCTTTGCTCTTTGGTTTTTTACATCATTTAATGGATTCATCTCCCATGCATTCTCAAAGTAGTCAAGGTCCTCTTGAACCTTAAAGCATTCCTTAAACTATTGTCCCTTCATCTTGTCATGACAAATCATAAAATCCATCTATGGGACAACTTGTTGGAAGTTCATATCTCCTTGAAGGTTATGATCATCCTTTTCCATTCTCATAATCTCTTCAAACTCTTTGAGCATTGTATCAAAACCATTTGAAGGTGTTTCTTGATTGAATTATTCATGAAGATTGTTGGAGGTGGCTGCATAGGTGGATGTAGAGACAAGCTCCAAGTTATTTTCAAAAGGGATCAAATCATCATAGATTACTCTATTACAGTCTAACATTTATTTGCTTTCTCTCATCCTGAGCTTGTTTGTCTAGGAGCCTAGTATTTTCCTCCTCATACTCTTAGAACATTTGCATGTAAATCTACCACATGTCCTCCTTTTGAGCCACATCTTCTTGCTTGTAATGACTAGTTAGCTCCAAGGGATTTGTAGGTTATTTGAGAAATTCAACTTCATTACATATTCTCTCAAATCTTTGCCATAGGTCATCATCCTTTGGTTGGCCTGCATCATGAAAAGGAGAGACAAAAAATGCCATTTCTTCTTCATCCTTAGATTCCAAGAGAACTTGCTTCAAGGTATCTTTTCTAACACAAGGGGAATCTCTCTTCATATCCCCACAACCTGACCTCTCCTCACTATCATTTATCCCTTTTCTATCTTCAATCCAATCTGATATTTCAATCTCATCCTCCCTCCTAGTCACATCAACCTTAGGCACTTTAAAAATAGGGAGCTTGGCCAAAGGGGATTCCCAAGTGGCAATACAATTCCTAACATTAGGAGGGGAACCATGATTAGTTGGAAAGGGTGGAACGATGGATTCAATGGTCACTTGAGGAGGGGTGGGAGGTGTTTAATGGCTCCTAATTTCTCTTCCCTAAGAACTTCTCCATTAAAACATGAATTGTTCTTTTCCTCATGAGCTGCCATCACATCTTTCCATCTAGGGAAGGTGGGTTCAAGGATAGCTTCATGGGATTGAGAGGCTGATGAAGGGATGAAATATATGTATAGGAAACATATAGTTTCATTAGGATTTGCACTTTTATTGCAAGTTGTAAAAGTGGGTTTAGATAGTTTAACTTCCCTTGCCATGATGGACTACGTCAAGGCTTGATTGGCCAATTCAAACTCCCCTTCAAGATGAGATTCAAAGTTCAATCTCTCCCTCTCAAAATCCTCTCCCAACAAATGAACCTGCTCAACCATGATGTTCTCCTCCCTTGAAATGATTTCTTGGATGGATTTTCAAGAAGGGACACTTAATGAGGTACAATAAGGGTTTTTGGTATTAGGAAACATCGTTGGACTATCATTTTGAAGAGGAAAGGATGGCACACATGAAGATGAATGTGGGGAATTTTGAGGTTTCCAAGATGGAATTTGTTCATAAAATATCAATCTCTCTTCTAGATTAAATATCAAGCCACAAACATCAAGTATTTTATAGGTAATATTTGGCCAATTATCCCCATCTATAGGTATCCACTCCTTGATTTGTTCCAAGGAATTCCTTACACTCTCAATACAAACACTAGGTATTATTTCAAGACAACCATCTCTAATGTCAAGGTCTATCATGTAGTCTTGGTAACCAAGGAGATTTATTTTGAAAATATTAATGGAATGGCTTGAAAGAGATATATGTGGGCTAGATGGAGCAAAAAATTGATAGGTTTGGTCATTGGTAATATATTCTTGATGAGGATCATGACAAGACTGGACAAGAACTTGCTCATAATCAAGAGGAAGAGGCAAATTTGGACATAACTCCTCAACTTGTGTAAAAACAAGCTCAAACTCATAAATCTCCATGAATCACTTCATAAAAGAGATTGGAAAAATAAAAAAAATTTAATTGATATACTTGGGATGATCAACCATCAAATGATGTGGAGTCACCACTAATGTTTATTAGAATTACCTCCAAAGGCTAATGTCTTGAGGAGAACACCAAAACTCCTCAAGCAGTAGACTCAATAGTTCCACTGTGTGTGCCAAAAATTATTGTCATTTGAAATTTCACCTAATTAAGAGATGGGACAAGCTTCTCCTCATTCAAGTGAAATAATGGAACCACCCCAGGGCTTTGGGTATCTCTATTGGGGGATGGATCTATAGATTAGGGGCTAGCTCCCCTTGATGCATCATTTAAGCTCATACTCCTACTACTAACAACTTGGGGGGATGAAAAAGGTTATAATAACTGAAATTAAACCTATTATACTTGGTGTGATGCACCAAAATATTTTCTCTACTCATACATTTAACATATACTTGAAACTAAGAACGAGCAAGACATACACTTCATTCAACATCAATCTCTCCTCTCACATCAATGATTCAACATGGGGTCTTGGAGATAACATAGGATAAGAGGAACTAAAAAATAATAATTATAAGACACTCTATTAATTATACTACTCACATATAGCTACATTCTCTTTAGAAACTTCTTGTTGACCTGCAAGAAGTAAATCATAATACACTAGGTACTAATGGAATCAACATGTGAAGGTACATGGAAATTACACTTGCACAAGAATAATACCAAGCATGTACACTTAATCAAATATTTTAATGAGGTAAAAAAATTATTTATTGATTCAAGTTAAAATTTTGGCAAGGCTTCACCATACGCAGGTAGAGAGTTCCCATACAATAGCCAAAAGGCCAAAATTTATAGAAGAAATACGAAGGTAGAGAGAAGGGAATTCCAAGAGTCACTTGTACATGTTTAACTTGATAAAATTAGTTAAAAATTCATGATAGAGAGGTATGGGGTGATCTAATCCATGTCAGGACTTACAAATATCATCTGAAATCATTTAGGACTTATAAATAGTCAAGAAACTCCTTTTCTATGCATAGAAAACTGCCCCTTATGATTGGTCTTACAAAACTACCAAAAATATAATCCTGATCAATATTAGTATTAGGGGTTACTAATAATCCATCACATGTATTTATGAGGCTCCTGACCCTTCTTATCATCTTGTCCATGCATGATTACACTTGGAAGTCTCAAAATAACTCTTTTCCCTTCACCCTTCACACTTGGCATCTAAAAACTCTTCATCTCTAAAATATTATAAATAAAATAGGATAAATGGCATATTTAAGGAGTGATCATACCATTAGTTACAATAAATTGGCCTTAAAATGCTCTCTAAACAAAGATTTGCCAATTTATCTAAGTCCTCACTAGATGGCTCACTGGAATGGCTAAAAGTGAAGGCTTGGTTTAGGAACTTAAAGGATTATTCATAAGTTAGGTAAATTTTTTGAGTTATAAAAAGTGTAAGTATTCCTTTCAAAGTTTTTTCCATCTCCTAAATCCTCATGTATCCTGTACACCACTCAAAATGGTCAAAAAATACCTTTTTCCCTCTAATCCTTATAGTTTCATACAATTGAAGGCAATGGTTGTGATCCCATATGATTTTAAAAAATTTATCTTCATCAATCAGGTTCAAAATCCTCCATATAGATTCACTTATATCTTTAATTTCACAACTAGGTCTCAAACAAGGTTTTGGAGGGTTTTAGAGTGACCAACGTTCTTAACCTTTGTTTATAAAGATGAAATGTTTAAGTTATCTCAAAATTGTACTTTTGTATTTTTAAATACCCCATATATATTCCTTGAATATATCCAGGTCCCATGTAAAGGCTCATGAAAGATATGATAATTCCAAGATGACCATTCAAGCCATTTAGTGCATTTTATGAGGTTTTAGGAGCCTCAAAACCAAGAATTGGCCTTATGATGAATTTATTTAATATAAAATGGTTCATACAAATGTATATTAAACCAAAAAACATTTTTATATTATTTTTAGGCATTAAAAATTCTAAAAATTCAAATGACTCTTAGTTGGGCTTTTAGGCCTAAGGATTCCCACTAGGTATGCATGTAAACCTTCTAGGTTGGAACAACCTGTATGATTAGAAATATTATATTAAGGTTTAATATGTTTATTTAGGTAACATATAGCTTATAAAATCTTAAAATTTTCCTTTATATCCTTATGGTTCAAAATTTCATCATTTTCCCCAAATTTGGCACCTTTATGCACACCAAAACTGCCCCTACTTTGAGAAAAAATCATGATTATTTTCCATATTATATAATAAAATATTATTATTTTATCATGTTATATATGTAATAATTTTAATATTTACAAAAATTTATCTCTCAACTCCTCCATTTGGTCCTCCAACTCAACAAATTTGCAAGTTAGACTTTTCAGAAAAGCATAGTTTGAGGGTAGGCAGGGTATGGACTATATTAGGAGAGAAATGGATTGGTTAGAGATTTTTTATGGCATCATATGGATTATATATAATTAAAATAATTTTTTAAAACAATATTAAATCCTTATCTCTCCTTAAAACACCTTCTTGATCTTGACAAACATGAATTAGGCTTATAATGCCTAGAAAAGGGGAAAACTTGTTTTATGCTTGGTTGTAGGTGTTATTGAGCTAGTTTTGGATTTTAAAAACCATAAAAACCTAATTTATGATTTTAAAAATACCAATTTATTTATCATTCACCATTTTACAAATCTATGCTCAACTCTTGTACCAAGTTGTCTCTTATTCTCAAAACTAAGACCTTGCTCATTTAGGATTGAGACAACCCCTTAAGCCCTGATTGTAGGCTATGAATTGAGATTTGGATGATGGTGTTAGTGATTTTAATTTTTATTATATGATATACCACCTCTTTTCCTTTTTTATACCTATAAACCTTCCAAACACACCTCATCCATGCTTAAAACCTTCCATTGGGTCATTTTTTGCCTTGATTGTGTTGTTCCTAGTCTAACCTATTTTGAGGTATTTTGGCCATTTTTTAGGATTTTTTATTTTTATTTAGGTTTAAAAATATATAATTTAAGTTAATTATCACTAACCTAGGTTAACTCCATCTTTATAAACTCCAAATGAGATTCAAACCCCACATGTCTATCTCACTGCCAGGATGCCCTTCACCTGACTGTGTGTGTGCATCTAGGGGCCTATAGGTTATTATTTGAGACCTTTTTGATGTTTTAAGGATATCCTTATCATGTCACTTACGTAATATATTATCTTGATTTTTAAATTTTCCTATAAAACCTTTAAACCATTAAATCATGCTTAGATCACCTAGTATTAGCACTCCTCTACCTTGACTGAGATAAACCCTATTTGCCCCTATTTGGTGGTGTTTTGGCAAGATGGAGGCTAGTGCATGATATATTTTTATTTTAAAAAGAACTAATTAAAGTAATATTTCATTATTTTTAATTTTATTCACCTTTAATGATCCAAACAATATCATATTCCATACTTTCAACTCACTATCCATACCTTGCTGATTGTGTTTGGCCTCTCCCATGCTTGTGTATAGATAAGGGAGGTTATTAAGGGGTTCAAACATTGAAAATGAATCTTAATTTAATCATAATAGCCCAAGATTACTCCTTGGACCAGTTAGGATAGTTCCAA
This sequence comes from Torreya grandis, assembly GCA_037957365.1. Classification (NCBI taxonomy): domain Eukaryota; kingdom Viridiplantae; phylum Streptophyta; class Pinopsida; order Cupressales; family Taxaceae; genus Torreya; species Torreya grandis. The sequence continues at coordinate 1,079,135 of JARHVA010005544.1, read as the reverse complement.
ATTTCTTTCATATTCTATAACTTCCTTGTGAGGTGAAAATAAACTTTTTGACAAATTCTTGTAGATATCAATGCCATAATTAAATGCTTTTTTGACAACCTTTGAAGCCTTAAAACCATATCTTCCACTTCTACTTTAACCTTGAAACATGTCATGAGTGTAGTATGTAGATAGGGCTGAAATATTAACTTAAAAATGATGCTATAATATCATTCGATCATGGCTTTATGTTATCTCAAAAAGGCCTTAGGATCTCTATTTGGCCATTTTAGGGATTGTGATCCCAAAATGTACAGTCACTTTTTTGAAGGGGAATCCTTGCCTTGGAATAGCATCTTAAGGTCCATAACATGAATATAATGGACTTTTGAGTGTTTTAGGAACTCAAATATGAAACTCATCATGTATTTACCATAAACACCTCTGTACAAACCTCTTTGAATTCCTATAGTAGTTGACTGTAAGTGTATTTTCAAAACAAGGCAGTGAGCAAGGAAAAATTGGATAATTAGCTTGGAAGGAGTATGAAACTTGATTAGTATCAATAAAATTTGGTGAAATAACCTTTTCAAACATTATTCCAAGAATATCAAGCACCTTTAGATCCTCCTCCACATTGAGAAAACTTAGGTTTTGCATATATGGTTGTCAACTTGGAAAATAAGCACCATTTGAACTCTCCTTTAAGTGGCATTGAATGAAAAGTTCTAAATGATTTAAATTACATGGATAAGACCTGATTCACACCTTAAAAAACCTCATCAAACTCACACATCTCCTTATAACTCTAAAAATAATCAAAAGATATAGACATATACCCCTCTTGAATGGAATTCCATAAAAAGATACCTAGAGTGTAAATGATCATTCATAAAGGAGGAGAAACTAAATGTCAAGTTTTTATTATGTATTTTAAGTGCACTTAGAGATATATCCACATGTAGAATAATTTCCTTCAACTCCACTTGTAGCTTCCATAGTGAGTGTTTGAACTTGTCTTTCCTTGGCTTTCCAATGTAGAAAAAAGAAAAATGAGTTGCAGATATAATATTTTGTGAAGTAAATGAAAACCAAAAATGGATATGACCTATGGGGAGGTGAAGAGTTACTCCACCACATTTTTTACTGCAAGGAAGCTTGAGAAGTCTGTACAAGTGTTAAAAAAGGCCTATTTTTTAAGGAAAACTACTTCTTTCTTGATGAACCTAACTTATTACTATCCAATGACATGATCCTAACATGATCCACATTAAAACTAACCTTGGTGTAAAATTTTATTTCATAAAACTAATTACTATCCAATGACATGATCATAACATGATCCACATTAAAACTAACCTTGGTGTCAAATTTTATGTCATAAAACTAAGTATAAGTCATTTAACAGGCCAAAAGGTGGCCAAACGACTCATTTTTCACATGAGACCTAAAAAATGAATATTTTATGACTTTTTATCACATTGAAACATATTCAATTCCATATTAGGAAAATTTGACACAAAATGGACCTTTGACTAGGTTTGACCAAGGTTTGGCCATAGTTGACCATGGTTGACTAGGCCAATTCAAGGGGAATGAACTTCAAAAAATACTAGGACATGGCTAAGCAAGATATATAGGACAATATGAGACCCCATAGGATGCATGAAAACTTTATTAAAAAATTTAAAATGATATGGGTTGACCTCATTTGACTATAATTCAAATTTGGTCAATAGTTTCTATATGAAAACATCATTACCAAGTTTGGTTGTTCAATCAAACTTGTAAGTGACAGAGGTATCCACTTATTAAACAAAATAATTAAAACCCTCACTAATGAATTATTAATTGTGCACCATAAAATTAAAACCTATCATCCATAAGTGAATGGCTAGGTAAAAGTTGCAAAAAAAGTTTTTGGGAAGATGCTTATGAAACTCTATGATGTGGAATGAGATGATTGGGAGGATTGACTTACTATATTTATATGGGAATATCACATGCATTAAAAATGTACACCATCCAACTTTCTTATGAATTGGAGGTAGTCATGCCCCTAGAATATGTGGTCCCCAATCTATGTATATCCACTATTATGTAATTGTATGATTAAGAGTCATTGATTAATTGAATGATAGAGTTAAATAGGATGGAAAAATAACACAATAGAGCATTCTAGACATAGGCAGTACATGCAATCAAAAATGCATGAGATACAAAAATCAATCCTATCTTGGATAAGATAGATCCTACTTACACTTCTGACTGGGGATACATTATATAATCAAGAACATGACCAATATGGATCCACTATACCCAATTAGGCTATCTCTTACCATAATAAGATCACTAGGGAGGGTTCCAAAGCCTCCAATCAAGAGAAACCTATGCAATAACCCTAACTAAGTCCTATGTTTTCATATTCACTATACTAGTAATAAGAAAAGTAACAATAATATAATGTAGTGCTCACCAAAGCTTGTATCACAAAGTGGCCATAATAAACAACAAAAGTAAACATGTATAAAATACATATACTCATGTCAATGTATATAGAATTTTAATACATAGAAGAGAAGTACAAATGCATATATTTCTACTCTTACAAAGGAGAAACAAAGTTAGGAATACTTACCTTTGAAGATGAACCCATCAAGCCTCAATCTCTCATTTGGAAAAGGTACTTCACAATAGGTTATTGTGGTATGTAAAGAGGACAAGGATAAATTAATTTTAGGCTACACAACCTATCAATGCATCCAAAATACTTCTCCACAAGACAAGATCCATATCTTCATAAAAAGTATGAAACCCTAAGCTTTTTCATCAAGTAGAATAGTGGATAAGAAGATGTAAAATATATCTTACATCTTCTTCTCTTCATGATAAATGTTGGCAATGAATGTGTTTATATAGGTATATTTAAACCTAAACCCTTCCAAAAGTTTCATTTAATAAGGTTGACCTAATTAACCTAGTATCATTATTGACAAAAACTCACTAGGTCATGGACTAGGTTATCCAACAGCTGACCTAGACCCTAAATAAGTTTTAAACAATAAGAGTACAAGGTTGGCATAGCTGACAAAGTCATGTAAACTATCAAAAGAGGTTTTAGGTTATGAAAAGGGGTACTAAATGTCATAAAATACTAAAGGAGTATGAAAAATATAAGGCCAAGCTTAAGCGAATAGTTTTTAGGAGATAAGTGTGTAGAGAGTAAGTGAAAAAAGGGAAAATAATCATGTGAAGAAATAATGATCTATCCACCCCATTCCCATTACACACATTCAGGCATGCACTTAGAGAGTTTCAGACTTGATAGGTTCCTATAGGATAGAAAGCATCAGTAATTGATAAAGTTTGAAAATATTATGTGTATACATATGCCCCACTTGAAGTTCATCATGTGTCATGTAAGTATAACATGGGATGGTGCTTTAGGAATAGAACATGATGACACATAATACTAATGCTAAATAAAGTGCAGTAAGGAGAAAATAAGATAAATGAAAGGATAAAAGTGAAAAACACATACCTTCACTTATCTTAGTGTTGTAGATAAAGAAGATACGAGAGATGTGAAGGCATCTAATGCGAGGAACATAGGCTAACCTATAGAGATTAGTGTAGAAAGAGAAAACAAATTTAAAAAATGTAGTATTGGCATATACTGGTGTAAAATATTCTCTATGACATTAGTATTCTAAAAAAAATTATGATTCAAAAAATGTGGTAGTAAAAATGAAGATATGATCAAAATAAGGAATCTAACAATAAATATTTGAAGGATAAATAATTTTGAATAGCGTTAAATATAAATAGGGTAAAACAAAATTCATTTTATATTTATTTGACTATTCTAAGAGATAAATAGAGCTCTAAGAGACCTAAAGAAAGTCAAGAGAGATAGGATGGTGAGGAGATAACAATTAAGATGAGGAGGATGCATAGCATCTGAATCAAGTGTAACACTAGTAAACAATTGAGAATTTCAAATTTTTTGACTATTTTATTTGAAATTGAGTGTTTTATATAAATTTGTTAACTAGACCAAATCTAAATACTAGGATGAACCCTAGGAAATTTTGAGAGATAATAGGGGTGAAATGGGGAACTGGGTTGAAAGTGATCAATCTAATAAAGTCTAAAGGCATTTATTACAATGGGTTAAAGAGTTGTCATTTTGAAGGAACAAGGTTGACCCTATTAACCTAGTAGGTAAAAATAAAGTTTTTGAAAAGGCTGACCTAGTAGGTATTTGTTGGCCATATGATTCCCATTGATGTTGAAAGGGTCAATATGGATGTCACTGATGTCAGAGGATCAGGGAGGATTAATGGAGAGAATATCATGTTTTAAAGTTGCATAGTGCAAAGTTGTCATGCTTTTATAGAGACCTTTTTTGGATCACTTGAAAAGTAATTATTTGAAGATCTGTTATGGGTTTTTCAAGAGCATCTTAAATATATGGCTCATAGGTTTAATTGAGAAGAAATGAGATCATAATTTATTTATATTTACTCTCAAACATTACAAGGTTTCTCAGTTAAACCCTAAGGGTTTAAGCCATGGTATTTATAGGCATGTTTTATTTTTTATGTTAACTGGATATAGATGTGAACCAGTTACTTAAGTTACAACTTAAGTCCTTATCATCATTGTGCAAACATCCCCTTTTGACCTAGTAACTATTGGCTCTAGAAATGTTCTAAGACTTTATATTTCCTAAGTCCTTAACTTAAGATTTGTCCTAGGTTGATCAATGGTTAGCACTTAATTATATGTTAAAGATCTAATGAATCGTAGCAAATTTAATTTGTCAAAGGCACCTTTGAGTAAACATGCTAGTGAAAAGTATCACAATCATAGAGCTTTTGCATTAAATCTATAGAGTGGTTTAAGTTCAAATTGTCAAGGATTAACATGGGAATGCCAAGTGTCTCAATAGTGGGAACTAACAGTCAAGGTACATAAGGCATGTGAGGATGCCAAGTGTCACATTTATGGGGAACTTATCAAAGATAAAGTTCAAGCTTGTCTGAAGATTGAATGATAAGTAGGCAATCATATAATGAATATCTAATGGAGAAAGTGGACTCAATGGGATCAAGTGATCAATATTTAATGACATAGAGGTGAGTTAGACAGAGCCAGTTTGATAAGATCGATAGAGCATATTCATTATAAAGACTCAGGAAGTAGCGAGATGAGATTAAGAACTCTAGGTTTAATTTTAGATAGATGTAAAGTTCATGAAACTTTGAAGATCTAATGAAATGTGGGATTTAGGATCAAAATATTTAATAAATGCATTTTAAAATTGGAACATTAAATATCAAAAGCATACAAGGATCTAACAAATCACATGATCCTATCAGAACTTGATTTAATGGGATGTGTTTTAAAGTTGATCAAATTTAATGAGGATGATTAGATCATGGCATGAAACTTAAGATCAAAGTCTAATATTTAAATATGATCATCCTAATGGTCAAGTGGAGGAACATGCAGTTAAGTTGTAAAATATGACATAGATAATGAAATAGATTATTGTGATTGATCAAATTTGTGTAATATGATATGTGAATCAAAAATAGAGCTCAATATATGCTAAATATAGTAATAAGATAGAGAATCATGGTAGTAGAGATTGAATCCAAGAATAAGGAAAACTATCGATTAAACTAAGTCCAAAGATGGAGTGTGATGTGTTACAGACCAAGTGTGAACATAGAGAAGATAGGAGACATAGATATAATTCTTATATATCTATCATCTAGGATACAATACATGTTTTAATAGAGATATTATTTCTATTAAACATAGTCAAACTGGGGGAGAGAGAGAGAGAGAGAGAGAGAGAGAGAGAGAGAGAGAGAGAGAGAGAGAGAGAGAGAGAGAGAGAGAGAGAGAGAGAGAGAGAGAGAGAGAGAGAGAGAGAGAGAGAGAGAGAGAGAGAGAGAGAGAGAGAGAGAGAGAGAGCAATATATTTATGAAGTGTGTCAAATAGAGATATATAAAGACATATAAATAGATAGGTAGAGAGGAAGAGAATAGAAGAGAGATGTGTAGAGAATCAACAGTTACAGACTAGACTTATAGTAGAGAATTAAATTGGATTCATTTATGAATCAAAATTATAATCTAGAGTTGTATCTCTATAGTTTGAATGTAGATCTAATTGGTGGGTGACATTAGATAAGCTAAGTTGGTGCTCAATTAGGGAGTTAGTGATTCCTTAGAGTAAGTGATCTTAAATTAGGGGATTGGTGTCTTCTTATGTTTGGTGCCCTTAAACATTGTAACCAATGATGTTCTTGATTGTGAGGCTAGATTAAAATAGTAGATTTTAGTAGCTATTCTCATGGTGGTTTTTCCCATATTAGGTTTTCCATGGTATATCTATTGTTATGCATATTTATGTGTGTGTGATATTTGCATATATTTTTAATCTGAATTAATTTTTTAAAAAGGACTAAGTTAGTCAATATACTAGTTTACCCCCCCCCCCCCTCTTAGTAGATATTTGTGTTCCAACAATTGGTATCAGAGCCCTATCCTTAGGAGACACTTAATCAACTCAGGTAGATTTTGGATGGTGAACAAAAATGGTTAGTCAAGAAGGCTCTTCTTCAAACAAAGCATCTGTCTTTGATGGATCAAGCTATGCATTTTGGAACATTATAATGGAAGAATATTTATATTCATTATGGTTTGATGTATGGATTTCTATTATAAATGGACATATAACCCCTACTACAACTCATACTGATCAATATTCAAAGAAGGCATATGCGAGTAATGCCAAGGCAAATAATGCTATTCTTTATGGATTGTCAAAATCAAAGTTTTTAAAAGTGATGCATTGTCAAAATGCACAAAATATGTATAATACATTAAAGAGAATCTATGAAGGTGATGATAAGGTAAATCAGGCCAAACTAAAAACATTTAAAGGTAATTTTGAAATCCTTAAAATGAATAAAGAAGAGAAAATTATAGACTACCTCCTTAGAGTAGATGAAATAGTCAACGCAATCAGAGGCCTTGGAAAAGAGATGAAAGATTTGATCACTGTCAAAAATATCTTAAGATCTATGCCATCAGGTTATGACTCAAAAATATTTTCAATATATGAAGTAAGATATCTAGATAAACTCACTATTGATGAGTTACGTGGAACCTTGACTACCTATGAGATGAGAATGGGAGAAATAAATACCTTCAAGAGAGAATTTGTATTCAAAGCATCCAAACTAATAAATATAAAATCACCTACATCTAGATCTAATGATACTAATGAAGAAGAATCCAAATTTTTAGAAGATTAAAAAGAGGGTCTAGAAATTAAAAAGGTAAGTTACCCTTTAAATGATTTAACTATAGTCTGAAGCTAAAAGGAGGATCATACATTCTTGATGATTTGATCAACTCTTAAAATATTTCAAAAAGGAGATTTGGTCTTGGCTATGAAAAAAGGAAAAGTCCCATAGCTATTACATCTGCTAGCCTATATGATAAATTCAAATCAAAAGGATAATTGGAGCAAAGAAAGAGAAAATTTTCAAGAATAAAAAGATAGACACAAGTACTATTGATGTGAAGAAAGATGAAGGAGAAAAGAATCGTGAAGTAAGGAAGAAGAGTAATGATCAAATATTTGAGAACTAAAGGAATATGTAGGACACAAAGGTATCTAATGCAAATGATTACACAAGAGTGAGAGATTTGAAGAAGTTAGAGTTTAGAAGAGCTCCTCATCTTGCACAAAGAAATGCTATGACCAAGTAGTCCTCATCTTTCTATAATTATTATACCTATAATCAATTTGGTCATAGGGTTATTGATTGTATATTTTTACCTAAAAGGAGAATAATTTTTTTAAGAAGAGATTCATTTACACCCTTGTTATATAAAAATGTAATATGTTATAATTGCAATAATTTTAGTCACATAGCTAAAAAATGTAGAACAAATTTTGTAAGACTAATAATACAAAAGAAAAACATGCCTCCTAATGTGAAAAAAGGTTCACAAGTCTTTGAAAAAGGAAACAATAAGCCAAATAAGAACCCAAGGATGTGTGGAAATTGAAAAATCAATCTATGATTTCTCAAACTATACTCCATGCCAGGGATCAAAATTTATGGGTAATAGATATTAGTTGATAAAAACACATGACTGGTGATTAGAGAAAGTTCGTCAAATTGAGAAAATGTAAGGAAGGATCTATTAGCTTGGGAGATACACTGTAGAAAAGATCCAAGGTAAAGGAAACCTTGAACATAGATGAAAAACTACCTACACATGATTTCCTTTATGTTGAAGGATCGAATCATAATCTATTAAGTATTATCCAAATGTGTGACAATGGATATAAGGTCACATTTAATGCATAAGGCTATAAGATAAGGAGATATGGAAGATTAGTTATAGAAGGGGAAAAAATAGAAAGCACCATTTATAATCCTAGTGAAGTGAATGGTAATAACTACATAGGAAAGATTGATGAGAGTTGGTTATGGCATAAAATAATGGGCAATGTCAATTTTGACAACCTAGTAAATGTGAGTCAAATAAGTGTGTTATACACATGCCTAAGATATCCAAAATTTTATACATTACTTATAAGGAATGTCAACAAGGAAAGTAGACATGGGTTAGATTTTAAACAAAGGATTATACAACTACAAAGCCTGTAGAATTAGTTCATATTGATCTTTGTGGTCCTACTAAGACAAGAGGATCTAAAGGAAAGATATACTTCATTTTATTTGTAGATGATTACTCAAAATGACATGGGTAACCTTTTTTAAGGATAAGTCTTAGGCATTTGAAAGATTTAAAAACTTTAGGACCATGGTGGAGAATGATATTGGACAAAAAATCAAATGCTTAAGATCTAATAAAGGTGGATAATTCACCTCAAATGAGTTTTTAGAGTACTGTGAGAAGCATAGAATTAAAAGGCATTACTTTGGAGCAAGTAATCCATAGAAAAATGGATTTATTGAAAGAAAGAATAGAATAGTCAAGGAAATTCCCATAACAATGTTAAAAGAGACCAAGTCACTTGATGGATACCGGAGAGAAGTAGTCTAAACAATAGTATATATCTTAGACATAGCTCAACTAAGGGTAAATAGTGAAAAACTCCCTATGAACTATGGTATGGAAAGCTTGCCTTTACTAAGTACTTCAAAGTGTTTGGAAACAAATGCTACATTAGGAGAAAACAAGATAAATTGGTAAGCTTTGAATCAAGATGTGATGAACGACTATTTCATTCTATTCAAAACAAAGCCTACATTTGTTGCAACAAAAGGCCACACAAAATTATAGAGAGCATCAATGTCAAGGTTGAATAAAGCTTGAAATATGTTAAACTTGACAGATAAATATATAATTAAGAATCAAATTATGAAGAGTAAGTAGCTAATGAAGAGCATGAGGAACTAAATGTAAACGCACATACAATTTTTTGTAAAGGATCGTCCTATAAGAAAATCAGTGGAAATAAAAATGAAAGAGTTCAGATAAGGATAAGAGATGTAATGAACAAGGAACAAGTAAGTTTTTATTTAATGTCTAAACGTGAGCCTAAGATATATGTTGAAGCTATCAAGGATGATAATTGACTAAAAGCCATGGAAGAAGAATTGAGCCAAATTGGAAAGAACAAAACTTGGGAGTTATCTCCAAGACCTTCAAACAAGAATGTAATAGGTATAAAATGGGTCTTTAGAAACAAGCTCAATGAGGATGGAACTATTATAAATAATAAAGCAAGATTGGTGTCCAAGGGATATGCACAAATTAAGGGCATATATTTTGAGGAAACATTTTTTGTAGTTGATAGATTGGAAGCCATGAGAATGTTTCTATAATTCTCTATTTATAAGAAGTTCAAAGTCTATCAGATGGATGTTAAGTCTTCTTTCTTGAATGGGAACCTAGAAGAGGAAGTCTACATAGAACAACCTAAAGGTTTTTGATGGTTAGAAGAATAAGATTATGTATACATACTGAATAAATCTATGTATAGTCTAAAATATGTACCTAGAGCATGGTATTCAAGATTGGATCAGTACCTATAAAAAATAAGCATTCAATAAAGGATGTGTAGTCAATAATATATAGTTCAAATCAGAAGGTGAGTATATGTTAATTATTGTTGTATGTGTTGATGATATCATTTTTGGTGGTAGAAATAATAGAATGTGCAAAGCATTTTCTACTCAAATGAAAAATGAGTTTGAGATGTCTATGTTTATCGAACTTTCCTTCTTCCTTAGAATATAGATAGAACAAATTGATAAAGGGATATTTATATCTCAAACCAAGTATGCTAAGGAAATGTTTAAGAAGTTTGGAATGGAAGATAGCAAACTAGTTAGTAATCCCATGATAATTAGATGTAAGTTGAGCAAAGAGGATGAGTCCCTTGATGTAAATCAGACTATATATAGATCAATGATAGGTAGCTTATTATACCTAATTACATAAAGACCTGATATCATACAAGACATATGCATGTTTGAAATATTTCAATGTGATACTAAAGAGTCACATGTTAATGTAATGAAAAGGATATTTAGATACATCAAGAGTACAATTGACTATGGCCTATGGTATCCCAAAGGTGAATATTTAAATTTGACAAAATATATAAATGTTGATTGGGTAGGAAGTGTGTATGATAGAAGAAACACTAGTCATGGTGTATTTTTTCTTTGAAACAAACTTGTTTCATGGTTGATAAAAAAAGAAGAGTCAATTACTCTTTCTATAGCAGAAGTTGAGTATGTGGTAGCAGTGGCATGTCACACTCAAGTCTTATGGATAAAGAAAACTCTCAAAGACATCAAGGTAGAGTACAAATAACATATCTCTATTATTTTTGTCAATTCAAGTGTTATAGATATATCAAATAATCCAATGATGCATTCAATAACTAAATACATATTAATCAAGTATCACTTCTTAAGAGAAAGGGTTGCAGAACAAGAGGTCATAATGGAATATGTACCAAATCAAGATCAAGTTGTAAACATATTCACCAAACCTCTTCCCAAAGAACAATTGATCTGAACAATAATTCAGATGACAATTTGGGTGATGGGTCCACCTCAATTGATGGCAAAACTTTCGGGAGCCATAACTTTTACACCATAGCTCCAATTGACTCACCGTTTGAACCGTTGGAAAGATAATAATGAGGGGGACATCATGAGATGGAATTGAGATATTATTGATGAAGTTTGACCCATAAAAAACCAATGTAAGTGTCCCAAATTTCAATTTTAGTAGTGTAGTCTAAAAATAGTAAATTTCTAAAAATAGTAATTCCTCGAGTTTTGTATTGTTGTAAATCATGGAAGTCAAACCAATTCATCTCCCTCGATATTGGTGACCTTCCACATCCTCACTACACCTTAAAAACATGTATAAATGAAGATGTAACCTGAAATGGAAAAGAGATATCTCTTCTCAGAGATAAGCATATGTTTGGGTCTGAAAATTTGATCAATAAAACATCTCTTATCAAAGATAGCATTATTTGAATTGTTTTGTTCTTATTTCTTGAATTATCTTTCAACCAAAGGTTTTGAGTTTTGGATCAACAATTTAATTATTTGAGATAGAAGTTGGGATTGGTGAATCCTACATCAAATCATTAGATGCTAGTGATAGGGAACGAGTATAAGGGGAGTATAATATAAGTCTTATTAATTCCTAGAAGAAGAGAGAAGGCAACTCAGGTATGCATTTTTTTGAAATTTTTTGTTGAGTTGATGGTTGCATATTCTTGGATAAACTTTTTTATCTGATAAAGGGGGAGAAAAACTTGGACAAACTATGATAAATTTGGAGTCCCTTTTCCATTGATGTCAAAAGGAGAAAAAAGTGAAAATGCTCTCTGTAAAAGTTTGAAACAACATAGCATGTGTCCAAGTTGAGTTTAGGCAAAACTTTCATTGCCTAAGGAGGATCAAGTTTGATATGAACAGTCTCATCTCAAGTCCATTAGAAGCCAATGCAAGTAATGCTAGAGAAGGATCATAGTATTATAAGATCAAAGCATTTAGTTTTCCATCAATACCAAAGGGAGAGATTATTATCCATATGATTATCTTTAATGTCAAAAGGAGCATTATGAATGTCATTAATGTTAGAGGATGGGGTAAGATTAATAAAGAGAAGAAAATGTTTTAAAGTTGCATAGTGAAAAGTTGTCATGATTTTATATAGACCATTTTTGGACTACTTGAAGAGCAATTGATTGAATATATGTTATGGGTTTCTCAAGATAATAGTAAATATATGGTTTGTAGGTTCAGTTGAGAAGAAATGAGCTCAAAATTTATTTATCTTTGCTCTTAGATATTATAGGGTTTCTCATTTAAACCCTAAGGGTTTAAGACATGGTGTTCACATACATGTTCTATTTTTTTGTTGACTATCTATCGATGAGAAATGGTTACTTAAGTAATAACTTAAGTCCTTGTCATAATTATGCAACCAGCCCCTTCAACCTAGTAATTATTGGCTCAAGTAATGTTCTAAGACTTTATGTTTCCTAAGTCCTTGACTTAAGATTTATCCCAGCTTGATAAAAAATTAGAACTTAATCATACATTGAAGATCCAATGAAGTGTAACAAAGTTAATTTTTCAAAGGCACCTCCAAGTAAACACACTAGTGACAAGTGTCATAATCATAGAGATTGTATAGTAAATCTATAGAGAGGTTTAAAATAAAATATTCAAGGATTAATGTGAGAATGCCAAGTGTCTCAATAGTGGGAACTAAAAAAAAAATCTATAAGGCACATGAGGATGATAAGTATCACATTCACAAGATCTTGTCAAAGATAAAGCTTAAGCTTGTCATAAGATCGAATGGTGAGTAGGTGATCATGCAATGAATATATAATGGAGTGAGTAGACTTAATGGGATTAAGTGATTAATGTTTAATGACATAGAGGTGAGTTAAAGACTGAGCTAGTTTGAGTTAAAGACTGAGCTAGTTTGATAAGATCAATGAAGTGTATTCATTCTAAATACTCAAGAAGTAGTGAGATGAGATTAAGAGCTTAAGGTGTAACATTAGATAGAGGTAAAGTTCATGAAACTTTGAAGATTTAATGACATGTGGGAGATTAGATCAAAAGATCTAATGGATGTGTTTTAAATTTGTAATATTAAAGCCCAGAATCATACAAGGATCCAATGGAGCATGTGAGCCTATCATAAATTGATCTAATGAACACATTTTAAAGTTGAGAAAATTGAATGAAGATCATTATATCATGGTGTGAAACTTAAGATCAAAGGCCAATACTTAAAGATATGTTCATCCCAATGGTCAAGTAGAGGAACATCTATGTAAGCTATAAAATATGACATAGACAATGAAATAGATTATTATGATAGATCAAATTTGTGTAATATGGCATGTGCATCAAAACTAAAGCCCAATATATGATAAATATAGTAATAAAATAGAGAATCACAGTGGTGGATCATGAATTCAAGAAGAAGGAAACCTATCAATTAAACCGAGTCCAAGGATGGAGCATGATGTGTTATAGACCAAGTGTGAACATAGAGAAGATATGATACCTAGATATAATACCTATATATATGTCATCTAGGATACAATAAATATTTTGCTAGAGACGTTGTTACTACTAAATAGAGTTAAATTGAGAGAGAGAGAGAGAGAGAGAGAGAGAGAGAGAGAGAGAGAGAGAGAGAGAGAGAGAGAGAGAGAGAGAGAGAGAGAGTCAAATAAAGATATATAGATACATAGAGATAGAGAGGTAGATAGGAAGATAAGAGAAGAGAGAGATGTGAAGAGAATGAAAAGTTAGAAACTAGACCTATAAAAGAGAACTAAATTAGATTCATTTATGAATTGAATTTATAATCTAGAGTTATAACTGTATATTTTGAATATAGATATGATTGGTGGGTGCCATTATATAAGCTAAGTTGGTGCTCAATTAGGGAGTTGGTACTTCTTTAGAATAGTTGATCTTATATTAGGAGATTAGTGTCTCCTTGGGTTTGGTACCCTTAAACATTAGAACCAGTGAGGTTCTTGATTATGAGGTTAGATTAGAATAATAGATTCTAATAGTTATTCTCATGATGGTTTTTACCATATTGGGTTCTCCATGATATATATAGTGTTATGAATATTTGTGTGTGTGTTATATTTATATATATATATATATATATATATATTTTTAATCTACATTATAAGTTTCAAAAAGGACTAAGTTAGTCAATTTACTGATTCACCCCCCTCTCAGTAGGTAGTTATGTTTTAATAGTCTTGACTGACATAGTTGGTTAGGGAAAATTTTGACATAGTACCCCATGGGTGACTTAGTTTGTTAGATCAAAAATCCAACTTAGTACTATAGGGGGAAAATGAAGGCTGAATTAGTTATTTTAAGTCCAAGTGGGTGACCTAGTACCATAAGGTTGACTTAGTATGTTTTTATATGGCTGATATAGTACTAAAATGAATAAAAATGGTTGATATAGTACTTTGAAGGTCCAAGGTGGATGAATTAATATTGAAATGGCTAATTAGGCTTAAAATAGATCAAATTGGTAAGAAATGAATAAATTAAGGAAAAAACTAGTTTTTTTATGTGAATTTTAAAATAATGTATTTTGATTATAAGTGACATAGAGGTCTAATACATCTTTTGTTATTTGATTATTGTATAGGCACTAGAGATTTTGGTAATTAGTGGATGTGTCATGGATACTAAATCTATTAGAGATCTTGAAGGATGTAGACAAAACTATACTAGTCATGATAAGATTCGGAGGCATCATGGAGATGTGGTGGGTCCCATTGAGTCCTGATGTAGTGGTCATGTTCCTGGGAGCCTGGGAATTCTTTAAAACACTTTTAGATGGGTGTTGGATGGGGATAAAATAGAGTTTGGTATCAAATTAGAGGATGTCCATGCATTTCTTGGACTTCATATAGGGGACATCAGTGATCACAGGGATACTACATGATCAAGAGGATAGGTGAGCATTAGCCTGATAGGTAATGTACTTAGATAGGATTTACTTAAGACTAAGGGTGAGTCTATTTGATGTCTATAGTGCATATATTTTGGATATATAGAAGGCTATGATAAGGCTTGTGATAACATGAGTATTGTGTCATAAGTTGGATGGTAAGATACCATTATATGCAATAGCTTTGTGTTAATTAATATTAGAGCAAGGGGAACTCTATGACTTGGGTTTTGTCATATGTGTTCAACTCATGCATGATATATATGGGATGTTATCTAGAGGGTAGAATACCATGGGGCTAGTGTTATTACTAAGTGCCTAGATATATGAGAGGTTCTTGATGTATCATCCAATTGGGTTGCCCCAATTGCATCAAGTTTTGAGATGGATATAGGATCAGGTAGCATAGATCATACCCCACATGTTAGTGTTGTGGATGGTCACATGAAGAGAGATTGTGTGGCATCTTTATGCACACATTATGACTTTTTGGTTGAGTTGGATGATAGTGGTATTAGGGTTAGCACAAGTACAAATCATGAGCCACTATACTTGGTGGTTAGAGCTACACCTAGTGGTATGCTTACCATGATAGTTTGGACTCCCTCACCTGATGGATCCTATAGTAGTACCTATATTTTGGGATTGACATGCAAGAGAGCTAAGGGGGAGAAAAGGAGGAGGAGAACTAGCTAAGAGATTAGAGATCATACCATGGTGTGTGAGACCATGAACTAGTTGAGCATGAAATCCAATAAATAGATAGGGCATGGATGTGGATATATGAGTACTATAGGTACCATAGTTGGCACTATAGTAGGAATAATGACCACCTCACTTACACTATTGATGGAGATACCAATGATGAGATAGAGCATAGAGGGTGGTCATCCAAGATGACCCATCAATCATCCTAGGGTAGAGATGGTCTATAGAGGCACCATTGAGGCAAGGCTTGAGATGTGTATGGGTCTTAACCCTGGGGTTTACTTTGATTGGGAGGCATCCCATAGATGAGGTACTCAAAAAATGATCTAGTGGAGATATAATGGCTGGTGGATGAGGAGATGGGGAGATGGTGATTGGTAACACTAGGATAAGTAATAAATGGTTGTAATTTTTAGTCATGGAGATAGAATACTAGTTATATAAGGTTTGATTATCAATAGTTAGATATATTTTGAGATATATCCATGATCTAACATCTATTTAGTTTGAATTTTTTAGATTTTATGGATGAGGAGGAGGTTAGATGGGGATCCCTAGTGATGGAAGCATACCATGATATTTTAAATGGGGTGTTGGTGCCATATGACCCTACCACTTTGGATGATCTCATGGTGCCATCTACCCCATCTTAAGTGAGCTAGTTCAAACTAGTAGGGGATACCAAAAGGAAAATATAGGCATGTGGAGATGGGATATAGTCACCAATAGGGGTGGAAGTAAGAGACAAACATGCATAGTAGGCCTTGGCTTAAGATAGAGCCATGCATCTGGCTACCACTATTCATCTATAATAGGTATAGGCCTAGGTAGCCAACCTAAAAGAATGGGTAGTAGGCTTGAGATCTCAGACATCCTCATTATAGCATACTATCCACATGGGACTATCTGAGACATCTACGGGTAGCATGGATAGGCCATGATATAGACACGATAGAGCCCAACCTTAGAGTTAGAGTGATGTATTTTTATAATTTGTAAAACACATGATATTTATATAGATATCTTATTTTAATATTTGGATATGGATCTTATGTTTTGTATTATGGGTGTGGTTTTGGATGCATGGATATAAATTTTTCTAGCACATGTATTTTTATTTTGTTCTATATGATTTCTTATTGTGTTTTATTTTCTAGTATTATGTAGGAAACATGCATGGTTAAAAATAAATAGGAAAAAAGGAACTTGGCAAAGTATAATTAATCAAAAATAAATGCACTACACACTATATCATGATGGAAAATGTGTAATAAAAAAATATGAATAAGTATAATAAACCAAAAATGTGGTAAACAAGAGAATAAAAATGTTTTTAAACCATGAAAAAGATTGGTACCAAATTAAAACAAGTAAAATCACACTAAATCACATTGGGAAGTATTAAAGTAATGTAATAAAATGGAAAACATGCAAAAGACTAATGGTATAAATTTTTTAAATAAATCCAATCAATCATACTAAATTACATTGGGAAGTATAAAAAAAAAACAAAATTTGGAAAAATGGTTTTATTTTAATCACATTAATTCAAGTTGGGAAGTATGAGAAACTTAAGGAAAATGGTTGGATTATTACATGTAATTAAAAATAAGAAGATAAAAGTGAAAGATTTAATGAAATAAGCATAAAATATAGTAAATCAAGATGGAAATCATGTCACTGATGTGCAACTCATATTAAATCACATCTTATCTCATATTTGACACATGTAATGTGGTTTTGACTTGGATATTGGAAAATTTTGTAAGGCTAGGTCTTACCCATGGTCTTATAATATAACTCATAAAGTGAACACCAATGAGTTGGAAGGAATGTGAAAATATGGTAAAATGGGATGTTTCGAATGGTAATATGAAAATTTTAGTAATTTGTGAGGAAGGCCAAGTCATATCTATGGTCTTACACTACAACTCACAAATGGAATCCCTAGGCGAGTGATCAGTGAACAAAATAATAATTCTTAATGGGAGATATTAGGGTTATAGGGAATGAAAAGTAGAATGCAATAATCATAACTTAAGTGCATTATGATAAGACCTTAGGATACATGAGGAACACTAAGGACATGAGAAGACACTAAGTGATTAGTGACCATCAATATATAGAGGATACCTATTTTCTATAGACACAAAGCTATGTAGGCAAAGAAGTGTGCTACTAAGATCAAATCATGTTGGTTATTTTGAACAAGAAAATTAAAATGGACCTACCTTATCATGATGTGTTCCAAATTCCTTAGGAACCTTTACAAGGTTGTCAATATATTGTAAATATTATGTACTTGCATGAGAAAGTAGGTAGCACTAAAATATATTTTTTGTTCTCCTTTTCTAATCTACTAGCCTACCACACCCCAATGAACCTTGGATCTATCATGAGGCTAACTATGGATTTTGAGATTTGATTAAAATAAGGATATGTGCTTACAATCATGTTTTTTAGTGTGATTTGACTTTTAAGATTTTTGAATGTTGCCATTTAGATCATTGCCTTTTATTAAATGATTTGGCTTTTGCATAGTTTATAGATTTTAAGATTCCTCCTCCATACAAACTTGGAATGACCAATCATGAGAGATAGAGTGATATAAATAAGTGAGATATAGGGTTTGGCTAAAGGAAGATAAGTATCCAAAGATATGACTTACTATAACTCAACCATGTATATGCTTAGTTTGTGAGAGGGATCAAAGGGGAATAAAGGGATAGCCAAAGTAGACTAGTAAAAGGAGATTATAATGAGATAAATTGTTTTCTAAGTGATCATATGGTAAATGATTAATGACTAAAGGTATATATGTTTGTATAACCAAGTAAAAATAACTATAATTTATGTTTATAGAGATAATATAACAAATAATTATGAAAAAGATAAATGGAGTTACAAGAAAATGAACTCAAGAAGAAAAAGAATGAAATAATGAAAAATAATCCATAAGAGAACATAATGACATCATAAGTAATATAAAATTTAAAACCAAAGTCACCATGTAAGATATATAAGAACTTGACACATTGTAAAATGATATAAGAATAGATAAATTAAAAGTTGGAGCACATGTCCAATCAAAATGAAAATGTAAGGACACCATGCATGTATTCATAGATACTGATATATTTGTCCACATACATTATCCATAATATTTGATAAGTCTCTATGAAGTTGAACTCAGACTATAGCTAAAGTCTCATCGATCTTTAAGGAAAGGTGAGAAAATACTTCACGTCAAATCTCCTCAATAGAAAATGTAGGAATGCTTGAAGGATCATGTTGATGAGGGTTATCATGTAAGGGATGATTAGGGGAATACATGGTAGTGGTTTCTAGAGGGGATGAAGGGGTTACTAATGGGGAAGGTTCCGCTAGTGAGAGACTCATGAGTGGAGAAGGATCAATGGGTGAGGGAAGGTCCATGGGTGAGGGATTTATGGGTAGAGGAATAGTAGGTGGAAAAGGGACCATAGGAAGTGGAGACACTAGGGAAGAAGGGGGAGCCTTATTTCAAGAGTGACCTATGAAAGGAAGCATAAAAGGTGTAGGAATGGTTAGGATATGATCTTTAAGATGATACAAAAGGATGCAATAATGATTAGTGTGATGTGTGCCACATTGGTGCTAGAGATAATATACCTCTTTGTACTTAGGAAGATACTCAGGTAATATTTTTAAGGTAGGTATAAAATTGTCTAAGGAATGAGGAGTGGTGGGATGCAAGGTGTCTATATATTGTTATAAATTTTGAAAATACATAGAGGAATAATCATCTCTGTCATGGAAGTAATATATATGCCTGTGAGTAGACTTGGAGCATATACTCACACAAGGAGTGAAAATAGTAGCTGAGGAAGATTGGTATAGTGAATAGTCTCTAGTCTAGTGATTGATAACTTTATGAATGTCACAATAAGGTTGATCAGCCCATTTGGTGGATGAAGGATCCATCTATAGTAAAGGGAGAAAACCATCACCAAGAGAAGGTGGGTATGGTGGAGAGACTGGACAAGGCTCAATTGAAAGAGTAATAGGAAGAGACTCAACTAAAGTGGGAATATGATCTAAACTAGGCTCTACTGAGGGAGGGGAAGGGTCTAAAAAATGCTAAAGGATAGTCACAAGAATCTCAAGGATAAGTTAGCTAGAGGGGTCTTGATATCTAAAAAAGTGATAGGTAATAGTCATAGCATGATACATAAGCATACTCCTATAAGGTTCTTTAGAAACTAGATGTGTGTGCACCATCTCTACCCTACAATAAAGATGAAAAATTCCAAAATTAGAAAAAATATAGGATGTAATGAAGTATATTGAAAAACTAAAGTAAAGAGGAATTATAAAAAATAACTTCATCATCTTTGGCCTGAATAATACCTCTTAAGGATGGATCATCTAAGGTAATCCATTATCATAGTCACGTGTATGAATATTGATGGTGTATGTAGGGATGACCTTGTCATCTGCTATGGTGTGATGAATGGAATGTTGAGTTTTAGTTAAGATAATGGGGATGTCATCACAAGGAGGTTTATGGGAATGAGATTGAAAATAATTGAGAAGCTAAGAAATGAGATGAGGTGAGAGATCAAATTTTTAAATTTTTATATTGATCTCATCAATCTCACCATCATAGGAATTTAGGAGGTTAGGGGGTATATTCTTGATGAGTTTAGGGTTACCATTGTAACCTTAGGTGGAATTGTTAGGAAAGTTAAACCATTAAGATTCTCAAAATAAATTACTTGGGAAGGGTTCAAGGGTAGTAATCTTGAACACACCATGGTCTAGGAATTGTTCAAAATTTTAAGGATTGGTGTCACCTTGAATCCTTTAGATGGATCCATTCTAAGGAAATTTGATGCTTTGGAAATAAAAAGAGGCAAATGCTCTCATGTAAGGAATCCATGGCCTACCAATAAAAATGTTATAAGATAGAGGAAAGTTGAATATCATCCCCTTCACATGAACAGTGATAACTGGGATGGTAATGGAGATCCATACATAACCTAAAGGAGGAATTTACCTTTGGTCATATCCTTGGCATGTGTTACATGTGGATTTATGATTACACTCGAAATATTTAAGGATTTTGATAAATTTAAAAGAGGATATGCAAGTTCCATAACCTTCATCAATCAAAGCACAATTGACTTGGATGTCACCAATATAGACACTGATAAAAAGAGGAGGATCATTTGTATGAAGTAAAATCTCATTTAGGATTATAGAAGCAATGGGAAATTTGAGGGAAATATAAGTGTCTATTGTCTCATCAACATGTATTGACATCTCTTTGTACTATTATAAAATGATATCTTATGATCCAGATAAGGTGGCTTCACATCTTACTATGGGATGATGAGGGATGTTCATTTCAAACAAAATTTGCATAAGATGATTATGATGATGTGGAGAGGTCTGTATAATTTTGAGGAATGGGATTTGAGACAAAGATTATTAAGCTCCATGATAGGATCCCATTCATCATAATGCATGAGAGGATTGTTGAAAAGAGGTCAATAGTGTTAAAGGAGGTCCTTAGAAGGAAGAGCTAAAGAACATTTGAATTTATGTTGGTAAGATGTAGAATATCTAATTGGGGGACAAATTTGTTTATTTTTTTGAGAGGAGGGGTAGTTGATGCATGTGTGGTTTAAGAAGAAGTGTTGAGATAATTTTTAGTATCATTGATGATAGGTAAAGAGGTTGTAGGGATGGTAGAAATGGTATGAAAAGTGTTATGCAAGGGAGATGTTGGAATTGGTTTGTCAAAATATATGAGTTCTTCTTACCCTAACTTAGTTAAGTGAGTTGGAGAATAATCTTGGATAATATGTAATGTGTGATACAATTGAGGTGTGTGGATGGGTTAAGGATTAATGAAAGAAACCACCCTTCACATATTAGTCATATTGACCTCATTATCTTTAGGATTTAGGTCAAGAAGACTATCAACATTATTGGTAGAAGGGATAGGCTTATCTTGGTTATCTTGGTGATTTGGAATAGGATCTTTATAGATGGCCAAATAAGTATTAGATTGGTTTAAAAATTGATATTTAGTTTCTATTTCATGGGCTTTGAAAGCAATGTCATAGGCTTATTAGAATTTATGAATGATAGAATCATGGTCAAAATTAGGACCAAGAAGTAAATACATAGCCAAATTATGAAGATACCTATAGGTCTCATGATAATGACCCTAACTAGCATGAAACGAATAAAATTTATTGGGATCATACGGAGATTTCATATGACAAGTGGGATCAAGTTCTCATGGGAGAGGCCTTAGTAGACATTTTTATGATTTTGATAGGGATAAATGTTTATGAATATTAATGTTATTTGTTGAAGATAAATGAGGATTAGTGATGTGGTTTGGAGGGGAAACTTGTTTTGAATTTTGGTTGGCAACAATAGCTTGAATAGTATGAATAGTATCATAAGAGTCAATGACACCATCATTGGTAGTCTAATGATTAATTATTCTTAAGTAACATGCGAGTACCCATAAAAGATTAGGATGTCTCAAATTAACCCATAAGGAAATCTTGATGCTTAGTCTAGTCAATAGCCTCCTCTAAAGTATGTAGATAGAGAGAGAGAGAGTTTGAACTAGATATTGAAACTTGGGAAAAAGAGCATTGGTAAATAAATGAAAAAGGTTATCATCAACCATATTATTTTCACATTTATTAGATAAGGTCTTTCATCATTTAATGAAATCTTGTGTAGTTTCAGTCTTAAGTTGATTACAATTGATAAAATGGGCCAAGGTATTCTCAAGTAGGTCACTAGTTTGGAACTCTTAGACTAGAGAATTACTAAATATTCCAAACTAGTGATGGAATGAGATTTGAGTTGGTTATAACAATCTAAAGCATCACTTGTGAGATTTTTTACTAATAACTTGGTAGAAGCAAATGCATTTAACTTGACCCAATCTTTGTGTAGATTTCTAAATGTTTTTAAATGAAGAGTAGGATCATTTAACCTATTTTAGGAAATGGTAAGGATGATACCTCCTATACTGATATTATCAATTTGAGATGTAAGAGACTCATTTTGAAGATGCTTGATTGTTTTACTAAAATAAGGAGGTTGAAGGATAAATGGGAATTCGAAAGAGGAGGTGAGGGAAAAATTTTATTATGCATGCCCTAGGGCATCTGTTGAGGGTGTGTTTGAAGATGGATAAGATGATTTTGCATTTCCATCATTTGATATGCATTTTTATCTTGGAAATAATTCATTTGATTAAGATATTGTAATAGGAGTTGATGGGTTTGAGTTGCATTATTAACATGTTTATAAGTATTATAATTGTTATTAGGGCTTGGGTAACACTATAGGTGTTACTAGGATCTTGAGAAGAACTATTAGTAAGTGAGTCACTAGTGGCATAATTTGCTTATGTGGAAAAAGATGGACTAGTAAATGGATGAGAAGAAGAAACACAAGAGGCATGATCACCATGGGTAGAAAATGATGCACTAGTGGAAGAATTGAGAAGAGTGGGTATTGGAAGAGGCCCACTAGATCAAGAACCTACCATTTTAGTAGAGATACTAGGCATGTAGGTAGATAAAATAAAAGAAGTTATTATATTAGGAGTCAAAATAGAGGGAGCAGGTTGAGACACAAAGAAGCTAGTATCCCCAAATATATGTGAGAAAGTGGAAGAAGTTGAATGGGTTTGCTCAACTTGATTATAGATAATGAGATGGTAAATATTATAAGGATACTTTCCTTTATGTTGAGGAAACTTATTGATGAAGAAGAGCATTTTTGGTGTATACTCTAATTTAGGTTGATCTTCAAATGATAAGAGAGTATTATGAAGTGAAGCAAAATGCAGATGGGTCCCATAATTTTTAGTGTAAGTGGATATTTGCACATCACTTTCATCTAAGATAAGATCCATAAGATACTTATGGGAGAGCCTATTAGGGTTGGTAAAACTCATCATATCTATTGAATTCAACTCAGTGTTGTCATTAAATAGGAAGTTCATAATGAAGGAGAGATATTAGGGAAGACAAAGTTGATTTAAAGCAAGGAGATACAAGGTGTAGGTAAGAGTGTAGAGTTGACCAAGTTGACCTAGTACTAAAAATAAGGTATGAAACTAAGACAACAAAGATACACAGTCAACTAGGTCAACTTAGTACTATTATAGATGAAATTTGAGATCTCTATGGATTTAACAATGTGAACTCCAAACTCAAATATCAACCACTAGGTAATATGATAAAGCTATTAGAAATGCCATTATATGAATGCAACATTAAATACTAATTTTAAATCCTAAATCCTAAGTGTTTCACATCATTATTAAACAAAATACAAAAGAAAAGAGGATTGAGATAAATACCTTAGACTCAGACTGATATAGATGCTTGATCAAAGATGATGGGTGGTTGATGCTTGGTTGAGGATTATTTTTGGATGAAGATGTTATGAGCTTGATAGTTGTTAGTTTGGCATGGATTCCTCACAATATTTATAGATTAGCTTCTATGGAGGAGGAGGCTTGGTTATATATATATTTTGGGATGGAATATCAAGGGTTAAAATTTAAAGTTAAAGGGATGAGATCAATGGCTATGGATTATTTAAGGAATATTAAATTCCCTAAAAGTCTCTAGTTTAGAGACTTATAGAGTCTTGGAGGATATTATCCAATTTTAGAGGCTTCTTCATTAGCTTAGGGATAATGGAGGATTAGATGATAGTTAGATAGCTATTAGGTAGGTGATTAGGGACTAGGGATGTAGGAAAGGATAGGGTATAGGCTAGTAGGTGGGGTTATTGGAATTAAAAATTCCCATATAAATGGATAAATAGGATTAGATTACGATAATAGGGATTAGGATAGAATTAATGAAAGAGGTGGGATGAATAAGGTTAGTGAATATAGGATAATAGAAGGGGATATTAGATGAATGGCTAGAAAGTGGGATACACTAGTAGAATAAAATATGTTAAGAAGAATTAGTGTCAACTAATAGGAATATTAGTTGACAATAATGAAGTGATCTATTTTAGGTGCATATATTTTCCCTGTCTTTGAAAGGGCATTGTGAGTTGAGTGAAGTGGAAAGAGTAATAGTTTGTCAAAGAAAAACCATGTCATGGATATATGTTAGTAGATGATGATAGGGGATATGATTTCCCCTAGAGGGAACATGCATGGAAGAATAATATGAATGACCACTTGAAAGAGGAATTTATGGATGGGATGTGATGGATAGATGAGGGGATGAGATTCTAGATGTGGGAAAGAAGATGAAGAAGATGAGGTTGACTTGAGTAGTGAACTACAGATGGATGATGCCCCTAGAAATGACATATGCAAATGGAGTAAAGGTGATGGTTGTCATGGTTGTCAACACATCCCAAGCGGGAAGTAACCATAACATGATGATGATAGAAACAAAGGGCCATAAGTTTTAGACATATCCCAAATAAGGATGTATGTAAGTGAGAGCTATAGGCTAGGACAAGACTTATTTCATAAGATTAATGATGGGTGTATCTCAAAGCTAAAGGTTATTGATATGATGAAGGTGATAAGAAAGAATAAATTATGTGATCAAATGAAACAAATATTTTGGGATGAGGATGGATGATAGAGATATTGGGTGAGTTATCCTTGGGCATTAAAACATGACCAAGTGTTACCTACATAGTCTGAAGAGACCTCAGGCCAATGTATTTCTGACTAGAGGGTGGATGATAATGATTGATTAAAGGATGAATATGATGACTATGATTAGTGATTATAGGATATGACTCAGATGATTAGATGAGGATAAAATATTGGATGTTAATCAAATGGATATGGATAAAGATGATTAATTAGATAGATGATGAGGTATATGAGTGACCAAGCCATCACAACTATCATAAGAAGAATCATATTCTAATTAATTTGATAAATATAGCACTTGAAAATATGCCCCATGATGTAAGGATGACCAAGAGGACATTGTGCCAGATTACATGGGAAAATGGTAAACTTTACATCCTTGAGGGTAATTTTTTTGTCCTCATAGAATCATCATTTATTACCCAGAAATCCACAATGTAAATAAAACATAAAATAAATAAGATATATACATGACACAAACAAAATAAACAATGGACAAATAATAAATAAATAACAAGTAAACAACATATAAGCATCTACATGTAATGTCATAATGTATTGTCTAAGGATGGGATGAGTGATTGGGTGATGGGTTGATATGGGATTTGATTATGGATTGAGAATAGAATGGATTGCGGATAGATTAGTGATGATGAGGAGGATTAACTACTGATTTGGACAAAGACATGGATTTATATGAGAGACTAGGATTAGGATAAGGATGTGGATGTGAAGATAAACAAATATTACCAAAAGATAAAACCTTGAAAGAGTCCAATCTATTAAGGAGACTAGGAGATGATGGGATCAAATACCTTTCACACTAGCAAAGAGTAATATGATAGGTGATAGGTATGAAGAGGAAATAATAAGATAGTGATGGGATCAAGTACCTTCTATAATAGCAAAGAGTGATGTGATAGGTGACAGATATGAAAAGGACTTGATATGGAAGTGATAGGTTCAATATTAAATTCTTGACAAAGTGATGTGTGCTAATAATACCTAGGCCAAGGATGATAAATATATAGAGAGATGGGTGACCACTTTGATTTGGTTCCAATACTAGATGTTGTATCAAAATATGGGGGATAAGAAAAGACACATGACATGGATATGGATGTGACTAGGGGATTGGGAATAGAACAAGACATGAGGGACTATTTTTGGATTTTTTTAAATTTTTATGATTTTTAGGGTTTTTTGACATATTTCAAATTTTAAGGATTTTTTTGGAATATGTATTTACATTATATAAAAGGGTTACTAGCAAGGGGAATACTGAGCTTAGAAACCAAGATAAGGATGGAGGGATGATAGATGGGATTGTGGATGATATGATATAAGGATGAGGGTGATGTAAAAAGGGAATGAGGTCCAAGGAGGAATGGACTAGGTATATACAATGACCACATCATGAAGGAGATATATGGTTGGTTTCCTGAGTGGCCATTAGATGATATGCCAAGATGGTTTGGGGATAGTTCTCAAGACACCTTCCTCATTCTTATGAAGGTCAAGATGATAAGAAAGGAGAAATAAGATGATGTGATGGAAAATGATGGGTTAGATGAAGGGATGAGATAGACATAGATGGATTTTGATCCCAAGTGTTGATGTACAATGTGGAAAATTGATTATTCTACCATGATGCCAGAAACTAGTTTTCATCATAGTACTTGCCCACAGTGCCACAAGACTAGTTTTCACCATTGGACAAATGTTTTTTTTTTTATTTTTGACTTGTGGATAACATCTCAATTTATTGGTGATAGGAGAGATACATGATTCTAATGCTAGATGGAGACGTTATCTAATATCTATTATGTGATGGATGTTATATGCCTAGATGTCTTGATGGCCTTTGTTGATTCTTGATTTAGCCTCCAAATGTTTTGACTAGGTTTCCTTGTAACCCCTATAAGGGATAATGTTTCCCTAGGATTGAAGATATGAGATGGATGGGAGCCTATTATGATTGGGATGATGGGATATAGGATTTAAAAGAGGGATATGATCATGATGGTTGATATGATAGGATGGGGAGTGAACATGGGTTTCAACAATTTCATACACCATTAGATATGGAGGATGGGATTATTTATAATGATGCCATGAGACTAAGGGATCTAAGACCTTTTAACTTGATGATTATTTGACCCAAGCATTAAGAGGATGATCAACCTTATGATTATTATTTTTGTCTTTTTTTAAAAATAGCTGATTGGATGTAACTTTGATTTTCCCCTAGTGCTTGATTTTAGGCTTCACCAGAGGAGTTGAATTTTGACTTGATATATAATTATTTTGAATTTGATATGCCCCTAGTGCCATATTTTGGGCTTCACTCAGGAGAGACATTTTTTTATTAGGCTGATGATTTGACTTTGATTGACTTTGATTCATGGGATCAAATATGATTTGATCATGATTTATGATTTTTAGATGATGGTCTTGGATCTTTGTATTCACATTAAATGATATGGAATATAGAGGGGAACCTAATAATGCATGTTCTTATTTATTCCCATCATGTAGTGGGATATGGAGATTGTGGAGGTGAGGTGGATGATTAATTTTAAGTGATGGAGTAAGGGGATAATGGTTAGCGTAGTCCTCATAAAGGTCACTAGGATCCCTAGCCTCAAAATTAGAGAAAGTATTATCAATAATCTCAAAAGGATTATTAAGACACATATCTAAGGTAGGATCAGATCCAATTTGAAAATCTTCAATAGATAAAGCATTCAAAAATTTAGTTACTACTTCATCATCCTAATTAGGATCTTCAAAAGAGAAATAATTATCATCATTTGCTACATTGTTAACTAATGATGATGTTTTTGATGAGGAATTTGATTCAGATACTAGTGTTGCACATGATCCTGAGGTAGATAAAACTTATTCTGACTCTGATGATAATTTTGATGTACATGATGTTATGATTCTAGTAAATGATGATTTGTCCATGATTTTCCTCTTAATGGGGGGGTATTTGATGTGATGGTTGAGAGGGATATGATGGATGAATCAAAGATAGGTCCATGAAATGGATTTTGGGATATAGAAGGACTAGGTTTATGGGGAGTAGACTTATTTTGAATGGATGGGTGATTAGAGATGGGGGGATCATGGAGTATGGATATGATGCCCTAACCTTGGCTTAGAAGGGGAAGGGTTAGATCATGATAGGGAATGAAATATTGGAATTCATCTTCTAGTTCACCTAGGGCTTTAAATTCATCTGATTCGTATTTGATTACCATGTCACTACTATTGATGAGGTCTTGGACATAGTCTTAGAAGTTTTTACATAATTTAATGGAATACCCTCAAGTTTGATGATATAGACAATATCAATTTGATTTATACCAAGAGGGATTAGTCTTGGTGGGATCAATATGTCATATGGGTGGAAAGAACATCATGTTAATAATGATAAGTTATTAGAAAAGGGATTCTAAGGATATAGGAACTAGAGTATAAGTATTTGCTTTGCTTTGTGACTTTGATGTGGAAGCATTGGACTTTAGATCATATGGTGTTTGATGTGGCTAGGTTTATGGATAGATGTCCAATATTGGATTCCCTTTGTGAGTAGGGGAATGGTTAGATGTTAGAGAGTTGTCATGATGATGTCATGGAGTTTTCATGGTGAGTGGATGAAGAGCCTTGATAGTCTACATGACAATAACAAAGTGTGCAATGTACTTGTTTTTGTATGCTTAAAGGTGGCTTGGTTGATCTTCAATGTTGACTTAGTTAGAGAGGATTGGGGATGAGTATGGTGATTAGAGAATGTGCAAAAGGTCCCTAAGATGTTATTTATGCTTTGAGAGCTTGTGTTCATAATTATAATTCATATAGTTATTCATAGTTTTCATCTAGATACTTTGGGTCCATTAGTAGAAAATCTGAGTAGGCAAATTGATGATATCACCATTACCATGTGAAAATGAGTCAAGGGGAAATGGTGATATGTTTGTGATCATAGTAGTCCTTATTTATTATGCACCAGATCTCAAGACATGTATCAAAGCGTAGTCAAAGATATGAGGCTGTAAAGTTGGCTTCTAAGATAGAATTTACTATTTTCCAATACTTGGACAAATTTGAAATGTGGCCAAAAAGAGCTGAGGGCATGTTGATGAGGTCAGCATTCACACGCATGGAGATTTCAAGATAAAATGATCATATGGATTTATTAATTTTTGGACCTATTTTATTTTCACTAATTTTTAGATCATGTAATGTAGTACGTCAAAAGTTATGCATATGCAAAGTTGGGTTCCAAAGTACTTTGATTGTCTTTTCTCATACTTGGCCAATTTTACAATGTGGTAGAAAGAGCCAAGTGAGCATTTTGATGATGGTATATCTTACATGTGTGAAAATTTAAAGATAAATTTATCATATGAGTTTGTTCAATTTTGAGCATAGATGATTTATGCTAAATTTTAGATCACGTGCTAAAGCATGGCAAAAGTTATGGTTGATCAAAGTTGGCCTCTCAAGCAAATTTTGACATAGTTGGCTCTATGATAGAATATTTTGAGAAGGTAGTTATATGGTGTTATATCTCACATGCAAAAGTGTTTTAGGAGCATTTTGTCACATGATTATATTCTCTTATGTGAAGAGATCATCTGGTCAAAATTTGAGATCCTGAAAGTAAGCACAAAATAATTTATTGAGGGTCAAAAATGGCTACTCAAGCATATTGAAAGGGTTCCCATAATCATTTTTGAAAGAGTTAAAGATCAAGTAGGATCAACAATGCATGTTGATCCAAGAATTTAAGAATCAATGAGATGAGAATAGGTTTATGATGTTTAACAACTAAGCAAAATTACAAGATAATGATCCAATGGAAAGTGGGTGTTTGTATAATTTGATGAAATGGTGAGCATTGATCAATAAAGACCTAGTTGATCTATAGATATTGACAGAGCATGTTGAGTCAAAGTTCCCAAATTTCATGAGATGAGGTCAACATGATTGATGTTTAACATTTAGCTTTGGCAATCTATACGTTAAAACTCAGACTGTTGGAGTGAGCTTTAAAACTCACTCATAGAATTAAGCTTAATTAGGAGTCAATCAATTAGTTATTATGTGTTGAATATTTTCACACCTATTTTGTGAATGCAAATATTCCATATCAGCCAATATTTTTTTCACACAACAAATTGTTTGTTGTATGTAATAAACTTTTATGCCTATTTTATAGGCACTCCTATTGCTTAGCCTAGACTGATGGAGAGAGATTTATGAATGTTTATATTATTCTTTTAGGGAAATAATGTAGAGATAGTTTTGTGTATAATGTATGAGATGAATACTCTATAGTAATGGTTTGTATGAGAGATCCTATAGTCTCATGAATGCATTATACATTCCAATATGGTATCAAAGAAATTCCTTGAAACTATTACTCACACTGGTTTCATTCTTTGAGTTTGTATGATAAAAAATAGTCCTATTCCATGATGTAATTTATTGGTCATAGATCTTATTTATAAGGCCATAGAGTTTGTCTTCTTGCACAAAACATACATTATATTGTATTGAGTTTGGTCTCTTTGCTACTTACTGACTATACAAGGACATTATGGTCTGACATTTGCCTTATTGATGTGGTTATTTGGATAAATCTTGACATTTTTACACCACCACTTTGTGTCCTATGCCCCTTCAATCCGTACGACATTTTGTATTATTGGTGAATTTCCATGGCTTATTGTTTGAGTTAATCTCAACCTTGCCATAATAGACTTTTACATTAGTGGAGACTTTATACTATGTAGTTCAGCCTTCATAGTATCTCTTCCATGCTTCTTATTGTACCAATGTAGCATAATATAGTGTGAATCATTATTGTTCTAACATGAAAATACTTTTAATGAGCTCATTTTTGAAATTATATCTATTTTGGCACCAACGAGTTCTTTGACATATATTTGTCAGTGCTTGTAATGACACAGAATTCAGTTGCCTGAGTTGTAATTTATTTTGGATCAAATATCCTTTGATGAGATAAATCTATGCTATCTCCTTCTAGTTAGTCTCATTGAAAGTCTAAATAATAAGTCTTAGATGTAGTCATTCTTTGGCACCAAATCTCAAACTGATGCAACTAGATTATGCTCCCATAAAATGTCAACCTCTACCATTGCCACCTCTCAAACTTCCATTTACCCAATTAATCTCTTTACATCGAGCCTAGGGATTTTGATATGAGTTACTTAAAACAAACAAGAAACTTTGGTTGTAGAATTCTCTTCTGCACTCCCTAATTCATGGAAAGGATGCCTTGATTTATTTTTTGTAGAAGAAACTAGTTGGTATGCCATCATGTTGTGTTACTAAATATGGTACACATCTATTTGATGTAATTTTATAGTGTAATTTACTAGATTTTGAGTAGCCCATTGTTCCTATTACTTCTCTTATTGAAGATGAAATTTATGTGCCTACTTTTTTTGCACACTCTACACATCCCACTCCAATTCCACCTGCATATATACCTTCTTGTTTTGAGAAGCATACCATTGGATTTGGCTCTCACATGCTTCATTCCATGGGTCACACTAGCAGACTTATTAGCATTGAGAAGCATTTACAGGGCATTGCTTGCCATATTCAGCCTATTATGTGGATTGTTCATCATGGCCTTGGTTATGATGTAGGTGTTTCATCTTCATTAGGATCTATTAATAGAGTTACATCTTTTGTTTTCTCCACTTTTCATGAGGAATATGAGAAACATATGGGATCTTATGCACTTTCACTTAGGCCTGAGAAACTTGAGATTATATTGGCTAGACATGATCTACCTGACACTTCTTTAAATGTTACCTCATATTATTCTACTATGGAATCTATACCCACACATATTTTAGCATCTACATCCACCATTAAAGTTTATTTAGGGTGGATTTTTGATCATTCTTGGTGGTGTAAGAAGCATTCTTGGCAAGGACACTACATACATCATTCCTCCACTATTTAGCCTCTTTGATTGCACATTGTTCCTCATTCCTATTAATTCTCCTTGTTGTTTTGATCTCCTTGATTAGGAATATATTTTTTTTTGAAATTGCATCTCTCATTTTACATAGCTTGAGTGTCTTATGGACATTCATGCATTTTTCAGTGATATTATTATAGGATGGGACCTTTGTTTTTAGTCACACTGAGTTTTATGGAGTTTTTTCATTCATGTGTGTGCTCCATGTTTGAGAACTTACTTATATAGTTGTTGTCTATCCCATCACCACCATGGACATATTATTGAAAGATTTCATCTGTATGTTGAGAGTCTCCTTCAATTTTTTTGGAGCTTGTTCTCTTTCTATAGTGTAATTAGTCTAGTGTAGCCTAGAGTTAGCATTTCAATGTTTACATAGTGGGATTAGCCCACTCATTAATATGTTTTTATGTCACTACACCCACTTTAACATTAAGTGTGGTTGTGTGGACATACTACTTCAGGTGTTGTGCTCATTGTTAGTACACCACATTTTTTTGGAGGTAGTTGATTGAGTGCATTTGTATTTGATGGCCTTCATTCCATCTAGTGTACCTTTTCAACTTTATGTTTGAGTATTGATCCATTTGATTTCTTGGGGCACCTTGTAGCATATGGTTTTTGCTACCTCAACTTTAGCTATTGTTACTAGTTTTTGGGCACCTTATGGTGATACATTTCATCCTTGGTGACTATTTTCCCAATGTTTTGAGATCAATGTTTTTATAGAGTTAGCCTTGTATATATTACCAATTCCTATTTGACTTGGTGGTTACAGTGATTCATCATCCATGTAGTCTGGTAAGATGGATTGGTTATCACAGGGACACTTTATATTTCATTGTGATTTATACATGGGTACCTGATCAGGCCTTGTTGCTGGGATTCATTCAGTCTCTTTATTTTCTCTTTTCATACTCCTTATTTTGTGCTTAAGGGAGGGTGTTGGAGTGAGAATTAAAAATCACTCATTGAATTAAGCTTAATTAGGATTTAATTAATTATTTGTTATGTGTCAAATGTTTACACACCTATTTTGTGAATGCAAATATTCCATATCAACTAATATTTGTTTCACACAACAAATTATTTGTTGTGCATAACAAAATTTTATGCATATTTTATAGACACTCTTATTTCTTAGCCTAGCCTAGTGGACAGAGAGAGATTTATGGATGTTTGTATTATTATTTTGAGGAAATAATGTAGAGATGGTTTTATGCATAATGTATGGGATGAATACTCTATGGTAATGGTTTACAAGAGAGATCCTATGATCTCATGAATGCATTATGCATTAAAATATATATAATATCGATGGTGAATATTCAATCTAAGCTAAGATTCCATGAGACTTGAAAATTGGGTTCAAAGTTTAATTGTGATTATTGTTATTCGAATATTTGAATTTAACACAATAAAAACTAGGTGATCTATATTTAGACCATATCTTTCGATAGAAGATGAATTTTCTCATGTAGTATAAATAAAATTGGTAGAGAACTCTAAGGTACATTTATAAATATTGATTTAAAGATCTAGAAGCATGTAAATTTAAAGATATGGTGCTCTAAAGTTGACTATATTTTTTATATGTACTGCAAGTGATCTGAGAAAGATATTTGAGCTTGTATTGATGTTGTTTCTATGTTTCATGATGAATTATCTATTGGACCATGTTGTAGACTCCATGAGGATGATTTTTGTGGATTATAGAGGTGTGATCAATCTATCTTGAGTATGAATAATGATTAATAAGATGACTATATGTTCATTCATGGTGACTGTGTGTACCAGGTTAGTGTTTGAGTTGTTTGAGCATATGTAGAAGTGAGCTAAGTTGACTATGATAATTTTAGGATGTCTAAGGGTACATAAGGAGTGGAAACATGTATATTAAAGTGGTTTTGTGTTATTTCTTTCTCAATGGAGTGATAAAGGAGTAAGGGCTATAAGGGCCTTATTAAAAGGCATAGTTCCTTAAGGGTGACCCATAGATGTTATGGATGACCTATGAATAAAGTATTTATTTGTGTTTTTGTGTGAAATATGCCTTATGGGCTAAGGCATGCCTAATGGTTGACCAAGGTAGTGCTTATCAATATTGATCTATAAATAGTGGAACTAAAGATGATAAGTTATAGACTTTGTGTGAGAGACTAAGGAGTGATTGGAGAGAGGCTTGTGTGATTTTTATGGAGTGAAGGAGGGGTAGAGTACCCTAAGGATGAGTTAAAGATCATAATAGATTGAGGACTATTTTTATGACCCATTTTTCATATTTTTGTTACCAAAACATAGAGCTTATTGTTTGAGTGTGAGTGAAGGTGAAGTGTGATAAATAGAGGTCCATCATTAGGTGTTGTTGATATTAGTTAAAAGGTAGATATGTTTGTAGACACCAATATTGTGTCGAATCCCCTTGGTCCACTTATAAACATTTACACACTTTATTAATTTAAAATAAATTACTTATTTTAAATTAATGACATCAACCTAGACACCTCACCTTGGACACCTCAACCTTAGACCATTTCTCACCCTATGAGTCACCCATGACCTATTCTCACTCCATCCTAACCTCTTAACTAACTCTCATGCCTAATAAACCCATATTTTGACCATTCTCAAATGGAAAATGCACTTGGTGGATGGAGGAATGGGCAAAGGGATAAAAATAGCCCTTTTACCCATTCTCTATCCACCGACGTCGATCAATTGTCAGCTGACACTAATAGGATCACTGACGTCAATTACATAAACTGATTTCTAACATTGAGTTAGCCCCTCTCTCTCTGGTCCCAGACTCTTGGATATCAACATGTACACTCTGAGACCAATCATCAAAATTTGACTAATGCTCCCCTGGCTATATAAACTCTATGTAAGTCACTCTAAACTGGACTAGAACATTGTACGAGGACCTCAACATCAGCCACAATAGGAATAAGTGTTCTCACACCTCTGGTTCTTTACTAAGCAGAGCTAAGTATTCTTCTATCTCATTTTAGTAATTTAGAATACATTAGTAATTAGTTTCTATTTACTATTTCTAAATACTATCAACTAGACCTGATTTCTTTCATGGAGAGGCTGAAAAGCCTTCCTCTTATTCATATCCTCTTCTCATACCTATCCTCGACCTTTGCCCCTTCTCAGACCCTATTCACTATCTTGCACAAACCTTTAAGCTTCCAGACTCTTCTGTCGACCATAGACATAACTTTGAAACCTATCCAAGGCCCATTTCCCCTATCAACATCAGCAGCATAACCGACGTTGGCACTATTGACCAACTGACCTTGGTAGGACTACCAACATCGATGACTGTGACAGACTGACTATAAAGAATAGGTACGCATTATCTATTTTTCTCTAACTTAGTCTTTCATCATTTCATTTTATACAACACTCTTTTTCATAAATAGTGGACTATCATCCCTTACAGAGCTTTAAGCTTCCGAGACTAAGCACGTAGCTTGGAAGTCCACCATATCTTTATCTAACATCCTCTTTGTTTGAGTTTCTTTCTTTCTATAGGTGTCTTCCTCCACAGCCAAAGAGGAGCTCCTACAGTGCTTGGATACAGTGCACAACTTAATCTAGGTAATGTATAAACCCTTGACCTTTAACTTTAGTTTCTTCTTATCTGAAAATAATTAGCAAAAACGTAGAGAAACATTCTGGCATGCCTAGTGGGACCCTAGAGTTTTCCTTGGGTTCATTCTTCTAAAAAGCAAATTTTCATATAGTTGCATTAAGAAAAAATTCTCTTCTTACATCCTTTTCTTCTATCTCTTTATTTCGAAAAGAAACCATTAGCACAAATTAAAAAGAACATCTTTCTTTTTTCTTGTCACTTCATGTCTACATCTTAGAGTAGTGAAAAGTCATGCTCTTAACCTTTTCTCCACTTGTTTGCATCTAAACAAAACATTTAAATTTGGGTTAAAAACTATTACATTTCATTCTTGCTTGAATGTATATTTAGCCTTCTCACTTAGTAATTAAAAATGCATTATGAATAAATCATAGTGCACAAATGTTACACAACCAAACCACAAGCACATCAAATTAAACATTTAAACATACTTGAGACAAGGCCCGTCTAGGATTTCATCACCTAGTGGATACCTTACCCTTCCTGGCGATCCTACTTGGACTTCACTACCAAAAGGAGGACCCACTCTATTCTCTAGCAGAGTATAAACTATAGGCAAAGTATATATTGGCTAAGTGGCCCAACTCGGCTCTGGGTTCGTGAAGTGAAGGGAGCAAGCCCCAACACCAGGCCACGTACTAAACTTAACATAGATTTTTGAGCACCAAAACATAACCTGAAACCAACCATAGACTTCCTCTTTGGGGCCTATTCTAAAAGCCCAATTCCCAAATACATTCTTCTAAGGCATAAGCCACCATGACTCTAAAATTTATTCTTAGGAATTTAACATTTTAGAGGTTGCTTGCCATCATCTATTTTGCTATTTTTATCTAATTTTTTGAGCTGGTAAGGTTGCATCATTTTGAGGTCTAAAAACAACTCAGAATTTCTTTTTCTTCCAAAAAATTTTAGTTTTCTAAGTTTTTGGAAATACATAGAAACTGACATCAATTTTTCCACTGACATTGACAACTCATCTTCATCAACATTGGTTATCTGACTGACATCATAAACATTTCATAACCGACATCGGTTAGTAAACCGATGTCGATCACTGTCAACCAAATTTTCTTTCCAAACAACAAGCTTAAAACTTGACTTTTTTGCTGTTAAACACATATTCTAGTTTTTTGAAACTAAAACACATAGTTTTTGGAATCTAAACCCCTTTTGTCTTGAATGGTTTTGACATGAAGTCAAACCAAATCTCTTGTTGACCATGCAAGGCAACAACCATTCCCACCTTCGCCTTTCATATCAAGTCACCAAATGGAGTATACTTCAGACACTGAGCATACTCCTATCCAACCTCCTATTGTTCCTAAAGGGGATCAAGAATTTGAGATATTCCTTGACCTCAATGTCAAGGCTCTCCAACACTATCTCGCAAGAAGCCAAATGTGAGATCCTTCAGGTAACCCTATTTATGGGATGCCAACTTCCTTGGTTGAAATGCCAATAATATCAACAGCCTCTATTACCCAACCTATGGTCACTCAGGCCATTGCCTCAACCAATAACACAACCATGGCCAATGTTCAAGATTTGGCCTCTCCTTTTATTTTTGGACCTACCTCCATCGAGGTTTTCATACCCCCTCAACCAGAAAAAATTCAACCAAGTTCGACACCTTTCTAGAACTTGATTGTCTCTATCCCACCCACTCTTACACCCATAAATACAAGAGTGACTAACTATCCTTTAACTAGTGTTGCCACCATTCAACCACCCTTGGTGGCATCTAGTCAAGTTGTGCCCTCCAACTTCATGACACAAGCCCCCTTGACCTCAATATCAGTCCTTATGATGAACTACCAATATGTTTCACCTACATAAATGCAACCAAGAACATCATACACCCCTCCCAATGCCTTCCAAGTACCCTAGAACCTAGGGGGTGCCCCTCATGCCAATCCATCTACTGATCTAATTAAGATGCTGATGGATAAGATGTCCAACCTTGAGACATCCATTTTAGGTTTGAAGAATGTTCTTTCATATGAACAAATATGTAATGAACCTATTCATCCTTCGGTCCCTATTTGACCATATCCTAGTCAGTGGGAACTCCCAAAATTTACTTGATTTCAAAGCAAAGAGGACCCAAAGCAACATCTACGAGTGTTTAGACATGCTTGCTACCTTATAACACACGATGATGTGTTATTACTTCGTACATTTCCCATGTCACTTTGTAGTGCCACCCTTGATTGGTATAGTTCTATTACCAGTCACTCTCTCTTTACCTTTACTCAACTAGCTCAACTATTCCTTGACCACTTTTCTATCAACATCACCAAAAAAGTCTCCATCATAGACCTATATTCTTTTAGACAATTCGATGATGAATCAATAGCTAACTTCGTTTCCCATTAGAGAGGTTTAATCAATCAACTCTCCTTTTCATTACCTCAACCTGAGCTCATTGAGCTCTTTTCAAGAGCATGCCAAGAACATCTCATCCACTTTGTAGGTTCAAACATTCTGCACATTTGATGAAGCTTTCACCATGGCTTGAAAGCTTGAACTCCATGCAGTCAAAGAAGATAAAGTCAAACTGCGTAGTAAAAATACCAACGTAAAATCCAATGACCCTTCTTCCAAATCTTCTTCTTCTCATTCCAAGACCAAGGGATTGGCAAATGCTGTGGTACTTAGGTCATCATCCTCTACCATAACTAACCAATCTGAGCCTTCCACATCACAATACGTCACAAGACAATTCCAACAATGGTATGTATAACATTAATACACTCTAATAGGAGAATCATACACTTCCATGTTGGATAAACTAGTGAAACAGGGAGTCCTCAACATCCCTCAAATTTGACCACCCCAATTTGACCCCTCAAAAGCCATCCCTACATGGTATAGGGAAAATGACTTTTGTAACTATCACCGTGTCAAAGGTCATGACACGGACAATTGCAAAACCTTCAAAAATATTGTTCAAGACATGTTGGACAAAGGGGACCTTATTTTGGACAACCCTAATGCGTTGGCTAACCAAAACATGGATGTCTTTAGGTAACCATTCCCTAACCATCCTCCAAGTCAAAATAATGTTCAGACCATGGCCAATGACCCCTAAGAATGTAACATACACACGGTCAACACGGTCTTTCCTTTTATTCCTAACCAACCTCTTCCACAATCTGAAGAGGTTAGTCAACCTATTTCTCCACCATGGGTAGAAGAGCCTATGCTATCCATATCACCCACACGACATCAAATCCCTCCTTCACACATACTTCTACCTCATGAGGAATGCATATTACCTGTTCCTCTTGCCTCGACCTTCCCTCTTCTTCTACCATTGGAAGAAGTTACCATTTATACCCCATGCCCTCATGTAGAAGGGGCCATAATCCCTCTACTTCACCCTTTAGAGGAGCCTTCCTCTCCTATTTTTCCTCCACAGATGGAGGATAATCCTCCATCAACCCCCCTTTCACATGTAGGAGAGTCTACCTTGACCTCTCCCATATTGGAGGATGCTTTGATGGAACCAGCGCCAGTGGCCTCACCCTCATCCTTTTTATCACCAATAGAGAATCATACTTTCCACATTCCTAGACCACATGTGGAAGGCACGATCATCCCTGCGCTCTATCCTCTCGAAGAGCCAATTTCTCCTATACTTTCTCCGTCGAGAGAAGAACTTGTCATTTCACCCACTTTGGCCGAAGAAGATCTAGTGATGGTTTTATCTCACCTTTGGCTTGAGATCATTACATCCAACACATTTCCACTCTTGCGATCATCTAAATCCTCCAAAAGACCAACTGCTAGACCTCACGTGACGTCACCTAAACCCTTCTCTCGATTGGCAAAAAACTTAGGATTTCTCCATTCTAGGAATCTGAAACATGAGGCATTATGGGAGTGACTTAAGGATCCTTATCTTACACATCCCACTTTGACTACCAACCCTTTCATGATAAATCACCCCAAAGTCTCTGATGAGGATTGGGCTTCCACTTCCAAATCTTTAGAAGCTCAACCTTCCACATCTAAACCCAAACCCTCACAGACATCCACAATACCGAAACAGGTTAAATCTCTTGGTGTTTGCCCCATACCAAACCTCACTCACCCAAAAGTGAAGGTAGATTTAAACCTCACCCCCCATAGTAGTGGTCCTCACACTGTATTAAAGAAGGCTACTAGACCACGTTAGAGAACTACTCCCCCACCATCACCATTACCTTCTATCTTGGGTCCACATCCTTTTACCTTAATAGGAGTGCTCCCTATTTCAACACCTCACAGAGGTAAATTACCTCCATTAGTCACTTTGCCTATCAAACATATATTTCCTCCAACAAATTTGACACATATCATCAAGAAAATGCCATCTATGCATGTGGCCACACCGCCACCTAGAAAGATGGTACAAAAAACTCCTACAACTCCTAAACAAAAGTTGTCAACCCCTACTACAACAAAGAGTGGAAACCCATTAGTGGGGTCCTATGCTTCATTGTTGTGCTGATTATTGCAGTCTTCTAGCATCGTTCTCCCACCCATTAAGCCATACCAACCTTTTGGATCAAAACCATCTTGGTTCGATGACACTAAAATCTGTGCATATCATCACACACTTGGGCATGATATTGAGCATTGTTGCACTCCTAAATTTTTCATCCACCAACACCTAAAAAAGGGTACCCTTCTCATTAAGGACCTCTTTGCCAAACCTTTGACACCATCCCATTCCTCCTAAACATCCTCACCTAAATCGGGATCTCAATGCAAGATTATGGTCCCTCTACCACCTTCTCCCCCTATATTCAAAATCAACACCATTAATGTGGCCACCAGGTCATAAACTTTAAAGCATAAAGGAAAAGAGAAGGTTTCTATTCCTTAGACATACCCATTTGTCAATCCTTCTCAACCACCAAAACCCAATATTCTTATCTTGGGCACATATCAACCAACATCTTCTAGGGCAATTCATGACTCCATGGTGAAACAACTTCACCAAACCCCTATGAAAATGTCTTTGTATGACCTAATTCAAAGATCTCCACAACATTGCCAAGCCTTAATCAAAGCTTTATAGGTAGTGGAGGTCTAACCTAAAGACCCCCAACCATTGGCTACTCTAGTCAAATCATTACCCACCGTTGCCTCCATCACCTTCAATGATTCAAAGATTCCAGACTACAACCTAGAAGATCAGAATCTCACCCTCTTAAACTAAGCCTATCAGACAAAAGATTCATAGGATGCATCCTCACATCACACTCCTTGTCAAAGAGGAGCTTCAACATCTTCTCTCCATCTCATTTATCCAACCCATTAATTATCCACAATGGGTGTCAAACATTGTCCCTATCACAAAAGCAACTGGAAGAATTTGAATTTGTACTGACTATACAACCTCAACCTAGCTTGCCCAAAGGATGACTTTCCTTTGCCAAGCATCGACTAAACCATGCCTATAACAAAAATCTGAGAGAGTGAGATTTCAAAATTAGAGATCTTGTCCTTAAAGAAAACAAACACATGACCAATATGGAACGAATCAAACGAGGCATGTTTGCTCCTAATTGTCTTGGACCTTATATCATAACACACAAGTATGGATCATGGACTTATCATCTATCTTCTCTCAAAGGCTGACCAGAACCTAAGTCCCTTAATGCCTTACATCTATGACCATTCTATTGTTAACCATGTAATCATTCACTTGATGTTTAACTTGAGCTCATCCCTTAAGCAACCCACGTCATCCTCATTCCTACTCCTTTCAACCCTTTTTCCCTATAACAATTAGTTAACCCTTTTTTAAAGTAGTAAATGCTTTGTCCTAATAAAAGGGAAGCCCCTAAACCTCTATAGTCTGGTCCATGACTAATAGTTCCATCAACACAAAAATATAAAATGGGGATGCCTAATAAAATATTAAAAGGGCATTAACTATAAATAGAGACTACTCCCTCGAAGGATAGCTACATTATTACTACAACTTAGTAGACTGCTCCCTTGAAGGACAGTTATTCAAAGACATCAAAACTTATAAAGCAAAACATAGACCACTCCCTCAAAGGATGGCTATGCCCAAATTTTGCTA
Organism: Torreya grandis; assembly: GCA_037957365.1. Classification (NCBI taxonomy): domain Eukaryota; kingdom Viridiplantae; phylum Streptophyta; class Pinopsida; order Cupressales; family Taxaceae; genus Torreya; species Torreya grandis. The sequence goes on along the minus strand of JARHVA010005544.1, from coordinate 1,036,945 downwards.
CCATAAACAACATCCTTTCAGAAGCTTCTCGTATTGATCAGCTTCACATGACCATAAAACAAGACAACATCCCCAAATAGACTTCATGCATTGATCAATCTACCAAAAAAAAAACTGACAAACTATTAAGTCATGGACTTGCCTATAGCCATTCTCAGTGTCACCTATAAAAAGGGCAAAGTTATCCTTTCTAAAAAGGGTTATGTTATCCTCGCATATCACATAATCAAACCTATTACCCCAACATACTCAAGGGACTTTGAGCTCACTTAACGTCAAATGATTAGATTACTTTTCTAACAAAAACCAAGGGTCAATGACGTAATGCATGAACGGGGCTTTTGTTTACAAAAACCCTATCTATGCTATCACTATGGTCCTTGTCAATGAAAGAGCAAAATGTCTTTCAATTCTTATACACCTTCGTCACATACAACCAAACCCAATCAAACCAAACCCAACCAAACCAAACCAAAACATGTTCTAACCATTAACATAACATCATGATATATTTAATGCAAATACCAATTTGTGTTATGTAAATTATCATAGAACATTCACATTAGTTTCTATGGAAAACAATACACATGGAAACTATCAACAAAACACAATTTATGTCAAGCATATACCATCACCAATATGGAAACTTGCTGAAGCATAAATAAACTCATTTCATTTTTAGCATACACCATCATGAATATGGAACATTGCTAGGTATGAAAAACCACATCACACTATGTTATAGGATACACCATCACACAATATGGAAAAGGCTGTAAGATCATCATACACTCTTCATTTCAAAACATAACCAAACCAACCAACAACCTCTTTGACTCCATTTTCCCTTTTTGGGAGAACTACATTGGCCTGAGGCCCTTAAAATAGGGGCTATGTAGGTAGCACTCAGTTGACATGAGGTATTTTAAGGTTAGCTCGGCCATTCATTCACTCATCTACCTGATGGACCAACCATATAACCTTTAACCATGACTTAACCTAGTCAAAACCAATCCATAACCTACCCTCTTCTTCCCTTTTAGGGAGAACTACATTGTCCTGAGGCCCTTAAAACAAGGGCTATGTAGGCAGCACTCAGTTGACATGGGGTCTTCTGAGGTTAGCTCGACCATTTGTTCATTCATATTCCTAATGGACCAACTATATAACCTTTAACCATGACTTAACCTAGTCAAAACCAATCCATAACCTACCCTCTTCTTCCCTTTCAGAGAGAACTACCTTGGCCTGAGGCCCTTAAAATAGGGGCTATATAGGCATCACTCAGTTGATATGGGGTCTTTTGAGGTTAGCTAAGCCATTAATTCATTTGTCTACCTGATGGACCAGCCATATAACCTTTAACCATGACCTAACCTAGTCAAAACCAATCCATAACCTACCCTCTTCTTCCCTTTTGGGGAGAACTACATTGGCCTGAGGCCCTTAAAATAGGAGCTATGTAGGTAGCACTCAGTTGACATGGGGTCTTCTGAGGTGAGCTCAGCCATTCATTGGTTCATCTATCTAATGGACCAATTATCTGAACCAACCCAAAATCATGACCAAACAAAATAGCCTGAACACCGTAAAAGTCACATTAAACTTCTCATGGGGCACATTGGAGATCACATACATCTCCCTGACCACAACAAACTACACTTGAGATCACTTATATCTCTGATCGACCTGACCAACAACCTTGGAGATCGTGACTATCTCCTCAGACCATGAACACTTTAGAGACAACTTTGCATTGGTTGTTTTGATTACATATATGCTACCTCATGAATAGTTAGCAAATTATACGCAACCCACATTACGACCCTCACACCTATTGTCAGATCACACACAAGTTGATCCCCAATATTTGTGACATTTTTGTGTTTTCTAGGAGCAATTCCTAAGCCCAAGATACTTGGAACATGATGACCATTAGAGGTACCACTTTGATCGATTAACCCAATCAATTACCAATAATAAGCTGGGGACTGGTTATTTCAGTTTTAGTCTTCCTTGACCATTAGAGCTACAGCTTTGATAGTTTAACCCAATCAGTTGCCACTAATAAGCTAGGGACTAATTAATTCAATTTTAGTGCTCCTCAACCTTGCCTATGACAATTTAACCTGCCTATCATGTGAAGTGGTATACGCACAATCTCAACTATTGCAGCGTTCACACTCTAACTTCACCATTCCCATCCACTACCTATCAAATTGGCAACTGATTTTAGATTGCCTTTTCTTGATTCTTGCTTTGAGGGGGAATACCTCATCATCATAATTGGGGCAACCTACACCTTATCCCATACCTGGGGCAACCTACACTTATTTTTGTCTTGCAGTTTCTCAGAATAACCAACAAGACAAAAAGGGGCAAATGTAGACACTAATATTGTGTCGACTCCCCTTGGTCCACTTCTAAACATTTACACACTTTATTAATTTAAAAGAAATTACTTATTTTAAATTAATGATATCACCCTAGACACCTCACCTTGGACACCTCACCCTTAGATCATTTCTCACCCTATGAGTCACCCATGACCTATTCTCACTCCATCCTAACCTCCTAACTAATTCTCGTGCCTAATAAACCCGTCTTTTGACCATTCTCAAATGGTAAATGCACTTGGTGGATGGAGGAATGGGCAAAGGGATAAAAATATCTGTTTTACCCATTCTCTATCCACTGACATCAGTTAACTATCAGTTGACACTGGTGGGATCACCAACAGTAGTTACATAAACTAATTTCTAATGTTGAGTTAGCCCCTCTCTCTCCAGTCCTAGACTCTTGGATATCAATGCACACACTCTGAGACCAATCATCAGAATTTGACTAACACTCCCCTGGCTATAGAAACTCTACGCAAGTCACTCCAGATTGGACTAGAACATTGTACGAGGACCTCGACATCAACCACAATAGGAATAAGCGTTCTCACACCTCTGGTTCTTCACCAAGTAGAGCTAAGTATTCTTCTATCTCATTTTAGTAATTTAGAATACATTAGTAATTAGTTTCTATTTACTATTTCTAAATACTATCAACCAGACCTGATTTCTTTTGTGGAGAGGCTGAAAAGCCTTCCTCTTATTCTTATCCTCTTCTCATACCTATCCTCAACCTTTGCCCCTTCTCAGACCCTGTTCACTGTCCTGCACAAACCTTTAAGCTTCTAGACTCTTCTATTGACCATAAACATAACTCTAAAACCCGTCAAAGGCCCATTTCCCCTACCAACATCGGTAGCATAACCGATGTTGGCATTATTGACCAACTGACCTCGACAAGACTACCAACGTCGATGACTATGATAGACTGACTGTGAAGAATAGGTACACATTATCTATTTTTCTCTTTCTTAGTCTTTCATCATTTCATTTTATACAACACTATTTTTCATAAATAGTGGACTGTCATCCCTTACAGAGCTTTATGCTTCTGGGATCAAGCGCGTAGCTTGGTAGTCCACCATATCTTTATCTAACATCCTCTTTGTGTGAGTTTCTTTCTTTCTACAAGTGTCTTCCTCCACATCCAAAGAGGAGCTCCTATAATGCTTAGATATGGTGCACAACTTAATCTAGGTAATGTACAAACCCTTGACCTTTAACTTTAGTTTATTCTTATCTAAAAATAATTAGCAAAAATGTAGAGAAATAGTGTTCATATGTTTTATTATGGTAGATTATAATATAAGGTGGTTACAGCTTCCTTACAAGGTAAAACTTGCTAAAAGGTCTGGTTGTTGTTGCAACTCAGTTAGACAGGTGTGGTAGCATCTTGTGGGATTGGAGTCTCACTAAATAGGGATTGTAGTTCCTTGATCATTTCTAGATGGTATAAATTATATCTTGTTATTATAGGATATTATTCTAAGTTTAGGTTATAGTTGATTTTATTCTCAAAGAGGGTTTCCCACATATTACTTGTATTATGTGATTTATCTTGCATTATCTCTCTTGCTCATTGCTATGAATGATATGTATGCTTCATGAATGCTTATGGTAAATGATTAAGTATTTTATTAAATCAAAATTGAATTTGGATTATTTGGGATCACTAATTAAACCCTAGGTATTATACTCAATGATTATACCTTTAACAATTGGTATTAGAGCTAAGTCCTTTGGTAAAAGATTGAAAGCTTGAAGGTGATCCAAGGTACAATGGTTAGTCAGAATGTGTAAGGTGGTTTCTCTACTAAACAAACACTAATGTTCAATGGATCCAATTATGAATTTTGGAGTGATAATATGAAGACATACATTATTTCCCTAGAGTTTGATGTATGGAAATTAGTTTTGGATAATTATGTTGTTCCCACTATTCCATCATCTAGTGCTACAAAAAAGAAGATATTTAAGAACAACTCTAAGGCAATGAATGCCATCACTTGTGGTCTTACATAAATTGAGTTTACCAAAGTAATTCATTACACATATGCCAAGGAAATATGGGATAAATTTAAGAATATTTTTGAAGTAGATTCAAAGGTTAAGCTTGATAAGTTGTAGACTCATAGAAGGTAATTTAAAAGTCTTAAGATGAATGAAGAAGATACTGTGGCATCATTTCATTAGAGAGTTGATGAGATTGTGAATATCATTAGAGATATTGGAGAGAATATTGAAGAGACTAATATTATTTAAAAGGTATTAAGGTCTATATCCCCCAAGTTTGATCTTAAAGTATATGCTATAGAAGAGAGTCATGACCTTACTCAATTGAAGATGGATCAATTGCAAGACATTCTTACTATCTATGAGATGAAGAAAAATGTTGATATACCACCATAGAAGGAACCTAATTTAAAGATATATTTAAAGCCTAAGAAGAATTTACAAGCTAATAAATATAAAGAGGATGACATATTTGACATTGATGATGATGAACTAATTGCTTTTATTATGAGGAAATTGAACACTAGCTCTGGAAAGTATTAGGGTAAATTACCCTTCAAATGTTTTAATTGTGGAGAGATAGGAAACTTTACTTATAAGTGCTCTCATAATCATGAGATTAAATATAATGAAGATCATGATGAAGGAAAAGATAAATATAACAAGACATACAATAAGAAAGGATTTAGAAAGTATAACAACAAGAAGAGATCCTTCAAGAATAAGAAGAGTTTTTACACCAAATAATATTGCACCTCATCATATGAGAGTGAAGATAGTGATTCAAAAAATGATCATGAAGATGATGGTCCTACTAAATATGACATCCTATTCATGGCTAAGGAAGGAAGTTACTCACATCAGATGGAGTCTACTTGGAGTGATTCAAATGATGATGAAAATGAGGTGGATTTTGAGAATATTTTGATGAATGCTCTTGAAGAACTAAAGATTGAGAAGAATATCAATAAGAAGATGAAATATAAGCTCAAAGAATATGAGGAGAAATCCAGTGAATCTAAGACAAGATTGAATGAAGACACCAAGGAGCATGAAGATATGATCAAGCATCTTAGTTGTCAATTAGAAATTCTATTTGCAAGCCTAAAAATTAAAGAAGATGAATGTTCAAGGTATGTTTATAAAAATGAATATTTGAAATATGAGCTAGAAAAGATAGATAGTAAGGTGAAGACATTTGTGAGATTTGAAAAGAGCTCATGTGATCTAGACAATATTCTAAGTGGTTAAAATCATACTAATGATAGAACTAGTCTTAGATATGAAGAAGAACAAAAGACTTTAAGTTAAGACAAGATGAAGACTAATGTAAACTAGGAAAATCACACTTTGAAGATAAATCATTAGACATGGAATGAAGGTGCTAGAAGAGTAAAGACAAATCAAATCAGATAGCCAAATTCCATGAGGTATGCAATATTCAATGGTTATTGCTATACATGTAATAAATTTGGTCATAAGGCTAGAGAGTACAAGAGACCTATTAGAAATGAATTTGCATGAGACTATGATAGGGTCCATCAATCAAAAAGTGTGAATAAAATTAAGTTATTTAATTGTCTTGATGTGGGACACTTTTCAAACCATTGTCCACATAAGATTGGACAAGGTGAGCCCTCTTCAAAAAGGGGAGGTTGTTTTGTTTGTCATGACATAGGAAACATTACATATTTCTATCCAAATAAGGTAAGACAAGATATGTTTCTTGTAAAAGGTATGATGTGCTATAATTATAAATAAAGAGGTCATATTGTTAGGTTTTACAAGAAAATGTCTACAGTATAGAGCAGATTTAATCAAGATCCTCAAGTTCAAGAAAGAAGGAATGTTAACACATGGAAGCCAAAGGAGAAAAGTGTGAGTCATGATGAGATTGAAGGTCCAAGTAATCTATTTTATATGGTGGAGAATGCTTTAGAAGCTGAAGAGTAGCAAGAGGTCTCATTGACTAATAATATCGAGAATGAATAAATCAAGCTCAAAGAGAAGACCAAGATGTTGATTAAGGCCAGCCCTTAGGTATGTATGGATCCAAGTGAACATCTGATTATTGTTGAGCATGTATCATGTAAATAACATAAATTATATATGCCTAATGATGAGGTTCCAATATGCAAGGAAGATTTTTCATATAAAAAGGTATGTAATAAATTTGTGTTGTATCCATGTATTATCAATTCAATCATAACATAAAAGGAGAATGTTTTAGTGGATGAGGAAGTCATTTCTCCTAAGCTAAAGAAGAAGAATATGATAAGTTGTTTTTATTTTAGAGAATTGAGGTATAAAAGGTGTCTATATCTATGGTTCTCAAGAGACTCCTTTCATTGGAGAAACATCTTTGTGTGTTCAATATGATAATGCCAATCAGATAAGGTCTTTTGTTAAAGGGAACAACAAGTTCATGAGCCTATTTTAGAGGTTTGTGAAGGAGTTGTAGTTCAAAGTTAGAATGGGTGATTCTAGGAGGATTAATGAGATTTATGAAAATGTTTAAAAAAATTTGGTGCTTAGAAAGGTATGTGCATCTATTTTTGGTGTGCTCCATGTGTTTTTGAGGTTTTAAGGTATGTATGTGCCATTTGAATATTTTTGAGTGCTGTCAATTTTCTCAATTTTTAACTTAAGGGCAAGCATGCCTAAAATGGGTTATAGGAAATATATGTTCCCAAAGATGTGAAGGATCAATTTTTATTCTAAAAATGTGTAATTTTTTTCTCTATGTGTACAAGAAGTTTCAGATGTAGACATTGACTAGAAGGTGTTGTGTTGACTTTATTTGTTTTAAGATTCTAAGATTTTGGGCTCTGCTATAAAATTGGTCTACCTTATGAGTTAAGGTTTAAATATTATTCATATTTTTAATGAACTAAATGGGTGGTCAAATCAAGTTTCATAGAGATTTGAAGGTTTGTAGTTCTCAAGTTATTCAAGATTTTGTCAAGTTGGAGGCCTAATTGACTAGTTGGTTTGTGAAGGAAGTATGTGGCAGAGAATGAGCCTATATTTGAAATTTTGGTGTGATTTAGGGGGAATATAAGAGTGATATATATATATATATATATATATATATATATATATATATATATATATATATATATATATATATATATGAAGTTTTAGGTCTTGAACATGTTTCTACTAAAAATTGTGGGCTCAACAAGTTCTAGGTAGGACTACAAGGAGGCTAGACAGGCCTAGCTTGAAGAAGAGTGTTTTTTTATCACTGTCTCCAAAAGATCAAGGTATAAGTATATAAATGTATTTTTTTATTTTGGTTTATTAAATGTTTCCTATTTTGAATAGTGTAGATGTAGAGTTGGAGGTCATGGAAGTGTCTTGAAAAAGAAGGCTAGCAAGCTTGCATGGTGGTTCTTCATGGTGTGTGGAGATCTAAAGATGATCAGAAGGTGAAATTACTCAAATATCTTAGGGGGATTCCCTCTCATATGTTTCATGGTGAGTTACATAAAAATTATGTGGTTTTATATATTCTTTTTTCATTGGTTGTAGTGCTTGATTGAAAAGAGTGTTGGTTTGGAGCAAGAGGAGCTTGTTAAGACAAGTGGAAGTAGACTCAAAGTAAGGGGGGGTTTGTATCATATTTCTAAGATTGTCCTTTCATATTTTTATAGTCTTTTTAGGTCCTCAAGATCAGTTTATGTCCACTTTTTCATTATATAAAATGGGTAGAAAGTTCCTATTGAGGAAAAAGTTCCTATTGTGGGAGTACTTGAAGAGAGAGAAGTTGAGTTGTATATTGTTGTATATGATGGTTATTGACTTCAATGAAAAAGAGGGATATTTTTGGAGAGTTGACATGATTATGTCATGGTGGTTTCATGTAGGTGTTCTGGTGAGTGGATGTGGAGCCTTGATAGTCTATATGATAATGACAAAGTGTGCAATGTGTTTGTTTTTGTATGCTTGAAGGTGGCTTGGTTGATCTTTAGTGTTGACTTGGTTAGAGAGGATCAGGGATGAGTATGGTGATTGGATCATGTGAAAGAGGTGTTAAAAGATATAAATGTAATAAACATGGATCTATAAGAAATTTAATGAGAAAAACATAACATAATGAACTCAAATCAATAAAACACAACACATGTATTTATCTTGAGAAAAAACTCAAAGAGGGAAAAAACCCAGCAAAGTGATATTCAATATTGATAAACAATAATAACCCTAATACATCAATTCTTATTCATCTCTCCTCAAATAAATTCTCCACAAGTTTGTCTCAGATAAGTATTTGCCACATGTAGGAATACTTGAATATTTTTGTGTTCAAGATATATTTTAAAATAGGGATAAATCCCTATTTATAGTGATTCATGAGGGGATGTGACCATAGTGAAAATAATGGGTCCATTCACCCTGATAAATCCAATTAATAAACATTTTGTAAATATTAAATAACTATAATAATATTATTTATTTTCTTGAAATTTACACCTCAAGTAAATAAATATATTATTATTATTTATTTAATTACTTACCAATGTAAGCCAAGGGTTAATAATAAACACTTAGACATTAATTGTTCTAACACTTCCTCTTAATTGTAAGTAGGGATAAAATCCATAGTCACCATAAAAGAATTATACTATATGCAAAATTTGAAGGATTTAAAAACTTTCATCATGCCAAAAGTCACATTTTGAAACAAAAAAAATTATAATCACAAACTACTCAGAAGTAAGTTAAAGATAGCATGATTGTGAGATTGCATCTCACTATTTCTCATGAATAATCACTAAGAATATTTAGGGCCTTTTATAACATAAATACCTCCATTACAAATTATGCATTTAAATGTATTAGGGTACATAAGTAAAACTTCCACATGAATCTTTACTTAAATCAAATAATTTTGACATGAAGTTTTTACAATTATTTAAAAATGAGAAGTATAGAGAAAAAAAGAAACACATGGCTGTTAAGAAGTGACATTGTCATGCACACTCCCCCTCAATGGCAACTTTGAGAGGCCTAGCATTGCATGAAACTGACAAAACTTGGTAGCACCAAGTGATTTTGTGAAGATATCTACTACTTGTTCATCCACAAGATAGAACTATAGATTAATATCACCATTGAGGACTTTCTCTTAGATAAAATGAATATGAACTTTAATATGTTTAATTTTTTGGTGTTATACTAAATTTTTCACTAGAGATATACAACTTTGGTTATCACAATGAAGGATGGTACTCAGAGAAACATCCAAATAAAGTTCTCCCAACAACCTTTGCGACCACATAGATTCTTTAGTAACTTCCATATCACTTTTGTACTCAGCTTCTGTAGAAGAGAGACAATATGTTTCTTCTTGATTCTCCAAGTGATAACACCTATACCAAATTTAAACACATATCTAGAAGTAGATTTACAATATAAAGTATCACCTATATGGTTAGCATCACAATAACTATATAATTTAGTATTATCAATAGAAGAATAAAATAAACCATAAATAATTATTCCTTTGATATAAAAAAGAATATATTTATCTAATTTTCAATGACCCAAATAAGGATCCTGCATACATCTAGAAGAACACTAATAACATATTAAATATTTTCCCTAGTAATGTTAGATAAATCAAACTTTCAATAAGCTATCTATACAAAGTAGGGTTAACTTTTCACATGCGGGTTTAGGATTAAGTTTAATACCAACTTCAATAAGAGTAGTGGTATATTTACAATCAAGAATGTTAAACTTAATAATAAGATTATGTGCATACTGAGATTGTGATATAACAATTGAATTTTTATCTTAAAATATAGCCATTCCTAAAAAATGATGTAGAATTCCTAAATCAATCATTTCAAGCATTTGACTTAGTTTATCCTTATATTTATTAATTAAATTAGAGATACCACTAGTAATAAATAAATCATCAACATATGATATAATTAAAATCAAATGACCATTTTTAACTTTAATAAAGAGATCATAATCTGAATAAAAATTAAAAAAAAACTTGATTCTTTGAAAAAATAATTAATCTTAGAATATCAATATCAAAGAGCCTGTTTTAGACCATATAAATATTTCTTTAATTTGCATACATAATTTTCTCCATTAGGATCAGTAAAACTTTTAAGGAAGTCATGTGGATTTATTATTCTAAATCACCATTTAGAAATGCATTCTTGACATCCATTTGATAGATAACCCAACCATTTTGAGATGCACATGCAATAAGAAGTATAAAAATATTCATTTTTTCTATAAAAATAAAGGTTTCAACATAGTCAATCTTGGGTTTTTGAGTAAACCCACGAGAAACTAATCTAGCTTTAAAATTGTCAATTTTATCAATTGAATTATATTTGATTTTATAAAGCCACCTACAACTGAAAATATGTATTTTAGGTAGAGGAGGGACAAGATCCCAAGTGTGATTTTTAATTAAGGCATTGAATTCAATTTACATAGAAACATTTCATCTATCATCTTGCATGGCTTCCACAAATATTGAGGTTCACATTCATACATAGTCATTAATGCATGATATGAATGTTGAATTCTAGTTAATTTATTAAGGTTATCAACATTAGAATATTGAATTAGATATTTTGCCCATTTATGTATTTTAGATTGAACATGAAACTCAAGAGGTTCCTCAGACTCTAAGTTATCCATAACTGGATCAACTTCGTCAAGGACATCTATTTCATCACAAGGAGAAACATGTGTGTTAGGTTCATCAGTAAAAGAACACTGAGAAGGATCCATAGAGGGCTCACAAAAATATTTTTAAAGAAAAAGAACATTTCTATTCTCAATGATCTGACGTTTAGAGGGATCATATACTCTTAAACCTTTAGTCTTACCTCCATATCCTATAAAAATGCAAGAATAGGAAGTGGGGTCAAGCTTCTTCCTTTTAAATTTAGGGACAAAAATAGAATCAAGACTACCAAAAATCTTAAAATGAGCCACACTAGGTTTCTTCTTAGTCTATATTTCTAAAGGGTACAAAGATGCAAGGCTTTAGTAGGGACTCTATTCAGAATATGAAAAACAATGTTCACAGATTTGGCCCATAACAACTTAGGAATATTTTTAGATTGAAATATTGTTTTAGCCATTTATATGATGGTAAGGTTTTTTATTTCATCAATACCATTTTGTTAAAGAGAATATGGAGTTGTTAATTCCCTTTTAATCTCACAACTAATGAAAAAAGAGTCAAAATCTTTATTAATATATTCACCATCATTATCAGTTCTTAATCTCTTAATAGACAAATTAGATGCATTTTCAACATAAACTTTAAATTCTTTAACTTTAGAAAAAATATCAGATTTATTTTTATTGAAATAAGACCAAAACATTCTAGTATAATCATTAATAAATGTAATAGTATATAATGAACAATTAAAAGATGTAACTTTCAAAGGACCTACAACATCACTATGAATTAATTCTAAAAGATGTGAGGAATTCACATCATGATTCTTGTGGAAAGGGTTAGTATGTTGCTTACCATATAAGCAACCATCACAAATTTCATGATGAGAGGGGATATAAGGAAGTCTAACAAAAAGATTTTTTGTAGACATATCATGTAAACTTATAAAAATTAACATGTCATAATCTTTCATTCCATAACTAAGATTCATTCTTATTATGTGATGAAAGTAAATATGTAGTAGAAGAAGAGAAGATATATAAACCATTCTTTTGAATACGTTTAACAATCAAGGAACTAGATTTATTTCTAATGGACCAACTATATTTAAGAAATTTTATAATTAAATTATTATTAGTAAATTAAGAACAAGTTAAAAAATTATTTTTAAGCTTAGGTGCATAGAAAACATCATTAATAACAACATTTGAAAATTTTGCTTTTCCATGTTTAGTTGATTCTACAAATGAATTCTCTCCTAAGTAAATTCTTCTAGAGATATTTCTATAATCATACAAAATATAAGATAACCATGTCATATGGTGTGATGCACCACTATCTAAAATCCACTCATTTTCATTTGAAGTAAATAAAATAGAATATAAATCAATATTATTTTGATCCTAATTATTGTTTTAATTCATGTTTGTATTCTTCTATTTGTTTTGATTAGTTTTCTTCCCTTTGTTATTTTTAGAATATTGATTGTTAATTACATCCTTGTTTTTATAACAGGTTTCTCTTTTATGACCAAATTTACCACATAAATTACAATTTTTATTAAATTTAAGTTTATGATTCTTATTACCAATTTTGGTGTTCCCATTTTTACCTTTACCATAGTTAGGGTTAGATTCATGATTTTTATTATTATCAAAAACATTATTTAAGGTGAGAAGTGTCTGAGTGGCATTCTCTTTAGAATAAAATTTGTTCATTACTTGTTCGTATTGAATCAAGAAAGCAGATAAGGTGGTAAGGTCATGGATATCTTGCTTAGTTTGATACTTAAAATTCAAAAGTTAAGATGAAATTTCTAAATTTTTCATGAATATTCAATTGAATGATAAAATAAAGTAATTTATCTTGAATAAAATTACAATTACAACCATCTAACTGAGCTTTAGTGTTCTTAATTTTAGCTAGGAAATTCATAACTTTTTCATCATCCTTCATAGGTGTTGTCAGTAATTCAATAATTAACTTAATGATATTTAAAAGATGAGATCCCTCATGCATGGATTCAAGAATTTTCCAAGCTTCACAAGGAGATTTTTGATTACCTATGTGGAAAAATAATTCATCCTTAACACCCTGCAAGATAATGGACATAGTTTCTTATGATTTCTATTGAAATACTCTCATAAGCTCATGGGTCACATGTCATCTAGATGGGGCTTTCTCAGTCCTGATGATAATATTCCATAATTTACAGGCCATGAATTTAGCTTTAACACTAATTTTCCATATGTTATAGCTATTTCCATTAAGAATTTGAGATTTATTTAAAAAAAAGTGAGGCATGTTGAAAATATTGTCATTGATGTCAAAGGTCTAGTATTATTGGTGATAAAGGACCCATTGCATTTAATGTTGTTTGTAATAAATATATCTTGGCTAATATGAGTTAATATTTATTTAATATTAACGAATATATTTTTGGTTTCATATGAGGCAAAAAAAAGGCCCATGGAGAAGTCAAAGAGCCATGGGGTAAAGACAAAAGAAGGATGGGACGCATTTTCCCATGAAGAGTCATCTTAGGGAATACCAAGAGTCACCAAGTGAAGACAAAAGAGTAAGGGTGCAATTTTTCATGAAGGGACACTTTGAGGAATATGAAAAGTCACCAAAGATAAGGACAAATGTGGGAAAGACATTTTTGGTCATGAAGGGTCACCACATGACTTTTTAAAGGCTTTAATATGAATGGTCATCCAAGATTAGCACCATTTTCGATGAGGATTGAAGGGTCACAAAGGGGGAAGGCCAAAGTTCATTTGAAAAGATATAAATAAAGGCTTGAGAAGCCATTTGTAATATGGTTGAGAGAGGTTGATTTGATATTGTAATATCTAGCTCAGAAGAGCAATTGTGAGAGATGAATATGATTTGTAATTGTTATATCTATCTTAGAAGAGAAAAGGTGAGAGAGAGGAAAGAGATGTTGTATTAAACTATCATTTGTTGAGATAGAAACTTTGAGAGATAGGTGTATGGTATACACAAAAGGGCTGGTGCTCCTATGGGTTGGTGCTCATGAATAACTAGTGGGTTGGTGCTCGGCAAAGGGGTTTGAAGATCTTATGGGTTGGTGCTCACAAATTGTAGCTGGGTTGGTACTCGACAAAGGGGAATGGTGCTCATATGGGTTGTTTTTCACATATATACTTGAGATTGTTCTCTATGGTTTTTCCTAGATTGGGTTTCCACGTTATATCTGGTGTCTCTCTCTCTCTCTTATGTGATGTTTATTGTTTGAGTTTTATTACATATCTTGAATGTTTGATTAAGTGGAATTTGATAAAGGAAAAGTTTTAATAAGATATATGATATATTGATTCACCCCCCCTCTCACTATATTATGTGATTAATAATTGGTATCAGAGCAGGTTCCTTTTTGAAAAGTTTTATAGATTAAAGGTAGATTAGGAAAGCATGATGGCTAGGTCACAAGAAGGATTTTCTACAAATAAGGCACCTTTGTTTGATGAAAAAAATTATGCTTTTTGGAGCATGAGAATGAAGGTTTATTTGATGGCCCTTGGATTCGACATATGGAAAGTAGTGGTGGAGGAATATGAAGAGCCACATACATCTAAAATTACTCCAATGAAAAAGAATGCAAGTGAATGTAATGCTAAAGCTTTAAATGATATTTTATGTGGTTTATGTGAATCTAAATTTGTTAAAGTTATGCAAAGTAAATCTACTCATGAAACTTGGGTAAAACTTGAGAATATTTACAAAGGTGATGGAAAGGTTCAGCAAGCTAAGCTATAGACTTTTAGAAGGAAGTTTGAAAGTTTGAAGATGGAAGAAGAAGAAGATATAGGAAGTTATCTTTTGCGAGTTGATCAAGTCGTAAATTAGATTCAAGGTCTTGGAAAAATGTTGTATGAGTCAACAGTAGTGCAAAAGGTTTTGAGATCTCTACCAATGAGACATGATGCAAAGGTTTCAACAATCAAGGAGATGAAGAATTTAGCCAAGCTAAAGATGGATGAGCTTTATGGTATTCTCACAGCATATGAGATGCAGATAGAACAAGATAAACCATCAAAGAGAGAAGCAGCTTTTAAGACATCAAAGAAGGAGAAAGCTAAGATTCAAGAATCAAGTGATAGTTCCAGTGATGATAAAGATGACAATGGAGCACTTTTCATTCCCAAGCCAAAAAGAGGAAAAGGTAAATATCAAGAAAAATTACCTTTTAAATGTTTTAATTATGGAAACATTGGACATTTTTTAGCTAGATGCCTAGATAAGGTTAATGATGATGAAGAAGAAAAGCCTACATACAAGAAGAATTTCAAAGGCAAATCTAAGAAGGGTTTCGAGAAGAAGAGCCTGTATTCTAAGGATCCTAGTTCAGGCAAAGATAGTGGAGTCAGTGATTCAGAAGAAGAAGAGATTCTATTCATGGCCATACATGAAGGTGATCAAGAAGAAGAGGAGGAAGTTGAAGTGAATATGGAAGGAGAGATCATTTTTGCCTTAGAAGAGTTAGAAGCTATTCAGAAGAAGAATTGAAGATTAAAGTCCCAGATCGAGAAAAATGAACAAGAGTCAAAGGAAATGATTGAAGATCTACAAGCACACTTTGAAGAAGCCACGAAGAATGAAGAAGACCTCACAACATAGTTAGAAATAACAAGAAAAGAATGCCAAAGGTATGTTATTGAAATTGCCTCTTTAAAAGAAGATATTAAGAAAGCAGTCAGTGATAAAGTAGTCAGTGATTCAAAATTTGAAGATAGCACTAACATGCTGAATAAGATATTGGAAAGTCAAAAATCATATTTAGATAAGACAGGGATCAGTTTAGAAAAGAAAAATAGCTATGCTGAAGCTCTTACACAGGAGGAAACAAAAAGCAGAGAAGTGAAGAATATAGAGGACATTCCAAACAAAGAAGGCTAGAAGGAACAAAGCTACAAAAGGCAATCAGGTCAGAGATATATAGACAGGTCTTATTTTTATGGCTATTATTTTTATTGTAATGGATATGGTCACAAGAAATTACAATGTATAAAAAGAGCTAACAATTTCATATATAAGGAGAAAGAAAGTCAAGTAGAGTCAAGCAGAAGCCACCACTCTTTTGCTCCTCTATCAAGCTTTGATGAAGAGACCATAGTATGCTACAAGTGTAACAACTTCAGACACATAGCTCAGTATTGTAGAAGCGTGTTCGAGTCAGTCAAGAAGGATCAAAGCTTCAAATCTCCATTCATCAAGAAGAAGGATCAGAATCTCAAAGCTCCATTCATCAGGGAGAAGGTTCAGACATGTACATGGCAGAAGAAACAACATGAAGATTCTATGATCGTTCAGACAGCCCTACATGTAAAAGGGAAAGATCAGCCATGGTTAATTGATAGCAGATGTTTGAGGCATATGACAGGAGATAAAAGTAAATTCATATCTCTAAAGAAGATCAATGGTGGTACAGTGAGATTCAGAGATAAATCCACTACAAGGATAGCTGAAAAAGTTACTTTGAGTTTAGATTATGGTAAAACTAAGAGGTAGAACTAAGACTAAAAATGTTTTGTATGTAAAAGGTCTTAAGCATAATCTATTGAGTGTTAGTCAAATATGTGATCAATGATATACATTAAAGTTTCATAAAGAAGGTTGTGAGATTAGAAGAAAAGATTCAAATGAGTTGATTGTAGATGCTCAAAGGATAGGGAACAATGTGTATGTATTGTCAGATATCTTCTCAAAGGCACGATCAAAGGATACATTCAAAGATTGGTGAGAGGATTTGGGAGTAATTTCTATTACTTCTTGCCATTGATGTTCAGCATCAGTTGAGGGGGATCTAAGTGTTAGCTCTAGGTAGGCCCTTTGCCATTGATGTCAAAGGGGGAGAATAATAGGTATAGGTGCAGAAAATAGGTACAAGGAATAGGTACAAGTTGCTATAGTAAGGGGGAGTTACTGTATGTTTTTAGATGATAGTATGTGCAGGTGACAAGATGTGGTAGTTTCAATATTGAGGTTGCCATCAATGACAAAGGGGGAGATTATTGGAAATATTGTCATTGATGTCAAAGGTCTAGTATTATTGGTGATAAAGGCCCCATTGCATTTAAGGTTGTTTGTAATAAATATATCTTGGCTAATATGAGTTAATATTTATTTAATATTAATGAATATATTTTTGGTTGCATATGAGATAAAATAAGGGCCCATGGAGAATTCAAAGAGCCACGGGGTAAAGACAAAAGAAGGATGGGATGCATTTTCCCGTGAAGAGTCATCTTAAGGAATACCAAGAGTCACCAAGTGAAGACAAAAGAGTAAGGGTGCAATTTCTCATGGACACTTTGAGGAATATGAAAAGTCACCAAAGGTAAGGACAAAAGTGGGAAGGACATTTTTGGTCATGAAGGGGCACCACATGACTTTTCAAAGGCTTGAATATGAAGGGTCATCCAAGATTGGTGCCATTTTCCATGAGGATTGAAGGGTCACAAAGGGGGAAGGCCAAAGGTCATTTGGAAAGCTATAAATAAAGGCTTGAGCAGCCATTTGTAATATGGTTGAGAGAGATTGATTTGATATTGTAATATCTAGCTTAGAAGAGCAATTGTGAGAGATGAATATGATTTGTATTTGTTATATCTAGCTTAGAAGAGAAAAGGTGAGAGATAGGAAAGAGATGTTGTATTGAACTACCATTTGTTGAGATAGCAAATTTGAGAGATATGTGTGTGGTTCACACAAAGGGGTTGGTGCTCCTATGGGTTGGTGCTCACGAATTATTGCTAGGTTGGTGCTCGGCAAAGGGGTTGGTGCTCCTGTGGGTTGGTGCTCATGAATTGTTGCTAGGTTGGTGCTCGGTAAAGGGTTTTGAAGCTCCTGTGGGTTGGTGCTCACAAATTGTAGCTAGGTTGGTACTCAGCAAAGGAGTATGGTGCTCCTGTGGGTTGTTTCTCACAAATATACTTGAGATTGTTCTCTGTGATTTTTCTCACATTGGGTTTCCACGTTATATCTGGTGTCTCTCTCTATCTTGTGTGATGTTTATTGTTTGAGTTTTATTGCATATCTTGAATGTTTGATTAAGTGTAATTTGATAAAGGGAAAGTTTTAATAAGATATAGGATATACTGATTCACCCCCCCCTGCTTCTAGTATATTCCATGCTTAACAAGGCAAAGCCATGACTTCCCTTTAAACATGATAGTGTCCAATGATTAAGAAATAACATTATAAGTGTGAATTTCAAATTTATTAATAATTAAAACAAATTTAATAAAGTAAATACACACTATTTGTTCAAATTAAAGCTTAATAAAACAAGAATTTTTCATAAATTTGCAACAAAGCAAGGTGTCATAAGTGTCATAAAAATACACTAAAAATAAGAACAATATTATGATTTAACATTTTGAAATGAAATTTTTTGAACTATTCTAAAATAAATTTAATTGAGCATGCAACTATATTTAGGTATACAATCTAGATGCTAACCAAAAAAAATTAAATAAAGTTGCATGATTTTAGGTGTCAAAAGAGTCATACTCATAATGACCATCTAGGCATAATTAATAAAAAAGGTATAAAATCAATAATAAGAAGTTTTAAAACAAAAAATTGACCACACCAATGTGTCCAAAACATGTCAAAAACTTAAAATCAACTGGTTGTATGACTAGATCAAGTGTCAAAAGAAGGATAAATCGATAGGTCAGGGGGTTTTCACATGAGAAGGAAGATACATAAACCAAAAAATGAAATTCAAATTAAATTAATTTTGACTAGAGTCAACAAGAAGATAAAAAAGAAAAATGATAATGATAATTGAACACTAGACTTATCTTTTACAAATTGTTACCAAAAAAAATATAATCACCAACTTATCTATGAGTGAATTCAATGGTTTACATGCAAACTATTATATTTAATTGTTTTTATTTGATATATATATATATATATATATATATATATATATATATATATATATATATATATATATATATATATATATATATATATATATATATATATATATATATATATATATATATCAAATAAAAACAATTAAATATAATAGTTTGCATGTAAACCATTGAATTCACTCATAGATAAGTTGGTGATTATATTTTTTTTGGTAACAATTTGTAAAAGATAAGTCTAGTGTTCAATTATCATTATCATTTTTCTTTTTTATCTTCTTGTTGACTCTAGTCAAAATTAATTTAATTTGAATTTCATTTTTTGGTTTATGTATCTTCCTTCTCATGTGAAAACCCCCTGACCTATCGATTTATCCTTCTCTTGACACTTGATCTAGTCATACAACCAGTTGATTTTAAGTTTTTGACATGTTTTGGACACATTGGTGTGGTCAATTTTTTGTTTTAAAACTTCTTATTATTGATTTTATACCTTTTTTATTAATTATGCCTAGATGGTCAGTCATACTCATAATGACCATCTAGGCATAATTAATAAAAAAGGTATAAAATCAATAATAAGAAGTTTTAAAACAAAAAATTGACCACACCAATGTGTCCAAAACATGTCAAAAACTTAAAATCAACTGGTTGTATGACTAGATCAAGTGTCAAAAGAAGGATAAATCGATAGGTCAGGGGGTTTTCACATGAGAAGGAAGATACATAAACCAAAAAATGAAATTCAAATTAAATTAATTTTGACTAGAGTCAACAAGAAGATAAAAAAGAAAAATGATAATGATAATTGAACACTAGACTTATCTTTTACAAATTGTTACCAAAAAAAATATAATCACCAACTTATCTATGAGTGAATTCAATGGTTTACATGCAAACTATTATATTTAATTGTTTTTATTTGATATATATATATATATATATATATATATATATATATATATATATATATATATATATATATATATATATATAACAGTATTATTTATTGTGCATGCATATAAAAGTAAAAATAAATTACTTATTTTTCTAATTTTTCGATGAAATAATTTAATAAAAGGTAAATAAAATTTGTAAAATTAAAAAATAAATTATTTTTTAAATATTTTAAAGAAATTTATATTTACCTTAATATTTCCTATAGGTGGAAATGGCACAAGGCTAGGAGAAGAGAAAAAAACTTAAGGGAGATAGAGGCCTTCTCAGGATTTCAAAATTTGCAAACTTTTCTGAAATCCTCCCACAATGCCAACAAGCCTTTCAAAAAATAAAATTAGTGTCAAAAATAATTTTTACCAACCTCCCAAGTCATACAGGTACATTAATGGAGGAGAGAGAAATTTGAATAGGTTGATCTAGAGCTTCTTAGACCTTGAAAATTTTCATGGGTCCTTATCTTTGTAAAACTAAATGAATAAAACTTTCAGAAGGCAATTGAATGAACATAAACCTAAGTTTTAATTTTTTTAAAGTGGTTAGGCCATATAATGGCATCCAATTGCCTAGGATTTGAATAAATTGAAATATCAATTCAATTATTCTATATGTTTGTTGATCAAAATCCTCTCCACTAGCTCTGATAACATGTTAAAATATATATATGTAATAAGCACATATCTAGAAGAGATTTAATGAGCAAAGCATAACATAATGAGCCCAGATCAATAAAACACAACATAGGTATTTATCCTAGGAAAAACTTCAAAGAGGTAAAAAAAACCCAACAAAATGATATTCAATATTGAGAAACACTAATAACCCCAATACATCAAATCTTGTTTATCTCACTCCTTCTCAGATAAATTCTTCACAAGTTTGTTTTAGACAAGTATTTGCCCCACACAAGAATACTTGAATATTTTTGTGATTGAAAGATATTTTACAATAGGGGTAAAACCTTATTTATAATTATTGATGAGGGGATGTAATCATTGTGAAAATAATGGATCCATCCACCATGAAAAATCTAATTAATAAACTTTGGTAAATATTAAATAAATATAATAAGATTATTTATTTTTCCAAAGTTTACATCTCGAGTAAATAAATAATTGATTATAATTTATTTAATTACTTACCAATTTAAGATAAGGGTTAACAATAACCACTTAGACATTAATTTTTCTAATAAGAGGTCCCTAAGATGTTATCTATGATTTGAGAGCTTGTGTGCACAAGTAGAATCCATCTAGTTGTTCATAGTTTTCATCTAGACACTTTGGGTCCAGTAGAAAAAACTCTAAGTAGGTAGATTAATGGCATCACCATTAACATGTGGGAATGAGTCAAGGGGAGATTGTCATATGGTTGTGATCATAGTAGTCCCTATTTGTAATACACCAAATTTTAAGCCATGCATCAAAGTGCAGTCAAAGATATGAGGGTGCAAAGTTGGCTTCTAAGATAGAATTCACTATTTTCCCATACCAAATTTGTAATGTGGCCAAAAAAATTTGAGTAAGCATGTTGATGAGATCATCATTCACACACATGGAGGTTTCAAAATAAAATGATCATATGGGTTTATTTATTTTTGGACCTAGTTTATTTGTGCTAATTTTTAGTTCATGTGATGTAGCGTGTCAAAAGTTATGCATATGTAAATTTGGGCTCTCTAGTAGTTTGACTATGTTTTTCCATAGCCAATTTTGCAATGAGGTAGAAAGAGCTAAGTGATCATTTTGATGATTATCTATCTTTCACATGTGAAGGTGTCAAGAGAAATAAATCATATGGGCTTGTTCATTTTTAAGAATATATGATTTGAGATCATGTACCGAAGCACAAAAAAAGTTATGGTTGATCAAAGTTGGACTCTCAAGTAGATTTTGACATGGTTATATTTATGACAAAATATTTTGAGAAGGTAATTTAATGGAATTATATCTTACACATGTAAGGGTTCTAGGATTAGTGTGTCACATGGTTGGATTCTACGAGTAAGCACAGAATAAGATGTAAGATAATTTGAGATCCTATGAGTAAGCACAGAATAATTTATTGAGGGTAAAAAATTGCTACTCAAACATATTGAAAGGGTTCCCATAGTCATTTTAAGAAGATTTAAAGCTTGAGCAAGATCAATAGTTCACATTTATCTAATAATTTAGGAAGAAATGGGATGAAGATAGGTGTATTATGTTTAATGACTAAGCAAAGGTACATGATAATGACCAAATGATGAGTGGAAATTCATACAATTTGATTGAATGGTGAGTGTTGATCATTAAAGACCTAATTGATCTATAGATATTGATGGAGCACCTTGAGTCAAAGTTCCTAGATTGCATGAGATGAGGTCAACATGACTTATATTTAATGTTTTTCTTTGGTAGTTTACATGTTAAAGTTCATACAATATCTATGGTGTGTATTCAATCTGAGCTGAGAGTCCATGAGATTCAAGCATTATGTTTGAAGGTTAACTAAGACCATTGTTATTCAAATATTTGAATTTAACACAATAAATTAGAGATTTATTTTTCAACCATATCTTTTGATAGAAGATGAATTTACTCATGTAGTAAAAAATAAAAGTGGTAGATGAATCCAAGGTGCATTTTGAAATATTTATTTGAAGATCTAGAAGTGTGTAAAAACAAAGATATGGTGCTCCAAAGTTGACTATGTTTTATTATATGTTTTGCAAGTGACCAGAGAAGGATAGTCGAGCTTGTATTGATTTTGTTTCGATGTCTCATGATGAATTAGAAATTGTAGCATGTTATAGAATATATGAGGATGCTCTATGTGGATTTTAAAGGTGTGATCAATCTATCTTGATTATGAATAATGATTAATAAGTTGACTATGTGTTCATTTATGGTGACTGTATGCACCAAGTTAGTGTTTGAGTTATTTGAGCATACGTAGAGGTGATCCAAGTTTACTATGATAATTTTAGGATATCGAAAGGGACATAAGGAATGAACCAATGTATTTGAATGTGGTAATGTGTTATTTTTTTACTCAAGGGAGTGATAGAGGACTAAGAGATATAAAGGCCTTATTAAAAGGTGTAGTTCTTTAAGGATGATCTATAGATTCTATGCCCCACCCCATGAAGATTCTATTAATCAGTGTCTTCATGTGGGAGATACCTTAAGGGATAAGGTATGACTAATGGTTGACCAAGGTAGTGATTATCAATATTGCTCTATAAATAATAGAACTAAATATGATGGGTTTTAGAATTTATACATGTGACTAAGGAATTATTAGAGAAAGGCTTGTGTGTTTTTTGTGGAGAAAAGGAGGGGTAGAGTGCCCTAAGGATGAGTTCAAGAGTATAATAGATTGAGGACTATTTATATGACTTGTTGGTCATATTTATATTAGTGAAATAGAGATCTTGTTATTTGAGTATGAGCAAAGGTGAAGTGTGATAAGCAAAGGTCCATCATTAAGTGTTGTTGACATTAGTTCAAAGGTGTATGTGTTCATAGGTGTTGTTGTGATAGCTCAATATCTAAGGTGATTACAACCTCCTTGTAAGGTCAAACTTGATAAAAGATATAGTTATTATTGCAACTTAGCTAGACAAGTGTGGTATCACCTTTTGGGAGTGGAGTCTCACTAAATAGGGATTGTAGTTCCTTGATCATTTATAGATGGTCTAAATTGGATCCTATTATTATAGGATAATAGTCCAAGTGTAGGTTCTAGTGGGTTTATTCCCTATGAGGGTTTCCTATGTATGTCTTGTGTTATGTGATTAATCTTGCATTATCTCTCTTTTTCATTGCTATAAATGATATGTATACTTCATGAATACTTGTGGTAACTAATTAGGTATTTGATTAGATCAGAATTAAAGTTGGATTATTTGGGTTAATTGATTCACCCCTGCAATGATTGTACCTATAATAGTAGATGATTGGCTATGACTAGTGGATGGGAGATTGGAAAGAGACTTACATGAAGGGGTTTGTGATGGAGGTTTGATAAGTTGAAGGGGTCAACACCTTTAAGAAGTGATACACCCATTGTAATGAATTATAAGAATATATCATCCTTATTGGCATCTATGTATTGGTCTATGAGAGAGGGGTCTAATTGTATGGTGGTGGGTGATAAAGGTGATGGATTATTATTAGTAGATGGAGGATTTAACTATGCATGGGTACAAATTAGGGCCAAGGGGTTTTGAATAAGTCTAGTATATGGTGGAGGGGGATGGAATAAAGGTTGATGTTAGACTTATTTAGGAGGTTATTTAAGGTTCATGGGGTCAAAATTATTAGGAAAGTGAGCACCCATTTTCCATATCCACAAAATGAAATCATCTTTATTCTCTATGATGTATTAATTGATAAGGGTAATCGCATCAACGAAGATTAGGATGGATTTTGATGTCCTAGGGGGTTCTGGATGGGGAAGGATGTGGGATGTTGGTTTGGGTTGAATGGGATAAAGATCATAAGAGAGGTGAGCACCCTTTTTTAGAGATCACAAAAATACTTCATCCTTACTGGCCAAGATGTATTAGATGACAATAATTAGGTTTAAATCAATGGGGATGGGTGATAAAGGATGGATGATTATGGGTGGTTAATGAGGGTAGAGAAGGTTTCTTAAACTAAGTCTATCTAAGGGCCCAAGCTAGTATTATAGGTGATGATGTGGATGAGACAGAGTAATGGATTTGAGAGTATAATAGGTGTTAATGACCTATCAGTAATGTTAAGTTATCAAGCTAGCAAAAAGGATTAAGGATTTGATGGGTGCCTAGATTCAAAAATAGTAAGAGGATGATATGGTGGGTGCTAATTATGACTATGCAAGATGATTGGACTAGAGATGATTAGATTGATGATGGGTTTGCTATATTGAAAATGATAAAGTGATAATAAGCTAACAATAAATTCACTAGGTATGAGATATAATTGAATGGTAGTAAACTAAGATGATAGGATTATGTGGATAATAAGACTAGCTCAAGAGCCTTAGACTAATTTGCTCAAGATGGGATGGGGAGGTGATGATGTGATAAGGATGATTAATATAGGGGGCAAGGTTAAATATAATGATGTAGTGATGAAAAGGGTAATGCAAATGAGATGGGGATGGTTAGATATGTATGTGACTTAAGGATCCAAATAGGATAAGATATTATGGATGTAGACTAGATGGGTGGTGAAGATAAGGACAAGATAAATGATTGGTTATAAATGTAGATAAAGGGGTGGATGATAAGAGAGGATATGTAGGTGATGGGGATGATGATTGATGATAGGTGTGACTAGGATAGGAGGTGACCAAAAGGATGTTTAAGAGAATAAATTATGTACAAGTGATGAGATAAGGATATACAAGATGATGATATTGATATGTGAGTGGATAAGGTGATGGGTATATATGGTTCGGCTAAGAGGGAAGATAGACAAGATGAGGTATGGGGTAGGAATATAAGATGGAAATGATGTACAAGACAAGATGTGGGTGACAGGTATATATGACTAAGATAAAAGATATATAAAGAGGCTATGTATAATAGGATGATGACATAGGATATATAAGGTGATGTGATGATGAGATGAGATAATATGGAAGGATGAGGATGATAGATGAGGTGGACTTAGGACAAGGCATGAATAAGATGATGACCAGATGTGACTAAGATGGGAGATTGGGATAGGACTAGTAGAATGTATAAGATAATAAATTATGTACAAGGGGATGAAACTAGGATTATACAAGATGTGATTAAGATGTAGGGTAATGATTAGGGATGGAATCATGATGGTGATGATAATAATATGGGGGGTGATATGGGGTATGATAAATGATAAGTGAATATGATTATGCAAGATGGAAAATGTAATAAGACTAAGACAAATATAGACATAGATAATATGTATGATGGGATAGTGACTAGGATGTTGATCATGATATCTACAAAGGATGATGGGATAGAGATATGGTAAATATATTCAAGGGGCTTAGATAGGCATAGATAGGATTTGGGTAAAGGATGAATTAGCTCATAAATAACATAGGTTTAGCATAACACACACTCAAACAAGAAAGACACAACCTATTATTAGTAAATTGATGGGTATGTAACCCAATGCCCACACCATCCAATGGATTCATAGGTGAGGTTGTAGGTGGGTGACCTATTATAGTATTGATCAAACCCTCTCAACCCTACTTGCATTTGATGGCTACTTTAGAGCTGATACTAACTCCTATAGTGGTACACTTGTTACAACTAAAAGGTCTTATGTTAGGATAAACAATCTCTCTAAGGGAGTCCCATATATATGCAAAGGTACAATGGGGCCCATGTCCATATAGGTTGTAATATAATGATTGGTTTAAAGAGTTAACTCTTCCCCTTCATAGATGACCTATATAGGGTCAACCACTTAGACTAATGATAATTTTCCCTGATATTTATATTATGTCAAAACAAGGAGTTTAGTCAATGTGCGATGATGAAATCTATGACACTAACCCCTATAAACTAAGCCCATATGTGAGGATAAATTATATGTCACGTACTATCCTAGAGGGGGGTTGATAAACAAGTAAAACACATGATATAATTATATAATTGATTTAATTACCTATGTGTGAATAACATGATATGACAATTATTTACAAGTTAACACACAAATAATTATATACAAGGAATGACTTTTCACAAGAAAATGATATATACAAGATAAAATGGATACCTAAAATTGATTTTTAAAGTTCTCAATGGATTCTTTAACAAATGACCTACAAGTACATGGATTAGTATTTTGGTGAGGGCATTCAAAAGATCGGTCTTGAATAAGACACAAGGATAAATAGTTTCAAAAAATCACTCTTAAGGAGTAACTTGTAAAACTAAATGCTAGACCCAAAATATGACTTGTAAAAAAGATGATGATAGTAAAATAACCCTTACAAGAAATAATATGTTAGTCAAATAGGACTTAATAAAATTCCCTAAAAACTTATGATCTGGATCTATAATTTATTTTGGGTGAGTGGGACATGATGCGGGGGTCTGGGGGAGGCAGTTACCATTGGGGTCAAGGGACAACACCCTTTGTGGGGTCAAGGGGTAGAACCCCTTATAGGGTTAGGGGGTAGCACCATTGGTATGCTTATTATCACAGTACAAGTTAAGGTTATGGGGTGGAACACCTCATCACCAAAGTTAATTTGGGATTTACAGGTGGCTTGAAATGAATCAAAATTCATTAAAAAATAACTCAAAACATGCACTTAAAAAGGAGAAAAATTCAATGAAAAATCATAACTACATAGTTTAACATCATAATTGAGGGGATAAAATCATAGAATGCAAGTTGAAATTTTGTATTAGTTATTTGACCATGGGAGTTAGAATATAAAATCATGACTATTAAAAAAAACTGTGACTATAATTGACAAAATCATAATTAGCTATAAAGCGATAGTTATGGTTTTGTGATAAAATACTAAAACAACAAAATCATGGCTGTCAATAAATCAAGAGTTATGATATTGTAAGAAATGATAAAACTTTTAGATTTATATATTTGATAAAGTCAAAGGTATATGCAAGCTATGATAGATTATTTTGAATACCTCAAAATGCTTATTTGTAGATGATTAATGGTAGATTGATTATGATTAATTTTTTTAATGTGAGGTGATTAGAAAAAATGGGCATAAACTTTGAATACAGTTATATAATATAGAGATTTCCTTAGTTGAACCTTATTTTGAATCTATATTTTATGATTTGGAAACAAGCATCAAACACAATAGGAGTCAGAATGACAAGATTTTCAAAGTCATGACTAAGACTACAATATCATAGTTTACTAAGACAATATCATGACTTTGAAAAGGTTGAGACTTGATTTTTTGTCAAAGATAAGGAAAAGGGGTAAAGGCCTATTTTTGTTTTGTCTTCGATTGATTTCTCTTACTTTATCCTCCCTCCCAGATATAACCCTATAAAAAGATCACATAATAACCACCTAAAGATAGGAAAATATTGATACAAATCTAGGGTTAGCTAATAGATATATATTTAAGGAAAGAAATCCCTACAAATTTTAGATGGAAAACTGTATGATGTCAAAAATCCTCTATAGGAACACAAAATGCTAAAATAAAATTCTATGGATTAAGTAACAGGGGTTATCCATTAATGGTTTTATGGAAAACAATAATACCATGACTCATGGGCTCAATACCATAACTAGTAGGGTGATATCATGATTCTGAGATCTATGATTTTGTTCAATAGTGGAAATATATTAGAATCCTAGCCTAATCTACCTATCCTACACATAGGGATTTAAAACATAGAAAACACATAGGGATATACAAAGCAAACATATAGGGGTCAGATACAACAATAACCAACAAGGTAAAACAAAATGATTCAAGGTCAACATTTGAGAGCTATAATATCATGACTATCATCGATAATATTTCTTATTACAAGACAAAATTATGACTGGGTAAGTCACATTTTTGTCAAATTATGGAAACCTACTGAAATAAATCATTAATGGCTAACAAAATCATGACTTGGATCAACAATATCATGACAATACCTATAATATCATGAATATCTAGTCACAATATTATTAAATAACAAAATCCTGCATGATCAATAAAAATAGTTAGCAATTAAGTGGATGGTTAAAGTAATATCATAACTTATGATGACAATATCACTACTACCAATCCAATGTTGACAATATGCTAAGCGATTCACATCATTATTAAATAAAATAGAAAATACAAGAGGATTGAGATTGATACCTTAGACTCATATTGACATGGATGTTTGATCAAAGATGATGGTTGCTTGGTTGAGGATTGATTTTGGTAAAAAGATGTTATGATCTTGATAGTTTTTAGTTTGGCATGGATTCCTCACAAGCTTTCTATATTAGCTTCCATGGAGGAGGAGCTTTGGTTAAATAGATTTTGGGAGGGAAGATCAAGGGTTAAAATTTAAATGTAGAGGGATTAGATCAATGGTTATGGATTATTCAAGGAATATTAAATTCCATAGAACTTTCTAGTTTAGAGACTTCTAGAGTCTTGGAGGAGTTTCTCCAATTCTAAAGGCTTATTGATTAGTTTAGGGATAATAGAGGATCATGTGGGAGTTAGATAGGGATTAGGTAGGTGATTAGGGACTAGGGATGTAGGGAAGGCCAGGGTTTAGGTTATTAGGTGGGTAGGTGGGGTTTTGGGAATTAAAATCTACCATATAAATGGATAACTAGGATTAGATTAGGATAATAGGGATTAATAAATAATTAAGGAGGTGGCATGCATAAGGTTAGTGAATGTAAGATAATAGAAGGGGCTATTAGATGAAAGGCTAGGAAGGGGGATATATCAGCATAATAAAATAGGTTAAGTGGAATTAGTGTTGACTAATAGGAATATTAATTGACAATAGTGAAGAAAATAATTTTAGGTGCATAAAATTGTAACCTGAGATAAAGAGAAGCATAATAAGGATATAAAGTCAACTAGGTCGACTTAGTAATATAACTTGAGAGGCATAAATGAGTACTGGGTCAACCAGGTTGACACGGTACTACAGTTAGGGAAAAATATAGTCTGTAAGAGACTCTGTCAAATAAAATGAGTGTATTGAAAACATGGATAGAAATTCCAATGTGCTTTATATAAAGAAATGAAAGTAAACACACAAATAATTGGATCAATGAGAATGATCCAATTGGTATATAATAGAAAACCTTGCACCAATGCTAGCTAATGTAAGTTTTTGCAATATAACATATAATGAGTAGATAGCAATCATTCAACTGAAAAGAAAATGATAGCTATGTGATCATCCTAAATGTTTTTAGATTATTAAAACCTGTTATTTTAAGTGTGATAGGTAAGTTGGCTAAAAATAGGGAACTAGAAAGAAATCTATAGATGGTTTTAGGATGTTTAGGTTGAAAGGGATCTATGTTGGCAATGGTATTGGCTTAGTATTGGGGCCTACCCACTCACATCACAATCCCATAATGATAAGGATGTTATTTGATTTACCAATATATACCATTAATCATGTGTTTATACTTGGCTAGAAAACCAAGTTAGCTTCCCCCTTGGTGAAGAAATCCAAGTAGGTAGGCCTTGGGAAGAAAAATATTTAAATATGTTTTGAAATTATGTGATTTGGTAGTGTGTGAAAGAAAGATAAAAATAGTGCAACTAAAAGTTATATTGAAAAACCACCAAATTAGACTATGTGAGCTATTCTAAGCATACAAAAAATTGAAAGTAAAAGTGTGAATTAATTACTAGAATATATTTTTTGATTCCAAATTTAAGTATGGTACATAGTCAATTTAGACAATACTATATGCAAACATTACAAAATAAATTTGATAGAGTTGCTACTATATTGCAAAATCAAGAGTCCTTAAGAACTAAGTTGACTAGGTCAACCTAGTCTTTCATATAGAAGATAGAATACATAACTAGGTCAATATAGGATTATAGTTTTTAAGACTATAAACTTTGTATAATAAAAATTTAAGGAAGAATTGAATTGAAAGAGAGATAAAGAAAAGAACCTTGGTGGGTTGGAGGATGTTGAGGACCATGAAATTTTTGTTCAAGTGCCTTGAATGTTGCTTTTAAGTTCTTCTAATTATGTGAAGTGGGTCAACCTAGTTCTGTAATTCCTTATTTGTTGAAGCCTTTTTAAGATGACTAAGTAAACTTGGTTGACCTAATTTGTTATCTAGAAGCTAACTGTGATACTAAGTCAACTTGAATGACTTAATTTGTTGTTCTGAAGCTAAATAAGAGATGAAGTTGACCTCTTCGACATAGTCTTTTATTTGAAACTAAATAAGAGTACTATGGTGACTTGTTCAATCTAGTAACCTATATCTAGAATCATAATTCTGGTAACCCTACTCTTTATGATTACACATTAGCTCACTTGTAGAATATCAACCCTGGTCATCACACTTTGAGATATCTACCACCTGCTTAGACCTACCCCACATCATATGCTTACCCTTTATACATCTTTAGTCCATCTTGGCCCTTTTACACATATAATAAGCCCTTTAAGGACCCCTTGAGGCCTTTAAAGAGCTTGTTAACTAGCCTAGGCCATTTTTTTGACCTAGGTCATGGCTTGTGTGAAGGAAACCCGAGCCTAAGCCACATGTTTCCTTCACAAAAATCATGGCCTAGGTAGAACGCATGTAAAAGTGCCTATTTAGAGTCAAATAGTAAAAAATAGTTAGTTTTAGGTCTTTTAGTGGATTGGGGTTGGGATATATGCCTCATTATCATTCATTTTAGCCTCTCTCTTTTCTCTCCACACTCTCTCTTGATTCCTCTTCCCTTTCTTGACTCTCATGCCTTCTTGAATCTCTCTTGATTCATTCTTGCTACACTTGAGCTTGATTGGTGATAAAGCATCCCACATGATACTATACATTTTCTTGAAGAATCCATTACTACTCTCAGTTGTTCTTACTTCCTTTTGGCTTGCTTCTATGAACATGGGATTACAGTAGGGGGAAATTAATATTAAGTTAGTGAATAAACCAAATCAATAAAAAACACACTAAACTAACACCCTAAGCCTATCTCAAAGGAAGATCTTAGTTAACAAAAAATAATGTAAAACACAACTAAAAGATGAAAGAAAGACCTTCCTTCACCTTCCTTAGATGCTCCAAAATGCTTATTGTAGTGGCTTACTCAGTTTGTACTCATGAATTTTGTATCAATGAAGTGTGGCTACCTCCATCTCTCTTTGGCACCTTGTTTGGCTTGGATTGGCTCAATATTTAGGCATTACAATACTAAGATGTAATGATTTTGAATGCATTTAGGCATTATAAGTTTGGAATAAAATATCTTAGAATTTAATAGGTAGGGTCTCCTATTTATAGATTTTAAAAAATGGCTAGAACCAACCTGAACCATCCATCCCAAGATGAATATATGTGGTTAAGGAGTAATTAAATTATGTAATTAAAATTCATAAATAGGCTCATCAATACTTGGGATAGAGCGGCATTAACTATCATGGATTGGCTTTGATGAGGCATGGGAGTTGTTAACCTTGATATTTTATTCATTGATGGCCTATGGATGTCTTCCCAAGAAATGATGTCACCTGATGATGCAGACGTTCAATATTCATTTCCAAAAATAAATTATTCAAAAAGTTCCATGGAATTCTTAATTAGGTTCATGATTTGGTTAAATTATCTCTTAATCATGATTAAGCACTTTGATGCAAACCTTGGCAATTTGTGCACAAACTAATCAAATTGGTCAAAATATCCTATTATTGGCCCAAAATTTGACTAGATTAGAATTGGAAGTTGATGTTAGATGTATTGGATCCATTATCAAATTTAGGATCTTTTCAACACAAAATAACAAAGGCACATGCCTTGTGTAAGAGATTTGATATAAAAGAACAATCTAGAGTACCTAATTGCAAAATTGGCATTTTGACTTGAAATGATCTGATCAAAGTTAGCTAGCCCATAAAATACATTACCTGATTTATTGAAACTCTAACCAAAATTGGAACTTGAATATACCAATTTTAACTCATTTAATGCATTTTAGTGTTTTTAGCCAAATTGTACATTTTGGTAGAAATTGGTCAAAACCCTGGTTGAAGGTTATCAGTGGCTAGTTTTAGGTGTCTATAGGTTTCCCCTATTTTGGAAGGTGTTGCAAGATATAAGCATAGTAACCACTTATCAAATAATTAAAAGGTCATTTATGCTTACAACTTTAATGGAAATTGATGAACTAACTGTATGATACCCCCTTGAAGGAATGATTGGCGTAGGGAAAGGTCAACAAATGGTCCCTCAAAAAGAAAGAAGTGAAAAAAGGGGACCAAAGAAAGGAAAATGATGGGGTGAAAACATAATGAGTTTGAAAAAGTAGTCAAAATAATTGAGAATGCAAGTGTGATGGTGTACAATGATTTTCTCAAAGGTAGTTATAAACATTATACCTTAATAGTGGCAACATGGCATTAAAACATAATGATTTGCCCTAAGGTAGTTATAATTATTGAGAAGATGGATCTGCCCTAGTTAGGCTAGACAAAAAAGATAAAAACATGCCACTATATGGGAAAAAAGTAAAGTGGTGATAACATAATGATTTACCTAAAGGTGTTTATAATCATTGATAAATGTAGGTGGGATGGTGTGTAATGGTTTGCCCAAAGGTGGTTATACTAATTAGACTATGATTATGGAAAATATGATTGATTTGGCTAATGATGATGATGATGATGATAATTTTATATAGAGGAAAAAGATGAATTGGGATAACTTGCTATTAGGGAGATGCTCATTTGAATTAAACAAAGTTTGAAATTCTTTTGTTGTTTAATTACTCTATGTAGGATATGATTGGGATTGAATTAAGATGTTGGTGCCAAATAGATGTTGATTCTAACATTGCTAAATAGAATTCTAAAGTTGAAGGTTTTTGTATCATATGTTGGTAGGCATAATGGTATAAAATCATGAGGACTTGGCCAAAATATGCATAAGGATTGACTCCCGTAATCCAATAATCAATAAAAAATAACGCACCAATGATAGAAACCATGATGCTAATGTAGACGTATGAATATGGATGGATTCAAGTGTAAGTGTGAGAAATGAATCACCCACTAAATACATATAGACTAAATCAAGGAAAAAGTATTGAAATCAAACAAACATGCATATAAACAAATAACCAACTCAATATAAACCATATGAACATTGCCCCTATAAAATAGGTGACAACTTACAAAATAAACAAAATGGGGGAATAGAAGAAAAGGAAGGGGGTGGTTGAGTTATCTCCATATGCACTAGGCAAGTGGATTCTACCTATATATTTTCATAGATGTAATATCCAACAAAAACTTCAAGCCAAATGTGGTTCTCTCAATAAATGGGAAGAAAATGATAACTGATGAAAAAAATAGAATTGACATGATAGAATAATAAGAATGGTCTTATAAAATAGCAAGTGCATGGCATAAAAGGCCAAAAAGGATAAGGAAACTAAATGACAAGTGATTTTCTTGCAACTTAGTAAGGGTTCATAGAATACTTAAGATAAAGAAGTGGTTAATGTTTTTCATTTTTTCTAATGGTTTTACAAATGTTTTTATAATTTTTAGAGTATCTCAATTTGATCAAGAATGATAAGACACTAAATGGTTCAAGCTCATAAAAAGGAGAGAGCATTACTGAGGTTACTTGAAAAATTATGAGAGCATGGTTTAAGTTGTTTACAAAATTATGAAAGCATGGCTTAGGTTACTCATGAAATGGTGAGAGTGTGACTTAAGTTTCTCATAAAATGGTGAGAGCATGGATGGAAAAGGTGACTAAGCTAACCTCAATAAGTATCAAGTGTTGCCTACATAGTCTTAGAGTAAGACCTCAAGTCACTATAGTTTTTCCCTATAGTAGAGGAATCTAACTAGTGTAGAAGTCAATTCAAACAAAATAGCCATAGTTGGGATAAAGGCATAATATGAAATAGATAATGTAATAAATAGATTTTTCCCCTAGTTTTTCCATAGGTGGTTATAATTAGTAGCAAGACCATAGATAAGAAATCAATAACAAATGAAGGATATAACTATCAAAACTTCTATCATACTACTCCAAAATACTATCTCTGTCTGAATTACTCAAAACAATTATTTAAATTGATCAAATTCATTGGTGTTGAAAATGTGTAACTAATGGTGAAATCAAGATCAAATGGGCTAGGTAGATAGGATTCAAAACATGCTTGGTCAATAGAATAGAATGGTAAAATAGATAATTAATGGACTAAGAAGAATTATAAGAATGATATCTATATAAAGAAGAAAAGTGATAAAGTGGCATAACTAAAATGATCCTTATAGATAATACACCATACTGATCAAGTATAGTTCTGCTTGAGGTGAATAATATTCATTATCTTAGGAAGTTCATCTCTATCTGGTATGGTGAGCATGTATGCTCCTAATGTATAATATGCAATAATGATGAAATGCCCTATCTAGTTTGGTTTGAATTTACCTTTATTCTTCTTTTTGGATATTGTATTATTTTAGTTTTATTTAAGAAGATCACCAAGTTAAAATTTTCTATACTTGATACACTAATTATAGTGGCATTTGAGTTAGTTTTGATATACCTAAATATTTTTTAGTGTAGCTATGCATTTTTAATCAAGTAGGTCTAGCTCTTACAAGTGAGCTACTTGATAGTCATGATCATCTAGGACATGCTTGAAAGATATGCATAGATATGGTAACTCAACCTCAATGGGAAGGATGGATTTTATACCATAAACAAGGGAATATGGAGTGGTGCTTGTGGGGGTATGGTGAGTGGTACGGTAGGCCTAAAAGGCATAGAATATCTAGCCAATCATGATTGATATCATTAAAAATCTTTTTGAGAATGTTAAAAATTATTTTGTTAGATGTCTTGGCCTAACCATTACCATAGAGAAATTGTGTGTGAGTTATATTTGGAACATAACTTGTTGACATACTTGTTCTTGAATAATCCTCCACTATCAGATATAATGTCAGATGGGATACCATAGTGGCAAATGAGATGGCTAAAGATGAAATTGGAAATTTGCTTTATAGTCATGTACATGAGGGGTATAGCTTCAACCCACTTAATGAAATATTTAGTGGTAGTAAGGATATGTTTATGGCCATAAGATGAGGTGGGATTGATCTTCCAAATGAAGTCAAGGCCCCATGTAGCAAATGGCCATTGTGTCAACATTGGTTTTAGATTCTTTTCTAGAGAATAAATCAAATTAGCATGCCATTGACATTTGTCACACTTATTTACATATATAGTTGCATATGCATCCATCGTGGGCCAATAATAACTAGTATGCAAGAGATTTTTGGATAGGACAACCCCAATAATGTGTGTTCCACATACCCCTTTGTAAACTTCCTATAACACTAGTGTAGATTCTATTGAGTTTTTAAAAAGAAGCAAATTTTTATCAAAACTATGATAGTAAAGGGTGGATCTAAGAAGAGTATAACAATTGAAGTGATAGATAAATGATTTGGTTTGTTTTATAGATAGGTCAGGTGGTAAAACTTGGTCACAAAGGTAGTTATAAAGGTTTGAGTACTAAATAGGTCTAAGACCAACAATATCACAAATCATTACAATAGTTGAAGGTTCATGAGCTAGTGTGACCAAATTTTTGATGAGGAATTGATACTCTCTAGCTTTGTCTATTTGTATAATCAGAGAGCCAATAGTAGCCATGGCATCAGTAGTTATATTACTAGATCGTGGTATATGTTCAAATTGGATATCTTTAATTTTTTGTTTTAGAGTGTTGACTATAGCTTTGTAAGGAACCAAATTGTCATCTTTGGTCTATAAATGGTTTGTGACCTCATTGATGATTAATTAATAATCACCATAAACCTTGAGATGAGATATGTTCCACTGTACTACCTATCAAAGTCCTACAACAAGATATTCATACTCAATCATGTTATTTGAACAAGAAAATTTGATTTTAAAAGACTTAGGAATTAGATCTCCCTATGGTGTAATAAATAAGAGGCCTTCTTCTGATCCATGTGTAGTAAATGATCCATCAAAATACAACGTCCAATGTTGCTCTTCAAGAGGTGTGTCAATGATGGTCATTATGAATTCATCAAGAAATTAGAATGTGAGTGGCTCTATGTTTGTAAGGGATGATTTAACAAACTAATCTACAAGGACCTATCCCTTGATTGACTTCTAATTGACATACTCTATGTCAAACTCACTAAGTATGATCTATTTGGCCATTCTACCTTATAAAGTTATTTTAGATAGTATATACTTGAGTGGATTTACTTTTGAAATGACCACGGTCTTATTGTTCAACATGTAGTGTCACATGTTTCAAGCTATGAATACCATGGATAGATAGGATTTTTCAATAGACATATAGTTATGTGCATACATGATCAATGTACAACTTAAGTAGTATACCACATGCTCTTTAACAATGTCATCATGTTGAGCTATAAGTTCCCCCAAGGCACTATATATAGCTAATGGGTACAAAAAAAATGATTTTCTTGGCAAAGGGGTAACAAAATAAGTGGATTTGCTAGTTAATCTTTTAACTATTGAAAAGTTGTTTGGTAGTGATTATCCCAATATAATGCAAATCCCTTCTTTAGAAGATGTGTAAATGGATGACACTTGTCTACTAACTAAGATATGAAGCATTAGATTGACTAGATCTTTCCCTAAAACCTATAGAGCTACTTCAAATTAGTTGGTGGTGGAATTTCTATTATAGCTTGGACTTTAAATGGATTGACTTCAATTCCTCTGTGAGACATGATGAATCCAAGTAATTTTCCTGATGTTACTCCAAATACACATTCCTTGAGATTTAGTCAAACTTTGTACTCATACAGTCTTTCAAATATTTTATGTAGCAATACTGGATGGTTGGCCATAGTTTTTGATTTACCTAGTATGTCATCAATTTAGTCTTCAATAATATCATGCATCATATGATGGAATATGACAATCATGGTTTTTTTATATGTAGTTCTAGCATTCTTAATACCAAATGACATTATCTAATAATAGAATGTACCCCATGGAGTGGTGCATGTTGTCTTGTGTTGGTATTTTAGTACTATTCTAATTTAGTTATATCTTGAAAAGCCATCCATGAGTGAAAGCATCTCATAACCCACCATGGAGTCAACCATCATGTAAATATTAGGAAATGGAAATTTATCCTTAGGGAAATCTTTATTTATATTTCAAAAATTAGTGCATATTCTAATTCTTTCAAGTTTTTTGCCAATAGGTACAGCATTAGATATCCATTTTAAATAGTCAATAGATCAAATATATCATGATTATAAGATTTTTTATAACTCTTTCTTTACTAATACAAAAATTCAAGGATGCATCTTGGATAAATTTTGCTTAATTGGTTTGGCATCAGGTTTTACCATAAGGTGATGTAAAACCAAGGCAGCGTTTAAACCTAGCATGTTAGAATAATCCCATGCAAAGATATCTACAAAATTTTCTCAATAGAGCTATAAAGACTTCATGTTATTCTTCAGTGAGGTATGTGCCTAATTTTATCCATTTTGGGTATGATGGAGTCTTGATGTTTACTTCTATTATATCTTTAAAAAGAAGGATCGAGCTATCTTCTAGAATTTTAGGCAAAGACTTGAACTATTGGACTATATTAGGATCCTCTATTAGGACTTTCTCTTCAACTTCTCCTATGCATGATGAATCTAAGTCCCCTAATGGGAGATCTATCCATGTGAGAAAAATAATCACAAATTCTTGAAGAATTTGATCAAACACTTGTTGTTGCTCAAAACTAAACTTAGATCCATAGGCAAGTTCATTGTTGGTGGTTTACTAGTCTAAATTTAAAGAATAATGAACACCCCCATCTGATGGTGGATGAAATAATTTTTTACCACTAGATTGGCCTTTATATTTAATTTTTCCTTGATCAGAAAACACCTCAAAGAGGTTTTCACTTTGGGACCTCGATATTTTATTTATTTATTTTTGGTTAAGGGTGTTTAACACTCTCTAAAATAGGCTTTAGGATCCAATGTGATTGAGAATCTCAATTTATGATCTCCCAACAGAACATTGTCTTTAAGGCCTAGAAAATCACAAAATGCCTCATCATTCTAAAACTCATCAATTGATAAATTGGATTCTTGTTGGTCACAATCTATCAGTTGGGGATAGTATAATGGTAATGGGTTATTATGAATGACTAGGCTAAGAGTACATATGGCATTATTATCAAATAGGTTGTCTCGAATAGGTCATCAAAGATAAGGCTATGATCAGACTTTGCTTCACTACTGACATCCTCATCACTAGCTGATGGGGATGGAACATTAGTAAGATATATGGAGTCATCCTCAGGTGGTTTAAATCCAAGCCCATATGGATTTTTTTATTTGGTCATATAAATTTGGCTCAAGTGTCCCTTATTAATTAGGTTCGAGGCCTCCTCTTTCATAGTCTTGATTCTTCATGATCTTATTGGGAATAAGATACTTTGCATTTTTATAATAATAAGATTGGTTATCATTATACAACCATGATTCATCCCCTTCAAGAGGGTTCAATTCTAGACCAAAATTTTGTACAAACATGATAGGTCTTTTGTCTTTTCTCTTTTGTTGCCATTTTGGATGAAATGGCTTAGCTTTAGGTCTTCCAAAGGACTTTGGATTCTTTGAAAGGTTTGTAATATGATAGGTATCATGCGTTAAATATTCTCTTAGGCCATTAGCTAAAATGGTGTAATGATTAGAAGCTTCAAGAGGCAGCATGTGGGAAAGGAAATCTAGGGTATTAGGATCTATGCAATTGTCCCCTATAGAATCAATAAATATGGCCTTTCCTTTATCCTACTTGGAGATTATATTCATGCTATATTGGTAATTATATCTTTAAAACTCAACCTCGAGATGTTTTCAATGTTCATATGGGTGTAAATCTCCTAAAATATTCACTTCCATCCTTGAGTGGGATAACTTGTTACATTGGTGCAGTGTTGATGGGACTACATGAATCTCATGTAACCAAGGTCTACCTAGAAGCATATTATATAACAACTAAAGATCAAGCACATGGAAAAGTGTATCATGGGTCAAAGGCCCAATAATAATTGGTAGGATAATGGTGCCTTGTGATTCTCTCTATTAATTATTGTAGGCTTTGATAGTTATCATTTTTGGTTAGAGATTTGCCATTGTGTACCTAAGAAGCTTGATGAGCTTTAGAGACACTATGTTGAGGCCTAATCCATTTTATATAAGGACACATTTCAATTTATGTTTATTTATATAAACTTATATGTATAATGGATTATTATGGAGTAGGCCAAGGAAAGACATATCACTTTGGTTGAATGTGACTTATTGGGCTAGAGATAGGTGCCCAACCAAAGCTTGAAATTTATCAGGGGATATATCATTAGAAATAGTGGATTGGGTTAATAACTCATTAAAAATTTACTTGTGGATTATAAACATTCACAACAAATCTAAAATAGACATATGGGCTGGTGTCTTCTACAATTGTTCCATAATATCAAATTTCTTATCTTAGACAATGTTAAATGGTTTGTTCTGAGGCTGAAAGGTTGGTTGGATAATGGGTGAGGTAGAAGATGGTTGTGGGCCTAGAATGGTAATATTTGACTTTTGAGTTGTGATTTCACAATTATGATTGAATATAGGACCATGATTGATAACAAATTATGATGGTGTGGGACCAAATATGACAAGTAATAGGGCAAGGCAAAGTTATCGATATAAGGTCCAAAAGTGGGAATACCTATTTGTTGGTTCACCTGTGTGTGATCCCAATTTAAAGAAGGATTGCCAAAGTGATTGAATTAGTTTGATATGGTTAGCAATGGTCTCATCTAATTAGAATTTGGTCTAACATTAATGGAGATGGTATTAATGCTACCTCCTACAATATGGCCTACAACTCTATATAGTCATGTACAGCTAAATAGTAAGTTTGTTGATTATTTCCATTCTAACCTTGGTTCTAACCATTATTTTTATGTTATTGGTTCTACTATTGATTCTACTAGTTCTACTAGTTTAGTTAGTTTTGTTGGTTCAACCTTTGATTTTGATACTATTGATTTTGTTGTTGCACTGGTTATTTCTATTTTTATCATTATTGTTGTTGGTTATGTTATGGAAAAGGATTTTGATATATTCCAAGAGTCTAATTAGAGGTGGAAGCACTACCTCCAATGTGATCTCCCCACTCTCCAGCATATTTTCAATTAAATGCTTGATTTTCCCACATTTTCATAGATTGTGCCCATTGACTCGATGATAGTCACAAGATTCATTTTCATGGTACCAATTAAGATAAGGGATGCCTTAAGGATAATGCTTTGGTATAAACCAACTAATTAAATTAGTGGTGGTAAGTTTTTGAAATACATACTAAATAGGCTCTCCAAGGTCACTAAAAACATGATGTGTGTAAGCATAATTCTCCTTAAAGGAGGGTTTTACAATGGCAAAGGTTGTGGAATTCATTGCATGGGTCTTGGTTTTTGTACTTATTCCATTGGTTGAAGAGGTTGTCAGGTAAGAGTAAGATAAAAAGGTGGTATAGGTTGAGAAGATGATGTTTTTACCATTTAGACATGACATGACTCAATTACTCCATTTCCCAAAATATTCTTATTAAAATTGAATTGCTTTAGTCTATCTTGGTTATTGGCCTATGATGTTTGTAATGCTTATGCTTGGATTGGATGTTGGTTTTTTCTACTTCTCTAATTTGTACCTTGGTATTGATTATTTGAATAAATCTTGATGACTCC
This sequence comes from Torreya grandis, assembly GCA_037957365.1. Taxonomy (NCBI): domain Eukaryota; kingdom Viridiplantae; phylum Streptophyta; class Pinopsida; order Cupressales; family Taxaceae; genus Torreya; species Torreya grandis. Next base: position 995,525 of record JARHVA010005544.1, on the reverse strand, counting down.
TTTATTAATGAGCACTCTCTCAATCAATAAACCTTTGTTAATTATTTTGTTAAAGGTATGTGCACACTATAGTTCAAGATGATAGGCTATCTCACTATGAAAGTTTTTGGTGAATACAATGGATAATTTTTTATCTAATAAACTATGAGTGAATTGGCTTTCAAGTGCTCTCCATCATTATAGATAGATTGAAAAACTCTAACAAATTTTTGCTTAGTTTGCATCAAATAAACTAATGAAATCTCATGTTCAAGATTATAGGAAAAGTGTTGCACAAAATTATCTAAAATATTATCAAAATTAGTTACTAATTTCTTAGGCAACTTTAAGAACCACTCAAAGGCTTGTCCAGCTAATCTGCTTGGAAACAACAACAAAAGGTATATATCACTATATTCCACTAGTTGGCATGCGATAAATAACTCATTTAAATGGGCTACATGGTCACCTTTCCCCTTGTATTTATCAAATTTTGGTGGATCATATCCTGGAATAAATGAAATTTGTAAGTACTCCATATTGAAAGGATAAGAACACACATCATCCAACTTAAGATTTTTAATCAATTTCCTCATTTGGATGGTGTTGATTGCATCCTTCATCTATTGTAACTCTTGCTCTCAAAAAATCATGGGAATCTTGGCCTAAGTAAATGGTTGGGTGGTCAAAATTGAAGCACTTTAACCAAGGTATGATGGGGGTATTTGGTATATGTTGGATTGTTTGGGAAATGAACTAGCTATATGCATACATAGATTAGGATGTACTTATTGAAATTTCACATTTGGTTGTGTGATTTTTTTTTTTTGGATTGGTGATGAAGGTTTAACTTGGAGGATTTTGAGTTTGGGATGGAGGGGCATAACCATATTAATCCTATTTTAGTTGAATAGGGATTTGTTGCTAACTACTCAAACATTGTTGTTGAGTAGAAACTTGTGAGCCAAGACCCTATCTCTAAACTTGTGGTATGCTTTGCATAAAAGACAATTATTTCCTAACAGGTATTTGAGAGACATTAGAACCCCCTTATTACATGAATCCTAATTGGGAAGTGGATGCATGTTAGATATTTGGCACTTATAGCTAACCAACATGAATACACTATTGATTAAACATCATTTGGTTTTGAATTGGCATGGTTGTATGCAAAGAAGAAGTTACATTTTCTACTACCTGATGAGGTGGAACCTTAGTTTCCCCTTATTGAGGTGGCAATATGTTTAGTCTCTATTGCATTGATATATTCATTTATTCCTATTATTTTGGAATGTTACTCATCACATGTTGAGGAGGAATAGGAATCATCACATTCTATTATTGAGGCATGGCATTGGTTGCTAGCTGACTACTTGATCTTGTTGGTTATACACTTGACAAAGCATCTAGTTGAGGTTGGGGTGCATAAGCTCCCATTCTTAGGTTGGAAAATACACTTGTGGTATTACCTAAAGGCATATATCATTGAATATTTGTTTTTGTATTAGTACCACTTCAATTTAGATTGGGCATTACTTGTACATTCATTGTGTTTTGTTCATTATTCTGTATAGAAACAAAAGAAACTTATTTGATAATTAGCATATGCAACAAGTTATCTACTGAAGTGTTTTGTATGAATGGGTTTAAACTCTAATTATATTAACCAATTAAATCTATCAAAACTCATGTTGAAGGAACTAAGTCAATAAGAGCTTTATTTACCATGGTCATCTGATTGACATTGCATGCTCGATTCAAGTAGGTTTGATATGCTATCTGCATTTGGTTAAAGTGGTCTCCCATGAGGTTATTTCCTTTGTTAGGCATATTAGGGTCTTGATATGGCACTTGGACTAGAGTTAAAGGATTGATAGAAGAGGCCTATTGATTATATAGTATGTTGTGAGGCATTATAATTAGGCTTGGTAAACATTCATGAGGAAAGTCTGCCAAAAATTTAGCCCCTAATTTTATGGATCTAACCAAAATCTCATCTTTGTTTTCTTAAAAATGATGATAAAAAAAAATAGATCATATGTGTAAGGCATATTAATAGAGTATGATTAATGAGTAACTAGTTCTTCAACTATGGGTATTGTAGCTAGGTATTATGTAGTTTATTCTTGGTCCTATTCTAAATATGGTGGCATCTTAACCAAATATTTAGCCAATGGATCTTGGTTTTGTGCCCCTATTTTAGTATTACAAGAGGGATTAGGATCCATATCATAATATATATTATCTATGTATGGGTCTTGCACCATTTCTTCTTGTGCAACCACATTACTAATCCCTAGATTATACATAAGTCCACTACGAGTTTAAGAATACATGTTGGGATCCATAGTAGATGTTTTGTGATAGAAAAGGAAGGGATTTATAAAAAATCTAAAAATACAATGTCTAAAAATATGATGCTCAAACTTCATATATATTCTTTCAAAGGATGGAAATGTTTATGCAATAATTTGTGATAAAACAAGCTAACATTAAGTATCTAATGTTACATGTCTTATACAAAAATATTAATTAAATGGACCAAAAATTGAAATTCCAAATTCTAAGGTCAAAGTATTTTAAATTAGTTTAATCTAGGAAATAAAATGTTTCTAGGTCTTTTGGCCAAATATGGAGTCCAAATCTAGGCTCAAACAAGGTATGCACTAGGACTTTTGGCCAAACAACATCAAAAGCTAGACTTTGAAATAGATGAGATTCTAATCTAATGGATTTCAAACACTTTTAACAAAAAATAAGGTAATTGACTCTTGGGCATGAACTCAATCAAATAGGTATAAGGTATGAAAGAAAAGTCAATTTAGGGATGATTTGTTTTCTCACAATTATGGTATAAAACTTAGTTCTTTTGACAAATAGGCTAGATGAATGTGAATGACGTAATTGTGCTAGAAAAATATTCACAAAGGTATACTCAGATTGGCTTGAAAAATGTGCACAAACTCGAACTCTATGCAAGAGGGTCTATGAAACAAGTCTCAAACTAATTTAAGTATGGTGACAATTCTAAATGACCCAAAAGATGTGGCAAATCCTTGTTTCAAAAATTCTACGTCAAAATGGTTCCAACATAATTTTGGTAATGTAACACTACCCTTCTGAACTCAAATGATACACACACATAAATTTGGGCAAATTTCTCTAAGGTATGAGTGTGTTATCAAATGGACAAATGGAAAAATAGGATGGTAACATAAAATATGTTTCGTACATAGACTCAAAGTGAAAGTGTTTAGAAAAAAATGACGTAAGTCTACCAAGTGGTGATAATGATTATGAGTCTTAAATGGCCTTCAACCCAAATTGGAAATTGAACCTAAGTTCCCTCAAGTTTAGTGCAAATAGTGAACCCACTTAACACATCAACCCTATGTACTTATGAAGATGCAATTTTGAATTTATATTATAAATGAAGGACATTAAACAATATTTGGTAAAAATATAGACTCAATTATATATCATAACTACATTAAATTTTTTGATATGACTCCAAGTTTTGATGAAATTTGAATAAGTCAAATTGATGATTCATATGGGAAGCATAATACCTCTTTTTTCAAAGGAAAATGAGGACTATGTGTTTGGTTTGTATCCTTTGTTCACACCAAGTTTTGAATACAAACAAGACTTTAATCTAGGACAAAACCAACTAATTAACCATTCGTAGGTCCTAAACTGACAAGGTTGCTTGGTATTATTGGAATCCATCGATAGATATCATTAGAGAGGTTTTTTAGTGTTCATCCAAAAGTAAATGTGCATTATATAGTATGTTTTTTACACCCCCTTATCTCAAATTATAGTATTGAAACATGGACCTTGAGGCACACCTTACACCAAGAATACTTCTATGGCAAGTGGGAATTTTCTAAAAACTACAAGTTTTCAAAATTTTCTAGGGGGATCAATTACACAATGACTTTCATGTCACGATGCAAAAAAAATCACATAATTGGGTGTCTATAACACTTAGCTTGTTGTAAAAAGCTCTTTCCTTTTTTTAAACCACTACATCCATCACTTGCTTAGTGTAGTTCCATGCCCAAAGTGTAGATATGTCTCATGTGCAATTCTAAGAAAGGTGGTTTAACCTCTAAAACCTTTGATCCTAGTGGGAGTGGTTGAAGTCAATGTTAGGAGATGAAACCCTAGGTCAATATTCCCTAAATAACTTGTGAGATGTAATGAAGTCCCCATCACAAGCCAAATTTGCATAAAATAAATGACTAATAGAAAGAATTTAGGGTCATTTTTAAGGTCACCCAAACTATTGCAAGTTTTTGGGGAGTAATTTAGATGAAATTATTTTTATGCCTTGGACTATGAATTTTTGTAATAAGGATGAATCTTTTGATTCCAAGGGTTAACTAAAGGGGACAAATGGAAGAGCATATATGTGACATCCCTCTCTTTGCCAATCAAAACTAGATTAAACAACTATTGAATACAAAATTTTGATAAATGAGTTCATTTTTAAGCACCAAATGAAAATTTGGGTGGTGTTATTTTGATCCCTTGGTCTTAAATTTTAGCTTTGAAAGCACAATTTTTCAAAACATTCATCTAAGCATCAAACAAGGTTCTTAGTCCATTTGAAACTTTTAAAGAAGGTCTAAAAAACATGATTTAACAAATTTCAAGTTGGCCCTGCAATGAAAAAGTTAGTATGTCCTTTAGATTTGAATATATTTTAAGTTTGGAATAATAAATTTTGAAAAATGAAGTTTTAGGTTCACATAGTGCAATCCCATGATTCCACAGAGCAATCCCACGATTCATAGGGCAATACCATGACTATGGAAGTTGTGATATGATTGGTAAACTGCTAACAATTTATTGATAATTTTTTGACTTGGATAGTTAATATTGTGACTCTAAATTCAATACCACCACTACAAAATTTATGATATTATCAATAAATGCTAACAATTTTTGATAATCTCATGACTTGGTTAGGCAATACCATGAGTCAGGTTGACAATCCTACAATGGTCCAGTTATGGTATTACAATATCATTAATAGTTAGTAGAGGGATTACAATATCTCTACTTGTGAGTATCGGTATTGTCAAAATATATAGATAGAATCAAGGTTAGTATAAAAACATAATTAAAATTAAATACCATGACTTGTAGTGACAATCTCATGACTATGTCAAGATAATTTTGTGACTTCCAAAAAACATGTTTTTACTCAATTTTTTTCACTTTTTGGGCCTCTCACTCAAGATTCTACATGACAAAGGTTACTAGTTTGCTTTTAAGAGCCTTATGACCAAATTTTTGAGGTTAGGATCCCATCAGGGGTGCCATTTGTGAATGTAGGATTGTAATAGGGGGAGATTAGAATTGTGTAGTGAATAAACCAAATCAATCAAAAACACACTAAACTGACACCCTAAGCCTATATCAAAGGAGAAGCTTAGTTAACAAAACAAATTGGAAAACACAAAAAAAAATTAAAGAAAGACCTTGCTTTACCTTCCTTTGATGTTCCAAAATGCTTGTTGTAGTGGCTTGCTCAATTTGTGCTCATGAAGTCTGCATCAATGAAGTGTGGCTACCTTTATCTCTCCTTGACACCTTGTTTGGATTTGGATTGGCTTGGATTGGCTTAATATTTGGGCATTATAATACTAAGATGCAATGATTTTTAATTTATTTTGGCATTATAAGTTTGGCATAAAATATCTTAGAATTTAATAGACAAGGCCTCTTATTTATAGATTTTCAAAAATAACTAAAATCAACTTGAACCATCCATCCCAAAATGAAGATGTATGATTAAGGATTAATTCAATTATGTAATTATAATTCATAAATAGGATCATCAATATTTGTGATAAAGGGGCATTATTTAGGCATGTAAGGGCTTTGATGAGGCATATGAGGGGTTAACCTTGATATTTTATGCATTTATGGCCTATGAATGTATTCCTAAGAAATGATGTCACCTGACGATGCAGATATTTAATTTTCATTTCAAAAAATAAATTATTCAAAAATTTCCATGTAATTATTAATTAGTTTCATGATTTGGTTTAATTATCTCTTAAGCATGATTAAGGACTTTGATGCAAACCTTGGCAATTTGTGCACAAACTAATCAAATTAGTCAAAATGTCTTATTATTGGCCCAAAATTTGATTGGATTGGAATTGGAATTCAATGTTAGATGTATTGGATAAATTACCCCACTTAGGATGTTTTCAACATAAAATAACAAAGGCATGTGTCTCGTGAAATAAATTTGATAGAAAAGAGCAATCTAAAGCACCTAGGTGTAAAATTGGTATTTTGACTTGAAATGATCTGATCAAAGTTAGTTGGCCCATAAAATGCATTACCCCATTTAATGACACTTTAGTATAAATCAGCACTTGAATATATCAATTTCAAACCAGTTAATGTGTTTTAGTGTTTTTAGGCCAAATTGTGCATTTTAGTAGAAATTGGTCAAAATCCTAGTTAAAGGTTATCAGTGGCCAATTTTAGGTGTCTACAGCTTCTAGATTTTACATTTGGATTTACACCTTATTTTTTCACATTTTTGGATCTCTTACACCATTATAATTTCTCACTTCACCTCTTCCTTTGCTCTTGGCTTTTGGTTTGGACTTCAACTTGCACATAGCTTGCTCTTCCTCCTACATTGATTCTTAGCTTGGATTCTTGGTTAGTAGAACATCTACATATCTTATTTGAGCTTGATATGAGGTAAATTTTCTATTAAAAGTGAAAATCCATTATTTTTTGTAGTATATATTATAGGTTTTGATTTGTTTTGGTGATTTAGTTGTTTTGTACATTATTTAGAATAGTTTCTGAATTTTATACATTCATATGTGGTTATAAGATATCTTTATTGCTTGAAATATTTAAAATTACATGTTATGATTGAATTTGAAACATTTATATTACATAGTAGGAATCTACATGCTTAAAATGAACTAGACAACTTGCTTAAACAATCTCCCTCTCCTTCTAAAATAGAACGTTGCATTGTTAGAAAATAATAGAAATAGATTCAAAAGATAGCTCAAACCTAGACTAGGCATGCTCTTGAACCTCTTGTAAAAATTTTTATTCCTTAAAATGTCTTTCATTTGGCCTAAAATTACCTTAACATCTAGATTTACATTTCTTTTTTTAACTGTCTTTATTTGCTATTATTGTTTCCATAATTTATATACAATCAATAGTCTAGTCTTAGCTACTTGATTTATTATGGTTGGATCCAATATAGGTACTTATGTACTTTGTGTGCTTGTTCGTGATATCCAAAACATATTTTACAAGTCTCTTTATAGCTTGGTGAAAAATGGAAAATTAGATATCCACTATAGACCTCCTATAGCCCATAAAACCCCTAAGCCTTCTAGCCTCTTAGTGGTTTACTTTAGCACCCTACTAAACAATAGTGGTTCCATCTAGATTCTTAGAGCTAAATTATATCATGCTATATGGGGCCTCACATATAGTTTTATATTAGTTCTATCCCATTTATAACTCTCTTAGCCAACTTCCCTTTGTTAGTTATTAGATTTTGCTTTCAGTTGTGTTTCAACTCTTGCCTTGGTTATTTTCCCCTACTTTGGTTTTGTGTCCTTCTCCCTATTGATTTTCCATCAGTTTGAATTTTATATTATCTCTCATGTTTCTCTTATTTCATTGAATCCATGGCTGATCTCCCACCCTTGGGATGCCAATCCTGGTGGATTCAGGGTCTTATCCCTGAGGTCACTCATGAGCAAGCTACATTTGCAATAGAATGCCATAAACACCATAGGATCTAGGAGCTTCTGTCAACCCAACATGGTAGTACACACCCTATCACATTTAAAATGGAACAAGATTGGCAAGATTATAACATATGGACTCATTCTCCTTTTCACCAGTCCAAGATTCATTCATATGAGGATGTTTCATCTCAGCCTCATGCCATGTCTCATTCACCCATTCGAGGTGATGAGGATCCCCTTATATGACTAGGACTTGATGAGCTATGTACAATCATTGATGATTTTTTTAGACATATTCAAGCGAATGAAGTGCATCCTTCTCCCCTTAGGAGTTAGTGACATGCTTTTTCTAGAAATAGAGCTTTCACCTACTCAATTTTGAGTACCTAAACCAGTTCTCACATGATTTCCCTACCTCTTTCCCAGATAGAGACTCTCGAATAATAACATAATTATATCCATGTTTTGGGTCATATGTATTCCAACTCAGTGAGGTATCCCCATCATGGGGGGTTATCCCATCTTCCTAGCCCTTTTAGAGTTTCTAATAAGGATGTTGATTTTGATCACCACCTGCAAACTAAAGACTCATGGGATGTATATCAAGAGCATTAGTGGCCACCAATTGACCCTAATATGATGGCACATGACCAAAATCATATAGATTTTGGTCATCATGACGATTTCCATGAGTATGCCATGTCTTCCCATCATCCCTATTAGGACCATCTCACTTCTTATGTCCATTCCCCACCTCATGTTAGAGATGATTTCCATCATGAGCATCCTTCTTATCAGGAGCTACCAAAACATAATCCTCCCCATGGTCATGGTCATGGTGATGCTTATGGACATAGGTAATATCATCACCATCATGAGCCCCCTCTTGAGTTTGTCACTAGATTTCTATCAACTGTGTTGACCAAACTTGAATTTTAGTCAAATCAGGTCAACCCCTAAATATTGAAACTTTTCACAAGTTCCCACATATGTAATAGGGTCTCATGCATTTCTAAACACCTCACCTATCCTTGTTTTAGCATTGGCCTAAATCCATCTTCTTTGTGCTTATCTAGTTAACCAAAGTCAACTCTAGTCAACCCTAGTCAAACATGGTCAAAGGTTCAAATTATCTTGAAAATGTCATAATGTGGTCATTTAAATGTTATAAGGTGTTCATAAGTCATAAATTTTCCCTTTTCCATGTCTCATATGCAAAAAATTCCTTTTAGTCATAATTCTGGCTTATTAAATGACTTATACGAACTTTACTAGGAAGCATATTTGTCATCAAGTTTGATTCTAACATGGAGAAGGTCAGAGCATGTTAGAAATCAGTCAGAGGTAGTTTCATGCATGAAAATAGGGATTTTTTCTTGAAAACAGGCCATTAATGGCACTTGTATGAACTTGGTGAGTTCACCTTCAAGTAAAAATGTGAGTAAAGTATCTATTTGACTCCCTAAGGTATTTTTAATGCTTGGTTTTCATATAAAAGGTCAATAAATTTAGTTTTTACTTTTGTTTCTTCTTTCTTGCCTTTAAAAGCTAAGAAGTGTCAACTTTGGATGCATAATATAGTCCTTATAGGTGGAGTTAGGAGGAGTGATCTTGGGGGTTGAAAGAGGTCTAAGTCTACTTCTCCATATAAACAAGTTTTGGTTTCATGGCTTCTCCTTTATGAGCCATCACTAAGAAGGCAAGTAGCTTTTTATGCTTATTCATTCATGAGGGGTCCCTATTTGAGATAGTTTTTTAATATTATGTTTTGGTTTTTTGATGGTTTCATGTGTTTATTACGGTATTTCCATAGGTTTTATCTTTATTATTTTGTTTTTAGAGTTATCAAATGCCTAAGAAGCCTCTTCTAGGCTTGTCCTTGGTCATAGATCATCCTCACTACCTTTTGCTCAAGAATATGCATCTACAGGTGCCATGAAGGAGGTTTTCCATATTAATATGAAGGAATTTAATGTGTCTCAAAAGTTTTTAAACTATGAATGTGTATTTGATGACCAAAGTAAGAACCATGGGGCAAGAAGCATGCATTTCCCCTACAAGATCACACTTGCTGCCTGTTAGCCACCTACATGTGGTCTTGACAGAGGTCTAAAAGGAATGTACAAAGAATAATGACAAAATATAAAGGATTTTAGTGGGGTTATGGAAGTCATTTTTATGGTTAGAACCTAGTGGAAAGCCAAGGAAAGTGAGGATTTAACCAAAATGGGAATAATTTTATGTTTGGGACTGAGTCTCTAAAGAGACAAAATAGAACACCTCTTATTTATAGATATTTTGAATAAGAATGTTGTTTAAGTTATTGTGGAGATAAATAAATTCATTATATAGTCCCATGATAAGAATAACACTATTAAAATATTTAAGAAAGGAAGACCAATGGAAAGTGGTGTTTGAGAGGTCCAAAAGTACTCCTGAAACCACTAAATTGTATTAGTAACATCTACAAGTTTGAGACCAAAAGAAGGTTTCATTTAACCAAAATTGAAAATGATGATTTTATTACATATATGAATGGTTATAAATGGTTCAATTTTTAATCATGGACTATAAATCATAAAGGAATATGGAACTTGGTGTGGTGACTTCCCATACTCACTCCCTGTGCATATAATGTCAAATTAAAACCTACAAGCAGGGTAAATTGATAATGACCTATAAATTTGATGAATGATTGGTGTCTAGGGTTATTATTTAAGAAATATAATTTAATAAATTACATTTTTCCAATATGAGTTCTTAAAAACCCCAAAACACCTAATGCAAAGTCCAAACGCATGCAAATACACCTACAGGCTAGTAAAATAAAGTGTCTTAGTCCATCTATAGCCAAACAAATAATTAGTGGGATTTGATGTCTTGATGGTGTTGATGGGTATTAAAGGTATGAAATAGGTAAAATTTAAATATTATGACCTTGTAATATTTTTATAGGATGCATACACATCTTACACAAAATTTCACGAGAACACCTCCACATATAGGCAAGGATAAGTTAATTGTCCTAATCAGTAAATAGGAAATGACAAATGAGGGTGATATTTATGGAATTTGGTATGGTATAAACATATAAAAGGGGATTAAAATAAATTTTAAATGAATATAAAGGATTTGATAATTGTTTTCAAACATTGCATCAAGCCAAACTAGGGATTGACACCTACATGCAGGGGAGGAGGAGAAGTTGTCATAGTCAGCCATGACAGACCTAATCTTATGATTTTAAGAGAATAGAGGTGGTTTGAGAGGTAAGGGTTTTGGAGAGATATTTGAGTAACTCTATTTGATTATAAAAACCTAAAAATACTTCCCACAATAAATATGGGGCATAAAATATCCTTAAAAGGATGCAAATATAGTCAGTCTTATAAAACCCTGTAGATAGAGATAATTAGCAAGGTCTATCTGAGAAATTAAGGAAGTAAGAGATCTTATAATTGGAGTTATGAGCTGAAAATTGGTAAAAATAATCATTTAGATTCCAATAATCCCTTATAATGTGAAAAGGAAAATAAGGGAAGTGCCCCTATTTTGTCTCAGACATGGGGCACTTTTCCCTTTGCATAAAGCCTGCAATTTTGGAGTAAGGGATTAAAAAAATGAAAAAAAAGGCACATAAATTTTTTAAAAAGGTTTGAGGAGTTTTATCACAGATAATTAATCATTAAAATCCAATCTATAAGGTTTGAAAGCTATTCTGGGTAACTAGGTTTGTAACTAGACATAGTGGACAAGGTATAAGTGTAACTTCAAATGAGAGGTAATTTCTAGTTATAATATTTGTAAAGAATTAATATGATATATAACATGTTAATATAGGTAAAAATTATGTGTCCAAGATATATTATAGGTATAGAAGGTTATCAAAGGAGTCTGAGCCATAAAGTTGTAGGCATACCTAGCAAACCTAATCTAGGCCTGGTACCTAGAAGTAGTCCATTATAATTTCAGAGATAGGTGGATTTTGAGACCAATTGGAACATATTATTGGGGAGGAATAAGGTGTGTTTATACTAATATTTTTCAAATATATCCATCAATAATCCATCTCTTATCTTGAAATGCACACATGCTTATACAAATTGCTAAAGGAGCCCGAGTGGCTAAGTTGAAAAGCTCAAAAATTCTCTAAGGCTTAGCATGGGAAGCCAAGGTGTTCAAAGATGTTATGGAGGGTACCTAATATGCTCTCATATGGATTAAGTCATAAATTTAATGTGACATTTTTATGAACAAATTATAATACTTGAGACTACTGTAAAACCCTCACAAAACCCTCTCTTAGACTTGATGGAAGAAACAAGGCAAATGGAGTATCCAGAGGGGATGTAAAGAACATGAAATTGACTTGAATTTGTAGAAAACTCTCCAAGCCACTATTATATGTGATTGAATTGTACCCTACCTATATGAATGGTGTACAACAAGGTTTTTCTTAAAAAATTTATATGTTTTATAGGTATGAAGACGTTTTAAAAAATGCAATCACCTTTAGGAGGAATATTAGGACTTTTTCTAGGTCCCCATGCTCATATATTTGGCTATCTAGTCTCATAAGTATGTCTGCTATCTTCTTCATCTCAACTAATCATAATGAACAAGTAGTGAACACTTAGTGAAAATGGTGAAACTCAAATTAGGAATCATTTTAAGGATTGATTCATGAACCTAATTACTTGGAGACTCTTGACATGTGTCATTCCTCATTTTTAATGGACTTGATTGTATAATTGGAAGGATTTTTAATGCCAAGTGTGATAGGTGCATGAAGAATGAGTCATTTGTAACTATTAGAGATGATTACTCATGAATAAAATAATGTGGATGACTAGGGACCATTAAAATTCATGTATGGTATTGTTAGTAACCCCTCACCCTTATATAAATCATTAGACCTAACCCTATTCAGTGATGAGGTGGTTTTGTGAGGGAAAATCATAGAAATAGTTTCTTATGCAAACAAGAGAGAATCTATACCACATATGGAGGAGTTAGACAATTTTGAGGGACATTTGTCCTTGTTTTCCTTGTATGACCTATCTCATTCCTTATTCCATGTTATTTTAACTCATTCTCCTTGATATACAAGTTTCTTAGTGACTCTTGAGCTTTTCTTTCTCTATCTCCTCTCATAATTTCTATAAATACTAGCCTTTTTGGATGTTGTACAGATCTCTCCACTTGAGTATGGTTAATCCACATTAAAATTTTACCTTGAAATAATAAATAATGTTTTATTACCTAATTCATGACTCTATAAAGTGAATTATATGGTTTGTGGTCTTGTACAAGTGTATTTGCTTGCCTTGACATGTTATCCTTCATAATGCCTTGTGCAGTTGAAAGCTCTCTTTTGTAGGTTAGCAAGAAGTGTCTAATGTGGATTGTAGGTATAGTGAGTATCTCCTTCATTAGTGTTTCTATAGACCTATTATCTAATTCCTCCTATCCTAATCTCTCTTCAAGACCCCATGCTTGAAACATTGATGTAGAAGATAAGTGTTTAATTAGATGAAGTGTATGTGTGGGATTCTCTTTGGTTCCAAGTGAATTTTAAGTGGTATGAGTAGACTATCTATTTGGTGTATCACATCACCTATATTATATTTTATTTTAGTTATCCTTATCCCTTTTTACCCCCAAAAAGCTAGTAGTAGGCTCAACACTAATTCGTACATCAAGGGAACTAGCCCTAATCTAGAGATCCACCTCAAATTTGGGTCACCCACATCCCTGAGGTGGTTCCATTGTGCCACTTGAATGAGGAGATAATTGTCATATATTCAAGGGGTGAAATTTAAAGTGACAAAAGTATGATTATGAGGATCTCTATCTAAATCTTATAGCCCTATGGGTGCATGTTATCCCCCTTCCTACTACTATCCCTAGATTACCTAAGCTCAATGGGATGTGGGACTTTAGTCCTACGAAGAATATTATGGAATTAATGATGGTGTGTATGGATTGGTAACATGGTGAAGGCATGATGTTGAATCTCTTTTCTTGTGTTTTTAGAGTCAAATCTATTGTCTAGTTTTAGAATTTACTTCTAGATTCTCTCTCTAGTTTCCATCTCCTTCTACATGACTTCTAATGTTTCGATATTTCTAGACCTTTTAACCTTTCCATCCAATCACTCAACTCTATGGCATGGGCCAAGGGTGGTTTTAAATTTGATTTTATGTGTAGATGGCATTCAACTATTTATATGTGTAGGACTAGGTTCTGAAATGACCAACTTTATGATATGTTCACGTGAGAACTGAAGTAGGGGGTTCACCTTGAGGTCCTCAAGCATGAACCCACATCTTATGATGAATCTAATAATGAGTGTCTAAAGATCAAAGTGTTTGAGGTGTGCATGGGCATGCAACTTTTACCTTCCTAAACTTCATCCTCTTCATAAAATCATAACCATAATGTGACCAATGATGGTGTCATTGATCCTCCTCATGAGAAGAAGGAAAAGAAATAAAGATGTGAGGTAAATGATTTAATCAAGAATCCAACTAAAAATAAGGATTATAAATATAGCATAGTAAAACATGTAGTGTTTCCTTATGACCCCTCCAAGTTTTATAATTTCTACTAAATGAGGGGGCATGATGATGATAATTGTGCCACCCAAAAGTCTAGTGTGCAACCCTTGCTGCCATCTCAGAGTTATCCTCTTGTGGAACTTAACCACAAGTTTAATGTATTAAAGGATCCTCTACTTGACCATGACAAGTAGAAGAAGAAGAAGAAGAAAAAAATAAGAAATCAAAGTCTAAGGCCCCATGTTCTCCTTCTTGCTCTTCCACCTCTTTTGACTCCTCCCAAGCTGACCAAAGAGGAAAATACAAGAGAGAGAGTAAAAAGGTTATTTTTGTTGTCTAACTAACCTATATTGGGTATGAGTGCTTTGTCAACATTCACTCTAGTAAAGCCACTAACCCCATTGGAGAGATTAGTGGTGTTGGGACCCCTGTCCAACCCATGGTGGTAGGGAACCATAAAGTTAGTTTTAACTTTAGGCATAACATCCCTCCCTAAACTAGACAACATCCTTACTCCATCATAGAGGAGTTATAAGGCCTCTTAGTTTGGATATCCATTTTGGACCTTCTTCATCTTTACCTTGAATAAAGGGGTCTCATCTTTGACGATCTTGGTCTCTCTTACGAGGGTTTGCCACGTGATGATGTCAAAGTGCTGCTTAATTTTGATGCACATGAGCACCATCATCCTCACCTCTTATCTTTCAACCTTGCCTCTTTTCCAGATGCTTTGATTCTAGAAAAGAGGGCTCAATTATCTCTCTATATTAAGACTTTTGTTAATGATTGTTGCATTAAGTGGTGCATCATTGATGAATGAGTTGCATTGAATATCATGCCCCTACATGTATTCAATGAGCTTGAGATCAGTAAAAAAATATTTACAATTATTTTCATAATTGTGTTGGTTTTAATAATGATATAGTTACATTGGTGGGGAATGTGAAGCTTTAGATCAAATTTATCCCAAGATAGTCAAAATTGAGTTTTGTGTGTTAGAACTTGATCTTTCATTCAACATTATTCTTAGTCATCCTTAGACCCCCTCCATGCAGGCCATTGTGTTAGTCACATTTTTCATAGTGAAGTTTGTGCTTGAAGGTGAGGTTCACACCATGGAGGCTGACCCAGATCCTTGGGCATTGTTCTACATAAATACAAATCCCTTAGGCAAGGTTTTGGCTGTCTCCTCATGAGGATCTATAGATTCTCATACACCCCCTATTTTTTAGTCTTATTTCTTCAAATATGAACATTTTGATCCAGTTGAGTACTGATCAACATTCATTCCTTCAAATTCTAGTACATGTTTGCTAACTCCCTCTCCCACTCCATGATGAAAGGATAGCTCATATCTTTTTGTAGATTTATTCCATGATGTTTCATCAAATGTTGAGATCCCCCTTACATCATGTTTTGCTTATCAGAGTATAGGTTCTCTCCACATGTCTCCCATTAAGACCATTAGAGTGGTTAAGTCTAATATCAAGTGTTATTTCATTCATGTTATGACATGCAACATATTCAATGATATAAAGGCTTACACCAAGCTCATGTGAGCTTGTTGTAAGTATCATTATCCCCTTGATTATATTGGTTTAGATACTTATCTCATAGATGGACCAATCCCAGGCTTTCTTATGATGAATGTCTTGATGGTTTAACTTGAAGTGTTAGATGAGTCACTCCCTCCTATGCTTGAGTGTTTTGACGAAGGCAATGATATGGATGTTTAAGGATCCATAGATCTTAACCTTATCACTTCAATAAGGCCTAAAATCATCAAGATTAGCTCTAGCTTTGCTTTTAAAGAATGAGATGTTTTGGTTACCTTCTTACATGAATTTTTAGATGTATTCACTTGGGAATACACTAATATAAAGGGAATGGATCCTGAAATAGTTGTCCATAATATTGTTATGAATAATGGGACCTAACCCCTTTGCCATAATTAATGGCCAATGGCTCTTCAAGTCTCTTAGTTGGTCAAAAAATAGATTGAAAAACTAATCTGAGTTGGATTTATCCAAGCTATCAGTTACCCTCAATGAATTTACAACATTATTGCCATTCTCAAGAAGAATGGAGCTATTTTAATTTGCATTGACTTTTAAGATCTCAATATGGCCTACCCAAAGGATGACTTTCATACTCCTTTGATAGACCAGGTTGTTGATTCCACCACTAGTTTTGAGAACATGTACCTCATGAATGGTTTATCTATGTATAACCAAATCTGGATTACACTCAAAGACCAAAAAAATATGACGTTCACTACCCCATGGGGTACCTTTTGCTATGTTGTCATGCCTTTGGTCTGAATAATGCTAGGGCCATGTATCAATGTGCTATGACTGATGTTTTCCATGACTTTATCCAGTAGATCATTAAGTTTTATGTCGATGATATCTTTGGTAAATATTGTAAGTGGTATGAGCATGTGAAAGACCTCAAGATTATTTTGAGCATTTTTGAGAGTATCACATTAGTCTCAACCCTGAGAAGTGCATTTTTGGCATTTCTACTAGAAAGCTTCTCAACTTCCTCATTTCACAGAGGGGCATTAAAGTAGATCTTGACAAGATCAAGATGATCCTTGAGATGCCTCCCCCTATAACCTCATCTAGTTTAAGTCCTTCCTAGGAAGCCTCAACTTTATTAGACATTTCCTTAAGGATTATGCTCACAAATCCATACCCCTCACATGTCTCTTGTGCAAGGACACTCCATTCTTGTGGTTCATTAAATTCTAAGTGGATTTCAAGGAATTAAAGCATATGATTCATAATCCTCCCATATTGATGGCACCCATTGAGGGGTGTGAGTTCATATTATATAACTTTGTTACTAATATTCACATGCTAGTCAGCCCTAAACACAACTATTCTCTTGTTGAGCATTAGTGCCTTTCCTCATCTTCACTATAAAGAAGTTATGACATTAAATGTTAGGCCATACTACCAACATGATTATCTAGTTTAATCAAATTCAGTAATTGCTTAGTAAGATGCATCTTGCTGGTAAGATTGTAAGGTGGATCATACTTATTTAGGATTTTGACCTTCACATTATCAACTAAAAATATACCAAGGGCTTAGATTTGCCTGACCAACTTGCTAAGTGCCCACTACCCAACCCTAGCACATATTTGGTTGATAATGTGTTTCTTAATGAGATGGTATAATTAGTCAACCATGCTGAAGTATTCAAGTGTGATTGGTATCGAGACATTGTCTATTACCTTGAAGACTAGTCTTATCATATCGACACTCTTTCTTAGGAATGCTATTAGATCTATAAGATTGTTTTTTGATATGTCATTATTGGTGATGTCTTATTTAAGAGGGGTCTCTATGGTGTGTTGATGTAATGCCTCACCCCTAAGGATATTCCTCTTATTAGAGGAGTCTCATGGAAGAATTTATGGTGGCCAGCTAGGATGGCAAGCCACTACCCAACATATCACCAGGATGGGCTAATACTATCCCACTCTTGTTAAGGACTCTACCTAGTATGCCAAGAAGTGTAAAATATGTTAAGTCATAGGGGATGATATCAACACACCAACTAGACTATTGTACTTTGTTTCTAACCCTTGGCCCTTCTTAGTCTAGGCTCTTGACTTAATTGGTGAGTTTAAACACACATCTTCTGATGGCCATCTATGGTTCATCATGACCATTGGCTATTTTATGAAGTGGATTGAGTTCATGCCTCTTATTATCATATGTGGGAAGGCCATCACCAATTTTTTCCTAAACTAGCTTATTTTTAGGTTTAGAGTCCCCATGGTGGTTATGGTTGATAATGGCCTAGGCTTCCAAAGTCCCAAGATGTATGAGCTAAATAACTACTTTGGGTTCAAGCTCCACTTTTCCTCTACCCATTACCCCCAAGGAAATGGGTAAGCATAATCTTCAAATATAACTTTGTATAAGATGTTTTTCCATACCATTGCCTAGTCCAAGAGGGACTGACATCTCATACACTATCCTACCCTTTGGGATTATTAAAATAACTTTCGAATGACCATGGGGGAAAACCCATTCTCTCTTATGTATGGGTTCACGGATATTCTTCCATTAGAGGAATTATTATCTTCACTATGGGTTAAGACATTTGGTTCTATTTCTAATGAGGAAGAACACACCACTCTCCTCATTACACTTGAGCAATTAGATGAATGATGTTTGGTTTCTCTTGAACACAATTGTGCTTACTAGTCCCATGAATACCACCGATTCAAGAAGTTGGTGCACTCTCATCAATTAAAATTAGGTAATACGGTCTTGATTTTTGACAAGGAGTACCATAAGAAGCATAAAATTGTACATAAGTATTTTGGACCTTTTATTATCATTACCTCTCTAAAGAATGGGGCATATCATCTCTCAACCCTTGAAGGTGAGCCCCTATATCACCTAATCAATTATTTCTTCCTTAAGACACTTAATATCTAGGGCCCATGTGGCTCTCTAGGAATGTAGCCTATGGTGGTAAGGTGATCCTTTACTCTCTTCTTTTACTACTAACCTCTATGTCACTAGTATATGTGTGTGTTAATGGGTTCTCTACTAGTAGTTCTTACTATCTAATCACATGTATCTAGTAGTCTATATTATATGAAGCATACATATCACACACAAAATAATATACATGCATGTGTTAATAATGGGAAAATCATTGTATATATAACTCAAAAAATACATGTTTTTCTCTAGGTACATCACAAGGCTTACTATCAGCCTGGGCTCACAATCCCCAAAAATTTCCATACGCATGGCTACATATGCATATCCTAGTTAGCCTATGACTAGGTGATATCTATGATAATCATGATCCACATGGAGATCTTGATCTCTACCTCTTGACTAGTCAAGCTATGGTCTCCTCCAGTGTAGCCAGTTGGTCTACCCTTATTCTAGGTGCCTTAGCTCCTTTGGCCTACTCTCAAGCTAGCTCAACCTACAATTGATCGATCTCAACCTCTACACTAGCTAGTCATGCTTCAACCTCCATTATTGCTACCCTCTAGTTTTCCATATATGCCTTATGTTATGCTGACTCTACCTCTAACCATGGTATCTGGTATTATGTCCTCACCAACTTGAGTGAGGGTCATGTACCCACCTAGTAGAAATAATTATATGACTCTACCCCCATTAGTATATGTGGCACCCATACCATCATGGGTGTTACTGATACATTAGGGAATAGCTCCCTTAGTAGTAAGTCCCCTTGGGATTGTTAAGCATGGAATATACTGAGAGGTGGGGTGAATCAGTATATTATATATCTTATAAAACTTTCCCTTTATCAAATTCCACTTAATCAAACATTCAAGATATGTAATAAAAATCAAACAATAAACATCACACAAGATAGAGAGAGACACTAGATATAACGTGGAAACCCAATGTGGTAAAAACCATGGAGAACAATCTCAAGTATATTCATGAGAAACAACCCACAAGAGCACCATACCCCTTTGTCAAGTACCAACCTAGCCACAATTTGTGAGAACCAACCCATAGGAGCTTCAAACCCCTTTGCCGAGCACCAACCTAGCAACTATTCGTGAGCACCAACCCATAGGAGCACCAACCCCTTTGCGTATACCACACACCTATCTCTCAATGTTGTTATGTCAACAAATGATAGTTCAATACAACATCTCTTTCCTCTCTCTCACCTTTGCTCTTCTAAGCTAGATATAACAAATACTATTCATCTCTCACAATTGCTCTTCTAAGCTAGATATTACAATATCAAATCAACCTCACTCAACCATATTACAAATGGCTTCTCAAGCCTTTATTTATAGCTTTCCAAATGACCTTTGGCCTTCCACCTTTGTGACCCTTCAATCCTCATGGAAAATGGTGCTAATCTTGGATGAACCTTCATATTCAAGCCTTTGAAAAGTCATGTGGTGACCCTTCATGACCAAAAACGTCCTTCTCACTTTTGTCCTTATCTTTGGTGACTTTTTGTATTCCTCAAAGTGTCCCTTCATGAGAAATTGCACCCTTACTCTTTTGTCTTTAGTTGGTGACTCTTGGTATTCCCCAAGATGACTCGTCATGGGAAAATGCATCCCATCCTTCTTTTGTCTTTATCCTGTGGCTCTTTGACTTCTCCATGGGCCCTTCTTTTGTCTCATATGCAACCAAAAATATATTAATTAATATTAAATAAATATTAACTCACATTAGCCAAGATAAACAACATTAAATGAAATGGGGCCTTTATCACCAATAATACTAAACCTTTGACATCAATGACAATATTTCCAATAATCTCACCCTTTGTCATTGATGGTAACCTCAATCTTGAAACTGCCACATCTTGTCACCTACACATACTATCATCTTAAAACATACAATAACTCCCCCTTACTGTAGCAACCTATACCTATTCCTTGTACGTATTTTCTGCATTTGTACTTGTACTTGTACCTATTATTCTCCCCCTTTGACATCAATGGCAAAGGGCCTACCTGGAGCTAACACTTAGCTCCTCCTCAACTAATGCTGAACATCAATGGCAAGAAGTAATAGAAATTACTCCCAACTCCTCTCGCCGATCTTTGAATGTATCTTTTGATCGTGCCTTTGAGAAGATGTCTTACAATACATACACATTGTTCCCTGTCCTTTGAGCATCTGCAATCAACTCATTTAAATCATTTCTTCTAATCTCATAACCTTATTTATGAAACTTTAATGTATATCCTTGATCACATATTTGACTAACACTCAATAGATTATGCTTAAGACCTTTTACATATAGAACATTTTTAGTCTTAGTTCTACCATAATCCAAACTCAAAGTTCCTTTTTTAGCTATCTTGGCAGTGGTTTTATCTTTGAATCTCATTGTACCACCATTGATCTTCTTTAGAGATATGAATTTACTTTTATCTCCTATCATATGCCTCAAACATCCGCTATCAATTAACCATGGCTGATCTTTACCTTTTACATGCAGGGTTGTCTAAACCATCATAGAATCTTCATGTTGTTTCTTCTACCATGTACATGTCTGAACCTTCTCCATAACGAATCGAGCTTTGAGATTCTAATCCTTCTTCTTGATGAATTGAGCTTTAAAGCTTTGATCCTTCTTAACTAACTCGAACATGCTTCTACAATACTGAGCTATGTGTCTGAAGTTGTTGCACTTATAGCATACTATGGTCTCTTCATCAAAGCTTGATAGAGGAGCAAAAGAGTTGTGGATTTTGCTTGACTCTACTTGACTTTCCTTCTCCTTATTTATGAAATTGTTAGCTCTTTTTCTACAATATAATTTCTTGTGACCATATCCATTACAATAAAAATAATAGCCATAAAAATAAGACCTATCTGTATATCTCTTACTTGATTGCCTTGTGTAGCTTTGTTCCTTCCAGCCTTCTCTGTTTGGAATGTCCTTTGTATTCTTCACTTCTCCCCTTTTTGTTTCATCTTGTGTAAGAGCTTCAGTATAGCTCTTTTTATTTTCAAATCTGATCCTTGTCTTATCTAAATTTGCTTTTTGACTTTCCAATATCTTATTTAGCATGTTAGTGTTATCTTCAAATTTTGAATCACTGACTACTTTATCACTGACTGCTTTCTTAATATCTTCTTTTAAAGAGGCAATTTCAATAACATACCTTTCACAATATTTTCCTGCTAGTTTCAATTGTGCTGTGAGATCTTCTTCATTCTTCTTGGCTTCTTCAAAGTGTGCTTGTAGATCTTCAATCATTTCCTTTGACTCTTGTTAATTTTTCTTGATTTGGCACTTTAATCTTTGATTCTTCTTCTAAATAGCTTCTAACTCTTCTAAGGCACAAATGAGCTCTCCTTTCATATTTACTTCAACTTCCTTGTCTTCTTCATCATCATTAACCTTATCTAGGCATCTAGCTAAAGAATGTCCAATCTTTCCACAATTAAAACATTTAAAAGGTAATTTTCCTTGATATTTACTTGTTCCTTTTTTCAGCTTGCAAATGAAAAGTGCTCCATTGTCATCTTCATCATCACTATAACTATCACTTGATTCTTGAATCTTATCTTTCTCCTTCTTTGATGTCTTGAAAGCCACTTCTCTCTTTGAGGGTTTATCTTGTTCTGTCTGCATCTCATATGCCGTGAGAATACCATGAAGCTCATCCATCTTTAGTTTGGCTAAATTCTTCATCTCCTCAATTGCTAAAACCTTTGCATCATATCTCATTATTAGAGATCTCAAAACCTTTTGCACCACTGTTGACTCATCCAGTGTTTCTCCAAGACCTTGAATCTAATTTACGACTTGATCAACTCCCAAAAGATAACTTGCTATATCTTCTTCTTCTTCTTCCATCTTCAAACTTTCAAACTGCCTTCTAAAAGTCTGTAGCTTAACTTGCTGAACCTTTCCATCGCCTTTGTAAATATTCTCAAGTTTTACCCAAGTTTCATGAGAAAATTTACATTGCATAACTTTAACAAATTTAGATTCACATAAACCACATAAAATAGCATTTAAAGATTTAGCATTACATTCACTTGCCTTCTTTTTTGCTGGAGTAATTGTAGATGTATGTGGCTCTTCATATTCCTCCACCACTACTTTCCATATGTCGAATCCAAGGGCCATCAAATAAACTTTCATTCTCATGATCCAAAAAGCATAGTTTTCTCCATCAAACAAAGGTGCCTTATTTGTAGAAAATCCTTCCTATGACCCAGGCATGGTGCTTTCCTAATCTACCTTTAAGTTGTAAAACTTTTCAAAAAAGAACCTGCTCTGATACCAATTGTTAAGCATAAAATATACTGAGAGGGGGGGTGAATCAATATTTTATATATCTTATAAAACTTTTCCTTTATCAAATTCCACTTAATCAAACATTCAAAATATGAAAAAAACTCAAACAATAAACATCACACAAGATAGAGAGACACACCAGATATAACATGGAAACCCAATGTGGAAAAAACCATAGAGAAAAATCTCATGTATATTCATGAGAAACAACCCACAAGAACACTATATCCATTTTCCGAGTACTAACTCAGCTACAATTCGTGAGCACCAACCCACAGAAGCTTTAAACCCCTTTGCCGAGCATCAACCTAGTAACTAATTGTGAGCACCAACCCATAAGAGCACCAACCCCTTTGTGTATACCACACACCTATCTCTCAATGTTTCTATCTCAACAAATGATAGTTCAATACAACATCTCTTTCCTCTCTCTCACCTTTGCTCTTCTAAGCTAGATATAACAAATACTATTCATCTCTCACAATTGCTCTTCTAAGCTAGATATTACAATATCAAATCAACCTCACACAACCATATTACAAATGGCTTCTCAAGCCTTTATTTATATCTTTCCAAATGACCTTTGGCCTTCCCCATTTGTGACCCTTCAATCCTCATTGAAAATGGCACCAATCTTGGATGACCCTTCATATTCAAGCCTTTGAAAAGTCATGTGGTGACCCGTCATGACAAAAGCATCCTTCCCACTTTTGTCCTTATCTTTGGTGACTTTTATTATTCCTCAAAGTGTCCCTTCATGAGAAATTTCACCCTTACTCTTTTGTCTTCACTTGGTGACTCTTGGTATTCCCCAAGATGACTCTTCATGGGAAAATGCATCCCATCCTTCTTTTGTCTTTATCCCATGGCTCTTTGACTTCTCCATGGGCCCTTCTTTTGTCTCATATGCAACCAAAAATATATTCATTAATATTAAATAAATATTAACTCACATTAGCCAAGATAAACAACATTAAATGCAATGGGGCCTTTATCACCAATAATGCTAAACCTTTGACATCAATGACAATATTTCCAACAGAGATCAATTCTAACTAGGTTGGTATCCTACACACACAATGCATATGTGTTAGTCACATATCATTTCTCACTAAAGATGAGTACAAATATAAATTGATATCTATAAAATACACTTATCTTACCTAGAAATATTGATGGCCTTTACGGCTCTCCTATAGGTCAAGCTCCTCTGTTGGTGGTGGTCCTCACCATGGTGGGCTCCCTCTACTATATCCCCCCTCACTCTATCTTGGTTGCTTATCAAGTTCAACCCCATCTAGACTAGGCTATGATCATCTCTCCCACCCCATTAGAACCTATCTCCCTCAATGATGGTGTGACCCCTATGGAACTCAGAGCTCTTCCCATCTCATGTAAGGATCTACCCTATCATTTTATATCCATGTTATAAACTTGTAGGGATCATGGATGTAGCTACCCAATACATTTATATCTAAGGTGGTTCACATGGGCCTAACCTTATCTATAAATTATACATCCCATGGCATTCCATCTTCTGGTATAGGGTACGCATTAGTGCCACATTGTATCCTTGGTCATGTTAGTGGGAACCTCTCATAAGCCTAAGACATGAGTAAGCTAGGTTGTGTCAATTCAACCACCCCTATGTGTTGGATGTGATATAGTTGCTAGTATAACCTACATAAGATATACTAACCCCAAACATATTTCTATCCTCCCTCTATGCAATGGAAAACTCTTATCTATGAGAGTGGTAGTCATCTTATACTCTAGCTAGTGTAGAGCCTCCTGACCATAGTCCTTGCTATCACTATCCTAAGAGTGGGTACTCCCAATGATAATTATGTGATCTATCCTCTATGGTTATTTTACTAAGGGTAGGGTCCCACCAAGTAGATCTCTATTTCTAATATATCCTATACTAGTGGTAACTCTATCTCTCTACCCATCAACGCTACCTCATAGCGATGGTATATGTTCTCAATGTTGAAGATGACCTCTAGCTCAGGATTGAGATGGAACACATACCTCTCTGATACCCATGTGGTCACTAACACATTTATTAGGCCCTATAATAATGCAATTAGGGCACATGTTCTAGTATCCAAAGTCCTACACTTCGTAGGCGAAATTGGTCTACCACAAGTAGAGTGTTTGCCTCCTTGGCCAACCATGTTAGAGTTCTCTCTCAATTGGTCACCTCACATGACCCATCTCACTATGTTGGCTACTCTCTCACCTATAAAGTTCCTCTATCATCTGGTATGTTTACTCCTCTATGTGTCTGCATAACAATCAAATAGGCAAATAAATTAGTCTACTGGCCAAAAAATGAGTAAGAAACAGTAAAAAATAACTTTTTTAAATCTATCTATCTTATTTTTCCCTCTTCCTTCCTATTTTGGCCCCTTTCAAGACCTCATAGGGTCCTCCAAGCTCCTTAGGGATTGTCTAAGGTCTTCCCTACCCCAAGTTATGGCTTTCTAGGCAAAGTTATGACTTGGCTCAACTAGACTGCAACCTACATTAAGACACCTTTGGGAGCCCTAAGGCTCTTTTTTTTGCCCCGTGGCCACAGTTCAAGCTCTTGTGGGTCGTATTATCTTTGAATCACCAAGATTAACATTTTGAATCATTTTTTCATTTGATTTATCTATTGAATTGTTTGTAATGAGTCAAAATGCATTTAGGGCCTCCCAAACCCCAAATAAATGAATAAATTTTCAAAAGTTTATTCATAGAGATTACCTAGATCATCTTGTGTGTCTCTGACATTATCCCATGTTCTCATTTGCTTTACTTGGGATTTAATTTCTCATGGAATCTCCTTTGGCTCTCTTAGAGTAAAAACAAGTGTGAAAATGATTGAATTTTCTCTCTTTTTTACTCTTTTTAGCCCTTTTTCTTTCTTTATGTGGTCACTTTTGGTATTTTCCCCATTTTTACATTTTAGACCATGAAACCTCCATCTTAGAGGTTTTATAATGTTTTGAGTGAATTATTGTCCTCTATTTTTTAATCTAAGGTTTCTTTGGGCCTGTTCTAGCCCCATTTTGGTCTTTGAGACCCCTTTTAGGTCACTATTGACCTCTTAGGCCCATGGCCCATATCATGGGCACCCAAAGATAGAAGTTACTTGATATGCTTCTTTTAAGTAGTCATTTATCTTATTTTTAGTAGTAAATCCATTCTAACTCCCTCTCTTTCTTGTTCATCATGGTTATAGGTAGGGTTGTTAACTAGCTATAGTGGTTCAGGACTTGCTCTAGTCTTATTGACTAGTCTTCATTTTCTCCAAACTTCCCCCCACTTTCTCTTGTCACCTCTTTCCATGGGTAGTGTTGGTCAACCATTATTATTATGGCTTGGATTCATTATTTATTTCATTTATGCAACTCACTTATACCACCTTGATTTGAGATTATCTTTTGATAGTTGTTAGTTTTGCATCTTTGACCCCCATCATGGTATACCTCTTAGTGGTGATTCACACATATGGTGGTAGTTAGGGTAACATAGGATCAACATTCATGGCTTGGGTTATCTATGATATATTAGGACATGAGCTTGTTGTATTTGGTTTCTTCCTTATTAATGAGACAAATAATAATACTGAGTATCATTATATCATTAGTACCTTGATTGATGCCCATGCATTAGGCATATGCTATGTGAAATTATTCTTTGACCAACTCTTAGTCATGTCTCAACTCACCATTGTTTGGGCCATCCTTAGATTTGGGTTTCTCTCCCTCTTTAAGGTAGTGCATGATTTTCTCTCTTTCTTTAAAGATGCCCAATTTACCCATATCCTTCATAGGGATAACACTAATGATAATGCTCTAGTGAATTTCATTATGTATAGCATGATTTGAGTTGTGATCACTTGTGTCCCTTCTTTATAGGAGTAAGAGTTAAAGCTAGAGCTAGATTTTAGATTATGTATCATTTACACTCTCACTCATGGATCGTATCATTGACTTCCTTCATCATGATCCTTATCTAGTAAGTGTAGTTAATGTTTCCTTTTATCTATTTGGTTCTTTCTTTCTTTTTCTTTATTTTGGATTCTAAGTACTTCATAGCACTCCTTGTTAATTTGAACACTAACTGATTGTACCTTGGGGGCATATGTAATCATACTTCCCATGACCCTAATCCTCCTTATGATTAAACATTGATTCACATGCACTATCAACTATATTGATCCCATTATGAGACATTCATCACCTGCTTTGACCTCTCTTGCATCATATGCTTACCTCTATACATCCTTAATCCATATTTGCCATTTTGCACATAATATAGGCCTTATAGGGATCACTCAAGGCCTTTCAAAAGCCTATTAACAAGCCTAAGACATTGTTTAACCAAGGCCACAACTTGTGTGAAGGAAACCCATGGCTTAGGCTGAATTTTTTCTTCACAAAATCTAGGGTTTAGGTGGAACACATGCAAAAGTTTCTATTTGGAGTCAAATGATCAAAAATGACTAGTTTTAGGTCTTTTGGTGGATTGGGGTTGGGATATATTCCTCATTATCATTAATTTGAGAGACCCTCTTCTCTCTCCACACTTTATCTTTATTCCTTTTACCTCTCTTGACTCTCATTCCTTTTTTAGTCTCTCTTGATTCATTCTTGGCACTCTTGATCTTGATTGGTGATAGAGGATGCCAGTTGCTACTACACATTTACTTAGAGACTCCATTATTGCTCTTAGTTATGCATGCTTCCTTATGGCTTGATTATAGCTTCTACATTTGGCATTACACCTAATTTTTTCACTTGGTTAGAGCTCTTATACCATTTCAAGTTATCACTTCACCTCCTTCTTTGCTCTTGGATTTTGGTTTAGACTTCAGCTTGCACATGGCTTGGTCTTCCTCTTACATTGTTTCCTAGTTTGGATTCCTACTTGGTATAACATCTACATATCTTTTTCGATCTTGATCTAAGGGAAATTTTCTATGTAAAGTGAAACTCCATTGTTTTATGTAGTATATATTCTAGGTTTTGATTTGTTTTTGTGATTTACTTAATTTATGCATTGTTTAGAATTGTTTTTAAAGTTTATGCATTTATTTGGTTACAAGATACATTCATTACTTGAAATATTTATCATTACATGTTATGCTTGAATTGGAAACATTTATATTACATATTATCACTCTACATGCTTAAAACGAACTAGACAACTTGCTTGAATAATCTCCCTCTCTTGCTAAATTAGAACATTACTTCCTTAGAAAAAAATTGTGTTGAATTCAAAAGATAGCTCAAACCTAGACTAGGTATGATATTGAACATCTTCTTGAAAATGTCTTTATTTCATAAAATATATTTCATTTGGCTTGAAAGTGCTTTAGCATCTAGATTTACATTTCATTTGTTATCTCTCTTTAATTATTCTTATTGTTTCTTGAATTTATATGCAATCAATAGTCTAGTCTTAGCTACTTTATTTACTATGGTTGGATCTACTAGAGGTACTTTCATACTTTGTTGCTTGTTCATGCTATCCATAACTTGGTTTACAAGTATTTCTATATCTTGGTGTAAGCCAACAAATAAGATATCTGATATAGACCTCTTATAGCCCATAGAAGCCCTGAGCCTTCTAGCCTCTTAGTGGTCTACTTTATCACACTACTAAACATTGGTGGTTCTATTCAGATTCTTGGTACTACAATATCTAATGAAGACTTGAATAGAAATAATAGAGTCATTTTGATGTGATTATGTGTTAAAATTACATGTAAAATTTATAAATTATACTAGCCTGGTTGACCTAGTATCACAAATATAAAAAAATAATAAAATGATAGAAATGAAAATAATGAAAGAAAATTACAAGGGTTAGGTTCATGTCAAGTTCACCAAAATGTATGTAATAAAAAATGCATTAGGTCCACAAATTAATCCTATCTCAGAGAAGATAGATCCTAGTTACACTTTGTTAAGCATGAAATATACTAAGAAGGGTGAATCAGTATATTATAGATCTTATTTCTTAATCAAATTCCTTTTCTTTATTCACTTAACCACAGATTCAAGTTATGTAATAAAATTGAAACAATAATATGCACCACGAGAGAGAGAGAGAGAGAGAGAGAGAGAGAGAGAGAGAGAGAGAGAGAGAGAGAGAGAGAGAGAGAGAGAGAGAGAGAGAGAGAGAGAGAGAGAGAGAGAGAGAGAGAGAGAGAGAGAGAGAGAGAGAGAGAGAGAGACCAATTATTTGTGGAAACCCAAAGTGGGAAAAACC
The DNA here is from genome assembly GCA_037957365.1 of Torreya grandis. Classification (NCBI taxonomy): domain Eukaryota; kingdom Viridiplantae; phylum Streptophyta; class Pinopsida; order Cupressales; family Taxaceae; genus Torreya; species Torreya grandis. Next base: position 966,151 of record JARHVA010005544.1, on the reverse strand, counting down.
ACAAAGAAAAATCCCAAGTATATGAATGAGCATCAACTCAAATTACAAAGTTCACAAGCACCAACTTGCAAGAAAACTAACCCATTTATTGAACACCAACACAAAAACTATTTGTCAGCACTAACCCATAGGAACACTATCCCATAAGAGCACCAACACCTCTTATGTATAAAACACAACTATCTCTCAATGTTGCTTACTCAACAAATGATAGAACTCTATAATATCTCCTACTTTTCTCTCTTTGAAAACAAATAGAACCCATGCAATCTCTTGCACATTAAAAATGGCTTCTCAAGCCTTTATTTATAGCTTTCCAAATGACGTTTGACATTAACCCTTTGTGACCCTTAAATCCTCATGGAAAATGGTGCCAAACTTGCATGACCCTTCGTATCCTTGCATTTGAAAAGTCATATGGTGACCCTTCATAAGCAAAAACATCCTATCCTCTTTTGTCTTTATCTTGGTGACTTTTTATATTATTTAAAATGTCCCTTCATGGAAAAATGTGCCATACCCTCTTTTGTATTCACATGGTGACTCTTGGAATTCCTCAAGATGACTCTTCATGAGAAAATGCATCCCATTCCTCTTTCATCTTTTACTCCATGACTCTTTGACTTATCCATGGGCCCTCTTTTGAGTTATATGCAACCAAAAATATATTCATTAATATTAAATAAATTTTAACACATATTAGCCAAGATATGAATATTAAAAACACCATTAAATGAAATGGGGCCTTTATCACCAATAATGCTAGACCTTTGACATCAATGACAATATTTTCAATAATCTCCCCCTTTGTCATTGATGGCAACCTCAAACTAAAACTGCCATATCCTAAAACCTACACATAATACCATCTAAAAAACATATAGTAACTCCTCCTTATTGTATCAACTTGTATATATTCCTTGTACCTTATTTTGCACTTATACCTATACTTGTACTTGTACCTATTATTCTCCCCTTTTGACATCAATGGAAAAGGGCCTACTTGGAGTTAACACTTAGCTCCCCCTCAGTTGATGCTAAACTTCAATGGTAGGAAGTAAAAGAAATTACTCCCAAATTCTCCCATAGATACTCAAATGTGTCTTTTGGCAGTGCCTTTATGAAAATATCTACAATCTGCTCTATATTACTGATATAATCCATCTTAACCTATTGATATGCAACATTCTCTCTCAAGAAGTGATATCTAATGGGAATATATTTTATTCTTAAATGGATCACTAGATTCTTCAAAATATTAATAGCACTTGTGTTGTCACAAAAAATATAAATAAGCTCATCATATTTTACATTGATATCTTCCAAAGTTTGCTTCATCCAAAGCACTTGAGTACAACACAATACTGCTATAATATATTAATCTTTAGATGTAGCAAGTGATAATAAATTCTTCTTTTTGCTTAGCCATGACACTAATCTATCACCAAGGAAGAAAGATCCTCCACTTGCACTTTTTCTATCATCTAACCAACCTGCTCAATCTGAATCTATATAAATAACCAAAGTGAAATATCTACCTATGGGATACCATAATCTATAATCCAATGTCCCCTTGATATATATAAATATTATCTTCACCAAATAAACATGACTATATTTTGGAGCTAACTGATATCTTGAAACCATATCTACTGCATATATGATGTCTAACCTTGATGATGTCAAATATAAAAGACTACCAATCATATATCTATACAAAGATTGATCTACAATAGGTGAATATTCATCCTTGCTTAGTTTTTTTCCTATACACATTGGTATGCCAACTAGTGCATAATCCTCAAAACTAAATTTCTTCAACATTTCCTTATCATATTTACTTTGAGATATAAAAATTCCTTTATCTGACTAAAATATTTGAAACCCTAAGGAAAATGACAATTCTCCAAGCATAGACATCTCAAATTCTTTTTGCATATTATCATAAATTTTTTTTGTCATCTTTTCAATGTTTCTTCTAAAAATGATGTCATCAACATATACCATAACAATCAATTGATGCTCACCTTCTATTTTGATGTAGATATTACTGTCAACAAATCCTCTCTTGAAACCTTGATCTTGTAGGTACTTATCAAGTCTTACTTACCAAGCTCTAGGAGCTTGTTTTAATCCATACAATTCTTTCTTAAATATGCATACATGGCTACTAATATTTGAGAGAATAAATCCCTCAAGCTACTCAATGTAGACCTTTTATTCTAGATTCCCATTTAGGAAGGTAGATTTGACATCCATCTGAAATACTTTGAAATTTTTTAACACTGCATATGCAAGAAACATTCTAATAGCCTCTAGCCTTGCCACTGGTGTAAATTTTAAAAAAATATATATTCCCTTAATTTGAGCATATCCTTTACATACTAATCTTTCTTTATTCTTGGTCACTTCTCCATTTTCATTCAACTTATTTCTATAAACCCATTTTGTTCCTATCACATTGTGATCTTTTGGTCTAGGCACTAATTCCAAAGTATCATTCTTTTCTATCAGATTTAATTTTTCATCCATAACCTTAACTCAATGCTTATGATGTCTAGTTTTTGAAAAAGTTCTAGGCTGAATTTTGGATAACAAAGTGAAATTAACTTGCTTAGATTCACTTACCATCATTCTTCTGGTGCGAATTCCTTCATTTATGTCCACAATAATGTCACTTTCATTATGATTTCTCTAAACATATTTGGATAGAGTTTTGGTGTCCTTTTTTTCCTTCTTCTCACCTTCATTTTATTGTTTAAAATCTTCCTCTTCAATGATTTTAAGAATGTCTACTGGATCATTAATTCTTTGCGTTCCATCTTCTTCTATCCTGACACTTGCACTTTCAAAAAATTTCTTGGTTCTTTTGTTATAACATTTATAAGCTTTACTTTTGAAAGAATAAGTAATAAATATACCTTCATATGCTCTGGATTCAAACTTCCCAAGTTTTTTATTGGTTCTCTTTATGAAGCACCTGTTACTAATTTTTTTGAAATAATTAACTATTGATGGTTTATCTTTCCATAGCTCATAAGGAGTCTTGTCACTATTGAGTCTCAATAATGCTCTATTCTAAAGTTTCACTATTTTAGAAACTGCCTCTCTCTAATATTTATCTAGTATATTGGATTCATTTAACATTGTCGTCACCATCTCCTAAACTATTTTGTTTCTCTGCTCAACTACTCCATTTTGTTGTGGAGTTATGGCTGCTGAATAATGTCTCTTTATTCCATGGTCTTCAAAAAAATCAATAAATTTATCTAACATTAATTTTCCTCCTTGATCTAATCTTAGACACTTAATCTTTAAACTAGTTTCATTCTCAACTAAAGATTTGAATGTTTTGAAATGTCTAAAAGCTTCTAATTTTTTCTTTAAAAACATTGTCCAAGTCATATGTGAAAAATCATCAATAAGCAACATGCAATATTTCTCACCTTGAGTACTTTGAGTTCTCATAGGTCCACATAGATCAGTGTGAATAAGCTCTAACATCTGAGTGGTTAATTACTTTTTTATTTTGAACCACCTTCTAGATTACTTCCCATGCTAACAAGGTTCACAAAGTGTGTTAGATGGCTTTGTAATCTTTGAAATATTTTTGACTGCTTGCTTTTTCCTGATGTTGACAATATTTTCAAAATTTATGTGACCCATTCTCCTATGCCATAGCTAACTTTCTTAAATCTAACTCAAACAACATTATTGACCTTTGATGTCTAATAACATATACAAATTATTGCCTATTCTCTAAGCATATGCAATAAACACATCTGAATCTTTTCTCCTAATTTCACAACCTTTTGCATAAAACTTTAGTGTGTGCCCTTAATCACACATTTGACTTACACTCAAAATATTATGCTTAAGACATTCTACATACAAAACATTTTTAGTTTTAGTTATATCATTATCTAAACTTAGTGTACCTTTTTTGACAATTCTGGCAATAGTATTATCTCCAAATTTCATTATGCCACCATTGATCTTCTTTAAGGTTATGAACTTTATTTTGTCTCCTATCATGTGCCTCAAACATCCATTGTCAATGAACCATGTCTTTTCTTCATTTTTTGCATGCAAAGCTATCTATACTAGCATAGATTTTTTTAGGTTGTTTTTTCTACCATGAACCTGTCTAAACTTTCTTCTTGATGAATGTAGCCTTGAAACTATGGTCCTTCTTGACTAAATCAAACACACTTATATACTACCAAGATATGCTTCTAAATTTATTTCACTTATAACATATTATGGCCTCTTCATTAAATCTTGGTAGAGGAGCAAAAGAGTTGTGGCTTCTACTTGACTCTACATGACTTTCCTTCTACTTATTTCTAAAATTGTTAGCCCTTTTTTGACATTATATTTTCTTATGACCATATCCATTACAATAAAAATAGTAAACATAAAAATAGGACCTTTTTATGTATCTAACTTTATTTCCTTTTGTAGCTCTGTTCCCTCTAGCCTTCTTTGTTTGAGATGTCCTCTATATTCTTATCTTCTTCCATTTTTAATTATTCTTTTGTAAGAGATATAGCATAGCTCTTTCCTTTTTCCTTGTCTATGAAAGTAGTGGCCTCCCCTTTCTCTTTTTCAAAGCCAATACCTATCTTATCTGACATTGATTTTTGATTTTATAATATCTTATTCAACATATTAGTGTTATTCTCAAATTTTGAATCATTGGTTGTTCTATCATTGATTACTTTATTTTTTTTTCATGATCTGATTTTGAAGAAGAATTTCAATAATATACCTTTCACATTCTTTACTTACTATTTTCAACTGTTCCATTAGATCTTCATCATTCTTCTTAGCTTTTTCAAAGTGTGCTTGTAGATCTTCAATTATTTCCTTTGAGTCTTTTTCAATTTTCTCAATCTGTATCTTTTATCTTCATTTTTTTTCAAGAGATTTTAACTCTTCTAAAGCAAAAAAGAGTTCTCCTTCCAGATTCACTTCAGCTTCATCCTTTTCTTTTTCTTGATAATCTATACTTTTGCTTGTGGAGGCATCTTTATGTATGGTCATGAATAGAATCTCTTCTTTTGAATCACTAACTCCACTATCTTTGGATGAGCTAAGATATTTAGAATACAAACTCTTATTTTCAAATCTCTTCTTGAATTTTCCTTTAAAATTCTTCTTATATGTAGACTCTCCTTCTTCATTGTCACCATTACCCTTATCTGGGCACTTAGCTACAAAATTTCTAATTTTTTCACAATTAAAACATTTGAAAGGTAATTTTCCTTGATATTTACCTATGCCCTTTTTTGGCTTGTAAATAAATAGAGCTCTGTTGTCATCTTCATCATCACTAGAACTGTCACTTTGTTCTTGAATCTTAGCCTTCTCTTTCTTTGATATCTTGAAAGTAGCTTCTCTCTTTGAGGTTTTTTCTTTTTTAGTCCACATCTCATATTCTATAAGAATACCATGTATCTCATCTATCTTTATCTTGGCTACATTCTTCATTTCTTCAATTGCCAAAACTTTTGCATCATATCTCAATGGTAGAGATCTCAAAAATTTTTGAGCCATAATTGATTCTTCTAAATTTTCTCCAAGACCTTAAATTTGATTAACTACTTGATCAACCTAAAAAAGATAACTTGCTATATTTTCTTCCTCTTCTATCTTCAAACTCTCAAATTGTCTTTTGAAAGTCTAAAGCTTGGCTTGCTGAGCCTTTCCATCACCTTTGTAAATATTCTCAAGTTTTACCCAAGTTTCATGAGTAGATTTACATTACATAACTTTAAAAAATTCTAATTCACATAAACCATATAAAATAACATTTAAATCTTTAACATTATTTTCACTTGCCTTATTTTCTACCGAGTAGTTACAAGTGTCTGTGGCTCTTCATATTCCTCTACCAATGCTTACCATATGTCGAATCCAAGGGCCATCAAATAAGTCTTCATCCTGATGCTCCAAATAACATAATTTGTCCCATAAAACAAAGGTTCCTTATTTATATAAAAACCTTCATGTGATCCAGTCATTGTGCTTTCCTAATCTACCTTCAAGTTATAAAACATTTTCAAAGGAACTTGCTCTGATACCAATTGTTAAGCATGAAATATAATGAGAGGGGGGGGGTGAATCAATATATTATATATCTTATTTCTTAATCAAATTCCTTTTCTTTAACCACTTATCCATAAATTCAAGATATGCTATAAAACTAAAATAATAATATGAACCACACAAGAGAGAGAGAGAGAGAGAGAGAGAGACACCATATTTTTACATAAACACCCAAAGTGGTAAAAAACATGGAGAATAATCTCAAGTATATGAATGAGCACCAACTCAAATTACAAATTTCACAAACACCAACTTGCAAGAGCACTAACCCATCTACCAAGCACCAACACAACAACTATTTATGAGCACCAACCCATAAGAACACCAACCCCTCTTATGTATAAAACACAAATATCTCTTATTGTTACTTAATCAACAAATGATATAACTCTACAATATATCATGCTTTTCTCTCTTTGAAAACAAATACAAACCATGCACTCTATTTAATATTACAAATGGCTTCTCAGGCCTTTATTTATAGCTTTCCAAATGAACTTTGGCATTCACCCTTTGTGACCCTTCAATTCTCATGGAAAATGATGCCAAACTTGCATGACCCTTCGTATCCTTGAATTTGAAAAGTCATATGGTGACCCTTCATAAGAAAAAACATCCTTTCCTCTTTTGTCTTTATCTTGGTGACTTTTTATATTTTTCAAAATGTCCCTTCATGGAAAAATGTGCCATACCCTCTTTTGTATTCACATGGTGACTCTTGGAATTCCTCAAGATGACTCTTCATGAGAAAATGCATCCCATTCCTCTTTCATATTTTACCCTATGAATCTTTGACTTCTCCATGGGCCCTCTTTTGAGTTATATGAAACCAAAAATATATTCATTAATATTAAATAAATATTAAAACATATTAACCAAGATATGAATATTAAAAACACCATTAAATGCAATGGGGCCTTTATCACCAATAATGCTAGACCTTTGACATCAATGAGAATATTTCCAACACACTTTCAATTTAGGATACATTAGATAATTAGAACATAACTGATATGGATCCAATAAACCCAATTTGGGGATCTCTTACCATAATATGATCACTAGGGAGGGTTCCAAAGCCTCTAGTCAAGCAAAACTATGAAATAACTCTAACTAAGTTATATGTTTTCATATACATTATACTAATAAAAATTAAAACAAAGAAATATAATCTAATACTCACCAAATATTGTGGCATGAAGTGGGGAATAAAAAAACTAAACATGCATAAAAGACATATACTCACGTCAATGTATACAAAAATATAATGCATGGAAGAGGAGTATATATGGATATCTATCTAATATTATAAAGGAAGAACAAAGTTAGGAATAATTACCTTTGAAGATGAATCCATTAAGCCTCAATAACTCCCTTTGCCATGATTCTTCATAAGAGGTTGTTGTATTATGTAATGATGACAAGTATAGATTAGTTCTAGGTTACATAACCTATCAATGCATCTAAAAAACTTCTCCATAAGATAAGATCTCTATCTCTAAAGAAATAATGAAACCATAAGCTTGATCCTCATTTATATTGGTAGATAAGAAAATGCACAATATATCTTATTTATTCTTCTCTTCATGATAAATGATGAAAATGAATGTGTTTATATAGGTGTATCTAATCCTAAACCTTTGTAAAAAAATTCATTGATAGGGTTGACCCAGTCAACCTAGTATCATTATTGAAAAAAAATCACTAGGTCACAGACTAGGTTAGCCAAGAGCCAACCTAAACCCTAAATAAGTTTTTTCAATAAGAATACAAGTTTGACATAGCCAACATAGTAATGTAAACTATCAAAAGAGGTTTTAGGTTAGGAAAAGGGGTATTGAAGGTGGTAAAATATTGGAAGAGTATGCAAAAAAGAATCACCAATGGTCTTAGGGGCATGGTTTTTATGAGATAAGTGTGTAGATAACAAGTGGCAAAAGGGACAATAATCCTATGAAGCACCAATGGTTTACCCACCCCTTTATTGATGCACCCATTACGGTCTACACTCAAAGAGATTGAGACTCAATGGGTTCCTTCAAGATAAAAAACATCAATAATTAATAAAGTTTGAAAATTTTATGTGTATACATGAAGTGCACAAATATATCTAGAAATCATGACCTAACAAAAATCTAAGCACTAAGGAATTCCATATAGAATAACTAGTTTTATTGTGCAACACCTAGTTTCATGTGTTCCTAGGTAATCTCAATATTAGGTGAAATGGCATGTATATTATTCACAAAATATCACATCTTAGGATTATGGTTTTGAAGTATTTAAAAGGTAAAATTCTACTAGGCTGCATGAATGGCTATAGGCTAGAGCCCTACCACCACTAAATTAGGTTTAAAAAGTGGAGGGGTTATGTCACATCATTTTAATTTAAGGTTTCTATTTGTTCATGCATTTTGATTTTTTATTTAATGTTGTGTGTTTTTGGTAATGTGAGATTTTGGTTGATGTTACAGTAGATAAAATAAGGAACAACATCACAAAATAATTAATCTATGGATGATGAGGTTGTAAAGACATGAATAATAATAATAATAATAATAATAATAATAATGGTATTTAATAGCTACTAAGTCCAAGAGAAGACATGTGATAAGAGATATTAATTTAATAATAGATAATAGTTCTTTAGGACCATTAAAGATAAATCAAGTAGGTGAATAAAAATAGATCCCAAAAGGAGATTGTACATTAATAACACCAAGTTAATAGATAGGTACAAATAAGAAAGGTATGACAATGCATCAAATCAAATCTCAAGTAAGAGTCCCAAGGGTCACTGGCTCAGGATAGTGGATGTCAAATTAGTAACAAACAAATTTGAATCTAAATGTTCCCATGTGTGTGATCTAATGGTAGATTAACACATTCAAGTAAAGGAAGGTGAATATGCATACCAAAAACCATAAATAGATGATCAAAATGGACAAGTTGACATTATAACTTTATGTGAGTTTGAGCTTAGGTATATTTAGATTTTGTAGAGTCTCATGCAATCTAAGTATTTATGAACTTCACATTTATACATATAACGTGGATACTAATGATGGATGCACTTGATGGAATCAATGGACTCATAGTGGATGAGAAATAAGACATAGGCATTGGTGCTAATTTATATCAAACTAGATTTGTAGACCCTAAGGCCTATGATTTCCTCAAAAGTGAAGATGAACACTTATTCATGTAGTAAGGACTGTGAGGTGCACAACCATTAAATCTCACATAATAACACCAATTTTTCAATATAGATTTTGAGAGTTTGATCCACCTACCTACATTTAGTGATTTCAATGAAATCATGTAATTATTACTTAGAAGGTAAAATGAAGGTAAGATTTATCTTGTCATCTAAGTCACCATTTATGTGAATGAAACTACCATGGATATAATGATGGGAATGGTAGCATCAAGTAAGTTATAGGGATTGTATGAATCAAATAGCCCACCCATTCTACTAGAAATCAAAGTGGTGTATAATAGAGGTGCACATGGGGTTACATTGGAAAACATTAAAGAGATGCCTATTCACATTATTATAGAATATATTACAAATGTTTCTAGTAGACTATCATAGCCATGAAGGAAGCCATAAAAGGCATCATTGACATTGTAACTCTCATGATTCACAAGGGCAAAGACTTCAATTGGTCTATGTTCCTTGTATCTAAATTGGCCATAAACATTAGGTAAGTGGAGACCTATATAAAGTAAACATTCCAATATCAATCTTAGGTCTTTCTTTTGGGATATTACATATCCATATGTAGACCACTATCCCAGCATAACTTTCCAAAATCTCATCTAGCAATGGGTGGAGAGTAGATACTTTATTCACTAGAAATAATTTAGCATGTGGTGAGAAGAGATGAGTGAGTTGGTGACTTCTAACCCTCACATCCCAAATAGATGTGATGAAATACCTAGGATAACATGGGGTCATGACAAAGCTACCTCATAAAACTACCATGCATAGACATGAGTAACCTAAATTACTTGGTGTGGCTTTGCCTTTATTCATTGATATAAAGACTACATAATAAGAGGTCACACATTAAAAGACACTAGCTCACACCTAGTCACAACATTACATATAGTTAGGATACATGACCCTACTTCTACTTATTTCACTATAGAAGCCACACTAAATGATATAGTACCATTAGATTAGGGAAAGTGAAAGGTTGCTAAAGGAAGTAGGCTTCCTTCACCTCCAAGATGATAAACTCAAAGCACATCATTGCTAAATGATTTGAATGTTCCCAAGATCATCTTCTAATGTCACTGGTATGAATTTTAGATAGATGAAAAATAAGTCTATCATATGATGAAGGCCAACATATATGGGGATCTATAAAAATGAGAAAATGAAAAAATAATGTTTATTTTGGAAGGTAGTGTACATTGTGTAGGTGTGAAACTAGATACCATAACACCTTTGGGTGGATCTCCCTACTTAACCACCATATGTTTTTATTAACATTACCACTATAAAGGCTTGACTATAGTAAATCTAATAAGGTTTCATTAAATTTGGAACATAGGGATGCTCATTTCACCCATGTCCATTGGATCACTTACTATAAGTCCCCTAGAGGTACTTCATCAAATGAAATTAACACAAAGAGGATATAAAAAGTAGCTAAATAAGATGAAGAAAAAGAAACACTAAACACCCCTATACAACCATCACTAGAATATGCACCTACATCACTACCCCCTCCATCATTGGAAGTTGCACCACATCATAATAAGAATTTTTTTCAATGGATAGGTCACAAAAACATGAACAATATGAAGAAAACTATCCAAACATTAAATCCAACACCTTCACTATCCCAATATGATGAACTACTAATAGAAATTAAAGTAGTGATGGATTTGTAGAAGTTAGAGGAATAATATGTTGCATGTAAAAATTCAGAATGGGCCATAGAGCATAGATAAAATAAGGAAGAGAAAAGAAAAAATAAGGAATAATCTAGACAAAAATAAGCTACAAAAAAACAACAACAATAGGTTGAGTCAGAACAAACATCTGAGAAAGTTGAGGCTCAAAAGTGAGTCGATGACATAGAGACATTGTGTGGAAAAGCTAAAGAGAAAGAGGCCAAGAAAAAGTAAGATAGTAAAAAGATATGATAAAATGATGCTATGGAATAAGAAATAAATAAGTTGTAAGCCATCATAGAGGCAATGAAGCAATAGGCCATAAAAGATGAGAAGAAATGAAAATCTACTACTAATACAACCAAACAAGACACTAAGGAAGAATAAAAGAGGAAGATAGAGGAAGAATTAAAAAATAATAAATATGAAGAAGATAAGTAGTGGAGGGAGGAAAAGACAAAGAATAAATAGGATGAACAAATGAAGAGGACCATAGAGGAAGAAGCCAAATAGAAGACTATTGCCTAAGAGACACAAAAGAATGAATAATCAAGGTAGAAAAAAAAAGATATAAAAGTAGCAAAGGTAAAGGTAGAATAAGTCCTTATGCACCAAATATAGATAGAACACAAGGTAGAAGATGCATATAAAGTAACATCATAAAATATAATTACATCCCCACATCTATCCCCTTTTGTAGCACCACTAAGTCAGAGCCTTTAGATGTGGGATGTGTATATACATATAAATGCAACTAATCTATTAATAAATCCTATCTCAAAGAACATAAATCCTACTTACACTTCAATTGTTGATACCTTATATATTTAGGGTCATCAACAAGATGGATCCACTAGACATAACCAAGGGACCTCTTACCATAATAACACCACTAGAGAGGGTTCAAATCCTCTAGTCAAGAAACACAACACAATAACCATAGCTAGGTCCTATGTTTTTAAATTCATAAATTAAATGAAAATCTAATCTACTAATCACCAAATATTGTGGCACAAAGTGGGGTCATAAACATAAAAAATTAAACATACATAGGAGAATCCTAATTAAGCTATGTATAGGCAAAAGCCTAATGTTTGGGAGAGAAGCAAAAATGCAAATATATCTACTCTTACAAAGAGGAAAAAACTAGGAATACTTACCTTTTAAGATGAAATTGTCAATCCTCAATCTCTCCCTTGTATAAGGTGATTCACAAGAGGTTGTTTTGGTATGTAAGGATAACAAGGATAGGTTAGCTCTACGCTACATAAATTCACTATGCATATAAAAGACTTATTCATAAGACAAGATCCATATATTCTAAGAAAGTATTAAAACATTGAGCTATGTTCCTTAACTATAATGTTGGATAAGTAGATGCACAGTATATATTCTTCTTCTTCTCTTCTCTTCTCTACAATTAATAGGAATGGTTGTGTATATATAGATGAATCTAACCCTAAACCTTTCTAAAAGTTTAGCTGATAGGGTCAACCTAATTAACTCTCTATCATTAATAGATAAAAATAAGTTAGGTTCTAGTCTAGGTCATCCAAATTCAACCTAGACACATAATGTGCTCGTAAAAATTAGGATACAGAGTCATCCTAGGTCAATAGTGTAATGTAAATTATCAAAAAGGTTTTTAAGCTCAGGTAGGTGCTAATAAAGATGGTGAAAATCTTGGAGGGGTGTGCAAGAGAGGAGGCAAGGCTTAGGCAAGCACATAGGATAATATTTTTTAGATAACAAGTGGTGGTATAGGGGATAAAAATGCTAAGAAGAACTAATTTTCTACCCATCCCTTTCTTGGTACACCCTTTAAGGCATGAACTTAGAGAGATTGAGACTTGACAAGTTCCTATAAGAGATAAATAATAAATAATTGATAAAGGTTGAAAATATTATGTGTATACATATGCCAAACTCAAATATTATCACTTGTCACTTAGGTTTAATGGGGATGGTGATTCAAGAAAATAACATAGAAACACACAACATTGAAGTTGATTAAATTGTGTTAATAAACACATAAGATAAATGAAAGGGCAAAATTGAAAAACACATGCCTTTACTTACCTTAGTGTTGTAGATAATGAATGAAATGAAATAAATGAAAGAAATTTAAAGATGTATAATGTATGGAACATTAGGAAAACCTATATAAATTAGTAGAAAAGAGTGAAAAATCAATATTTTGTAAAAAAAATACATGTAATATGTGAAAATATTCTCTGCAATGTCAAGATTCCATAACATCTTTTGGTTTAGAAAAAGAGCTAGTAGAAACAAAGATAAGGGGAAAAAGATGGAATTTGGTGGTAAATATTTAAAAGGTAAATAATTTTTAATATTAAATATAAATAGGGTAAAAGCATTTCATTTTTTTTACTATCTTGATAAAACATAGCTTTGAGAGACCCAGTTCAAGAATAAAGAGCAAACTTTATGAGGAGATGACAATTGAGATGGGGAGGACATTTAGAAGCCATAACAAGTGCAACATAGGTAAGAAAACATGAATTTTTTTTAAAAAAAACTATTTTATTTGAAATTGAGCTAAATATAGAAAATTAGTTGGTAGGAAAATTCTAAGCATCAAAACTGACCCTAAGAAATTTTTAAGTAGACTAAGGGCATAATAGGGTATTGGGTAAAAAAATGTTAGACCAATAAATGCATAAGGCATTTATGGTAAATGGTCAAAAAGTCACTATAGGGAAAGAATAGAATTGACTTGGTTGAATCAGTTTGTAAGGAGAGAAGAAAATAAGGGGCCAACTTCATAGCAATGGGCCAACATAGTATCACTAAAGGTGGTCAACTACATAGTAGTAGGCTAATGTAGTCTAAAATGAGAAGATGGACAAATGTATACTTTATAGCTGACAAAGTTGGTGTATGTGGTTGATATAATTTACTAAATAGGGCTAACTATGTACTAGAGGGTTGATGTAGTATATTAGATCTAGGAAAGAGTTGATTTAGTATCAAATAGGTTGATATAGTTTTAAAGAAAAAGGTTTGATTTAGTATCAAATGGGTTGATTATGTAGAAAACTAAGGAAACACATAAAATACTAAATCAAATAATTGATGAAGTAGTTAAATTTTAAATTTTTGAGAATACATTTTGATTATTTATGACTTAGAGATCTGATACATCCTTTGTTGTTTGATATTTTTTAGAGACATCAGAGATGTTGGTGCCTAGTATATGCATCATGGCTACCAGATCTCTTAAATCATTTGATTTATGTGGATAGAGCTTGACTGGCCATTTTTGGTTTTGGAAACATCATGGAGATGAGATGGATCCCTCTGAGTATTGATCTCATTGTCATGTTCCTAGGATCATGGGAATAGTTGACCAAAAATTTTCTAATGGGAGGTGCATGGGGACACCATTGAGGTGGGGATTACTCTAGAGGATGACCATGCATTTCTTAGACTTTCGATAGGTTGGAAACTAGTGATTACTACTACACCAAAGTCTAAGGATGAGAGATGAGAATTAGCCTAGTGGGATACTTGTTTAGAGAGGATCCACCTAAGATTGAGGTTGATTTGTTTAATTTTTATATTATATCCATTATAAACATCCAAAAGTTGGTGATAGGACTTATGATAGCATGAGTAGTATGTCACAAGTCAGATTAAAAGGTACCATTGTATGAGATAGACTTATCCCAATCCATATTAGATTGAGGAGAACTTTACAATTTTGGGGTTATCATCTAGGTATAACTCATGCATGATATGTATGGGTTGTTGTCTAGATGGTACAAGACCATGAGACCAATGATTTTTCTTAGTGTGTGGATATAAGAGAGGTTGCCCATGTATAATTAGGATGGGTTGCCCCATGTTGTCAATGATAAGTTACCTTATGTCTTTTGATTGAGATAGGACCATGTAGTGTGGGCCATGTCCCATGTGCCAACATTATAGACTATCACACAAGATGAGATCATGTGGTATCACTACACTCATATAGTTACCTTATGGCTTAGTTGGTCTATCATTATGATAGAGTTAGCATGGGTGTGGATCATAGACCATCATAATTCATGAGTGGAGCTAAATCTAGTGACATGTATAATGAGACATATGGGCCTCCTCCATCTTGTGGCTCCTCTACTAGTATCATCTTATTGGGAATGACATGATTGAGAACTAAGAGGGAGAGGGAATAGATGGGTACTTATAGAGATACCAATGATCAGTCCTCAGTATGCTATACCATGGGTTGCTTGAGTATAAAAATAGGAGGAAGTAAATCCATCAAGAGGAGATGTGATAGATGTAGATGTAAGAGCTCAATAAGAACCATGGTAGAGGTAGCAGTGACCACTATGTCCTCATTGGAGACAAAGACACCATCAATGTAAGGAGATGCAGGTGTTAGATATTGCACAAAGGGACCTATTTTCCACTCCAAGACATAATTGGTCCATATAGGCACCCCTACGGAGAGGATCATAGTGGGCTGGAGTGGTAACTCCTAGGTTTTCACTAGTGCAGAAGTGGCTAATGGATGAGGTGATCAATGGGTAAGTAAACAGGGAAACCATGATCAATGACACTAATACTGGTGATAAATATTTTAATTTGATTTAATTTTTTGATATAGAAGACTAGTTTCATTGTGATTATTATAGATAGATGCTTTGAGATATGTATATGATCTAATGCCTATATAGTTTTTGGTTTTATAGATCCTACGATAGAGGAGATTATATGGGGATACCTAGTTATGGTTTTGCACCATGATATGTTGGATGGGTTGCAAACACTATATGACCCTACTACTATGGATATTCTCAAGGTTCCATCTACCCTAGACTAGGTGAGTTAGTTTAGATTGGTGTGAGAAGGCATAAGATAGCTATACGAATGCAATACCATTCTATATCCATTATTAGGGGTTGGATCAAGAGAGGCATAGGTTTGGTAGGCCCTATTATAGGAGAAAATTACACACATGGTGACCACTATACAATTAGGACAAGTGTACACCTAGGTGGCCAATCTATAGGGATAGGTTGATGTATTGAGATCCTAGACTACCTCTTTATAATGTACTATTCAGAGGGGATATATATATATATATATATATATATATTGATCTCATGATTTATACTTGGATTTTTATGTGGATGCATATATATATTTCCTTTCTAGAACATGTAGTTAGTTTTTATCATATATGTTATGTGAAATATGTGATGTATGTTTTCCTTTCTAGAATTATGTGATAAAAAAATAAAAATAAAAATGATTTGAAAAAGTATAATTAATAAAAAAATGTAATACACACTATATCATGATGGGAAATGTGTAATAACACAATAATAAATAATATAATAAAAATAATAAACCAAATATGATCAAAAAAATATAAATGTTCTTAAACCATGTAAAATATTTGGACCAAATTAAAACAAAATAAAAAATAACTCTATATCACATTGGGAAGTAAAACGGAAGGCTCATGAAAGACTAATGGTATAAAAATAAAATAATTAAGTCAATCAATCATAATAAATCCTATTGGGAAGTAGAAAAAGAAAGACAAAAATGTACGATGAAATTAAATTAATCACACTAATTCAAGTTGTGAAGTGTGAATAATTTAATAAAATGGTTGTAAGCATACATGAAATCAAAAAATAAGAAGATAAAAGTGAAAGATTAATGAAATAAGCATAAAACATATTAAATCAATATGGGAATCATGTTAATGATGTGTAACTCATAATCGAATACTACTTATCTCAAATTTGACAAATGTAATTAAATTATAACTTGGTTATAGTAGGAATTGGGTATTGGAATATTTTGAGGGCGTAGTCCTATCCATGGTCTTACACTTAAACTCACAAAGGGAACACCAATGAGGTGGAAACAATGGTGGTGATTATTTTAAAAGATGTTTTTAATGTGGTAATTTTCTAGGAGGGCCTAGTCTTATCCATGGTCTTACACTACAACTCACAAAGGGAACACTAGGGCAAATGATTAGTTAAAAAAAAAATATTTCTCATGGGTAAATATTAGGAATGTTTTATTGAAATAGGGAATGTAACAAAAAAATCATGACATAGGCATAAATGAGAATAACTTAGGAAACATGAGCCATACTAGGTATACAAGAAAGACACTAAGAGTCTAATAACCATCAAAATACCAAGGATACATTCTCAAAAAAAGTGCAAATTTGTATAGGAAAATAGGTGAGATACTAATATAAACTTGTTGAGATGTGTTTTCATTGATGTCAAGGTTGATGTCATTTGATTTCAAGGTTGATGTCATTTATGTCAAGGTACATCTATTAAAGATGCATGGTGAGTGATCTATGAGATATGAGACATATACCAATAGATAATTTTTAAGAAACCTAATGTATCTATATTTAGAGACAATTTGAAAGAAACCTAATGAATTTTTGAGGTTTATGTCAATTTTTAGGACAAGTAAAGCATGTTTGAGTACTAGTCTTTAAGTACAAGGTGTATTGAGATGTCTAACAAGCATAGTCATATCATGAACATATGCATGATGAGCATAAATAGGTATGTAAATAAGTACTAAATTGTTTGAGGTGCATTAAAGTCATGTGATCAAGGTGTAAAATCATCAAGGAGTGTTTTAAGGTCAACTATCAAGCTTCAAGTGCTTGAGAAGCATAGTCATGACACTAGTCATTACATGAAGAGACCTTGTGAGAAGGTATGAACTATGAGTTTATATGAGGTTGTTTGAGTATGAATATGAGGAATTATATCACTCATGAGAGTCTTAGAGTGATACTATAGGGGTAGGATATATAGACCTAGTATGCAACTAGACCACATCTAAACCTTGTTCGGCCTAATGAGGCATCATGATCTATTTTCAAGGAATATAAATGATACTTTATAGTATTTGAGAATTTAATATTTTGTGTGATCATGTAAGTGAGGTTGAGATTACATGAAAATATGCTTGAAGGTTACTTTCAAAGCCTAATGTGGTTTTTAGGTCAAGGTCTAAGCATGTAAAGAGAGAAATGGTGGCCAAATGAGGTATGAGCTTCAGATTTCAAGATAATAATGAGAATATGAGTATTTTAAATGATTTTATAGATTAAACTATGTGTTTTTACCAAGTTTTAGGTCATGGTTTGTAATAAAAGTCATGAAAAGTGGTTTTGAGGTCTTTCAAGTGCACAGAATGAAGGGTTTTCAACCTGAGAAGGACTTTCAGGTATTCATTGGCATGTGTAACATATAAATGGGAACCTAAGATATTAAGGGGAGATGGGTAAGGGTCATATATTATATCTCTAAGAATTAGTTTTATAAATTATGGGAAATATTTTATGAATAATCATTAACACAAGAAATACTGTTAACCCTCTCTAAAACCCTAATAATGACCCAATGTGAAAGATCTTGCTATAAAATGATTAGAATGGATTGGTATGGCTATTGAAGTGATTTTCAGTTGTATTAAACTATTTGATTAATCTATATGTGTGATTGGTTTGTCAGGTGAGTGAGTGGACCCTACAAGAAAGGCCTTGTTTCTTAGAGATTTGTTGTAGCAGTCAGATTTGACCAAGTAAAATTTGATACATGAATGGAGAGAAAATATTTATAATTTTATTTAATGAGAATGGTTATTTTTTATTAGGTTTTAACCCTCAAGTGTGTTAAACCTATCATCCAAGTTGACATATCACTAATAGGCCTAATGGTGAAAATAGTGAGAAACCTAAGCATAAGTGAAAGTGATTAGGGATGTGTTATCATGGATTAAAGATGAATCAAAGTGCATAGATACTTTGTTAAAGACCTATAAGACATGTTCATTTTAGATAGAATTTTTGGAGGTGTTGAGGTCAACATACCCCCATTTATGAAAATTGGGGACACTTGTGTTAAAATTGTGTAAATTTATACTTTAAAATTGAAAATCCATTTTATCATTAAATCATTACCATGTTTGGACATTATTCATCATCCACACCATGTTATAGTTAGTTTTTTTGTTCATGTATTTAGTTAAACCTTGTCTTAAGTTTTCTAACTTTGGATCTTCTTGTTTCAGGTTACAGGTTTAATAGATGTCCATTACATGAATACAATGTCTAGGTTTCATAATTTTAATGATTTCATCCTAATCTGACCTTTTAATAACCTTTCATCTGTTAAAATTCAAATCGAGTCCATGTTCAAGCTTTCCAAAACCCTCATTCATAAACCCTAGTGCAAGTTCTTTTGGACCCAATTCAAAAATTGGTAGGAATAATTTACATAGGAACACTCTAAAAATTCCATGGACTTAATTTTAATTTTTATACTAAGGCTTGGGTGTGTTTTTAAACACAACCAAACCTTAGCCTAAAAACTATATACTTGGTCTCTTCATGTCTCGAGCCCCTTTTTCTTTTTTTATTTTACCATGGTCTAACTTTAATATTTGAAAGGTTATTTTATTATGTTCCTAGCTTGGTCTAACTTTATTGCTCACAAGGTCCTTTTTATATGTTATTAACTTAGATTAATTTCTTAGTCCTAAGGCCCCATTCATGTTTATTAACAAAAACAAGACCTTAGCACCAAGACTTTAACCTAAGTCTCTTTTATGTTTTTAATTTATAATTTAAGTCATGTGCTTCTTTATAGGGTCAATAGCTTGTGTTCAATTGAGCCAAGTTAATCAAAAAAAGTGAGGAAGATCCGATAAATTTAAGACCTAATCCTTGGAGCCAAGCCCACTCATCTTCATGAATTGAAATCAAAGATTCATGTTCACGAAAATGCTAAGATCCATGGAACGAGATCAATAGAGATAGAAATGGGTCCCTTTTTTATTATAACATAAAGTTAGCCCAAGTTTTACCCTAAGGTTTTTTAATATAATTATATAAAAAAACCTTAGGGTAAAACTTATGTTATGAATTTAATTATTTGAAGGGAATTAATTTTATATTAAAGACTTGTGTTATACTTTGGTATAAATTCTAAGTGTTCCTAAACTCACTTAATCTTGTTATGACTTTAAGAGCTAATGAAGTCCATCTACTTGGATCATAATCGATGACCCACATTTACTCAAGTGAGATCAATCAAATGATGTGCATTTAATCAAAATTCCTATATGACCTACTATATTTCATGAGACTTAAATTTGATGTCCTCATGATCATAAATTGATGTTCACGAGGTCGTCATTAATGTTTATGAGACCATCAAATTTTAGTCCCTATGGTTAATAATGTGAGATTAAATTTGACATCCTTACAACCATAAATTGACATATGTGAGGTCGTCATTGACATTTGTGAGACTTTTAAATTTTAGTTCCTATATTTAATTATGCAAGATTAAATTTGATGTTCTTTGACCATTAATTGACATTCATGAGGCTATCATTGACATTTTTGAGACCATAAAAATTCAAACTCAGAAACCAATCTCATTTGGAGAATAAACATGTTTAGGGTTCTATACTTCAATGTTAAAATGAATCTTTCATTAGCCTTTTGACCCATTATAGATCTATTTTAATTAATGTTTTGACCCAAGGCCCTTCTAATTAAGTTTAAATTTGCATGGGAGTAATTGTAAACACCATGAACTTAGCTTAAATGTCACCATAAGATTTAGTCATGTTTCTAAACATTTGACCAAATCTTAGTCTAAAATCTTATGCTTGGGCTATATATGTCTCATGATTGTATGGTCTATTTTGTTGGATTGATCTAACTAATGTAGGGTCTTATTGTTATTAGACTTATCTTAGATTTTTTACCCTAATGTTATGTCATATTTATTAATTCAATAAAACCTTAGGATAAAAACCTTATGCTAAGTCCTTTTGGTATTATTTAGGCTCTTTTTTTTGCTATGTTATAAACCTATCTTAAATATTTTAGAATAAGGTTTATTTCATGTTTATTAAAATGAAATAAAACCATATTCTAAAGTCTTTAAACTAAGTTTTTTATATATATATTGACCCTAACTTAAATAACATACAACTTTACAAGATCTACAACTTACGTTCATGTGGACTAGATTGATCTGATGGAGTGAGGCTAAGTCAAGGTTTCAATAGAGCCTCTAAGATGAGAGAAGGTGAGAAGTGCCATAGTAATGACCAAATAACAATAAGTAACTAATGGAAATACATCCCATGAATGATGATTTATGAATCATGTCTAACTGGATGAAGTTAATCGAATGGAGTGAGATGAAGATATAATTTTTAATAAAGATTAGGAGACCCATGGTAATGACAATTTTCATAACTGTAGAAAACATAGTAAAGGCAGATAATAGTTTTCAAAATTTGGGATCAAAATCAATGAGCCATGTTGATCTATGTATAATGATCCAATAGAGTGAGCCAAAGCTATTTTTTTTCAAATGGGAATGGTCATGTTTCAAACATTAATGAATAATCTATTGTGAAAAGTGCCATGTAGATGCCACGATGATGCCACATAGGTAAAAAGTGATAAAAATAGAGATTTTATGGGATTATAAAATTAAAGGTATAAATTCTAAGGTCCAAATCAAATCTAAGGCACAAACTCACTCAAGTGCAAAAGCTACCACCATTAAAGCTCAAAAAAGACTTGTAGAAAAGCCCTTGCATCTCCAAAGCCCTAATTCAATCCTAGATTAACTATATTTTAGCCAGAGAGAGTCTAATTTCCATTTGAGCAAGTGCATACTGATCTAGAGGTGAACTATAAACAACTAGTGAGTAATTTTTCAAACTCACAATCATGGTGGCTTCAAATCAACATATAAGGACATAGAACTCTATTTGACCATGGATTAAAAATGGAGAGTCTTCAAAGATATTAAATTTGATGCAATAGCCTTGAACACTGGAGATAAAAATTGGTCTGAGATTTTTCAGACCATTGAAAAGATGTCAACCATTACAAAAGAGGATGAAGATATTGCATTAGTCAAATTGATATACTATGACATGGTCACCATATGAATAATAAGTCTTCACTATGTGATAGCAAATCTAGAGGTACTATATTACATCAATATTATTGCTCCTATTTTTAAGGACTGTAAAATTGATTAGGATATGATAGTACATGAATGTAGTTTTAAAATGGTTTCTTATATCTCCCCTCTTCCCTTTGAAAACCACTAGAAGCTATCTAATCCTTAGGTGAATTTACCCACAATCAGAAAATGGTTCAATAAGAATGACCTAAAAACCATCCTTACTCCATGGTTATATTTAGAAAGCTAGGTAATCTCTGACCTCAATAAAAGGATCTCAATCACCAAATTTAGGGTAGGTATTAGGATGATAATGAAATTACTAAAAAAATTATATAGAAGCCCCTCTACCACCTATGCTAACAAAATCTAGGTCCCTTTCATGTATTTCATGGTTGAGAAAGGAATTACTCCCCCTCTTGGAGATATAATCAATATATTCTTAAAAAAATAGTTATCTGTAATAAATAAGAAAAATAGAAACCTTTTCTATATGATTTATTACCTTTTGGATTCCCTACTAGCCACCACCAAAATCCATAACATAAAATAATGGTTAACTAATGGGAGACAAATTGTCTCCCAATATTATTCCAAATTACATATATTCAAATATAGGACCATATTTAGTTTATATGTGACTCATATACCCAACCTTGGTTTATTTAATTATAGTTATCCTTATGATGAGGTTCATCCCTTTGATCACAAAGTATGTTGAGCTCATTGGGCACATTTGGCTATATCCAAATTACACTATAATCTAGATAGAAGGAACTTTGAGCCTGTGATGTAGGGGCATCCTATAAGGACAAAAAAATGGATTAAATTTTGGATTTAAGTATTACTTTAAATTTTTAATAGGTGTTATAGGTCATAAATTATGTTTAGGTGTGGTCTAGGTAGCTTGAAGATGCATAAAATTTAAACTATGGATTTTCTAGCCAAAATGCTCTTTTTGAAAATTTGAATTTTCAAAGTCTTGTCTAAGGAGTTTCATGAATTTGAGAAGGTTTAAAGGTGTATTAAATTATATAATAGTATTTTATACTCTAATAAGGTCATTAATATTCTCTTTAGTCTATAGGCAAGGTCATACATTGGTCATTTTATGTAAAATCAAGAATATGCAATGTAATGGAGGACCTCAACATGGGAAAGTTTATAGTAAATAGTTATGCTTATTTTTAGGATTTTTATTGAGTCAATTTGATTATTTAATATCTATATCCATTTGATCATGAGAGAGGAATGGACAAAAAATAAAGAAACTGGTTAGACTATGATACCAATTTTATGTGTGTATTGAGACTGCATGGCTGAGATAGAGCACATGTTTGTTTAGATGCTTACTATGGTGAGTATAATTTTTTTTTTAAATAATTATTATGAATAATTTATATCCTATTTTTTGAGATATATAACTAAAAGTGAATTTTTATTAGTCCCATTTATGGTGGTAGTTAGGACTGATAATAAGGAGTACACACTTACAATCTTGTTCAAATAATTTGGTTTAGTATTTGATCCTTTCTTTATTTGGAGTCCTATGGATAATGGGTAGTATAATACAAATATGAATATATTTAATTATATTGTTTCAATATATATATAGTGATCAAATATTGTTCTTGCTATATTCTAGTTATGAAACTTGTTCATTGTAACCTTCAATCCACACAAACTAAGATTCTGTATTGTATGTTTCTTTTAACATTGAATATTATTCGATCCAAAAGGATTTTGGAAAGGGTTTAATATATTCCTAATAATTTGTGACAAACTTATTATATTTTATATATTCCTTTGGTGAATAGAAATAATGTAACCCTGTATACCCTATTTACAAAGGGCAGAATATAATGTTAAAAGATTGGATTTTTCTTGTTGTGCATGATCTAGGGGTTTTGAGAACTTACCCATAAAATGAAAATTTTGTATTATGCATATAAAAATATTTTCCAACCATTAATTTGATTTGAATTTTTTTGGATCAATATATGTAATTTACTTCACTCTCAGTCTGCATAGTCACCCTAAACCTTGACTATTAGGGTCTTGATCATTATAAGAAAACTAACCCTTGTAAAATTAAAAAAAATTGTAATCTTGTGTGTTTTTATCTTACCTAAGTGAATAAGACACATCCAAACTTGTGAAGACTAGTTTTTATGTATTTTTAGAGTGAGGTGCTAAGTAAGGGCTAAAAGAGGCCTATTTGATAGGCTACAAGAAATAAAGTGAGTCTAAAAGAGGAATAAGAACCTAAAATTTGACACACATGTGTGTATTAATGAGAAAAAGGATAATATAAACTTTATAGGTCATAAATTCTAACAATTCTACCATACAAGTCTATTTTGAGGTAGAAAGGGCTACAAAGAATGCAAGTTGAGAAGGTAGAGTTGTATAAGTAAAAGGGAGGTGTTAGAGACTGTTCCAAAAGGGCTATATAGAGTTTTTATAGATTTTTATAAGAAATATAATGACTTTTTATTCTTATAAAAATCCATTGATCTTATACTTTTGTATGGTGAATGGGTTTTTAAGCCTAAGACTAGAGAAGTAATCTATTGATCAAGGACAAGAGAGAGAAACTTGTGCAAATTATGTATCATTTTGGTATCAAAGTAGGAAGGTCAGAAGAAAATTTAAGGAGGATTATATGGAAGCAAGGATACCAATAAAACCTACTACATCTCAAAGAATGTAGTAGACCATGTAAAATATGGTCATTAAGATGAGGAATATGTAGGCAAGAATGGAAGCTATGGAGATAACCCAAAGAAGAAGGGTTATAGTTAAAGGTGATAATGATAGAGAAGAAGAATACCTTAGAGAATAATAAGAGGAAGAAAGAGAATATAGAGTGGAAGAAAGATTGATCAAAGCCATGATGAATATGGGTTCAAAACCAAAGTTGGATGTGTCAATGCATGAAGGCAATCTCAATGTGGATGAATTGGTGGATTAAATAATAGCCATGGATATATATTTTGATTATGAGGAAGTTCATGACATTATAAAAGTCAAATTTACAATCAAAATATTGAAAGGACATGTTTTTTTGTGGTGGGATGGAATCCAAGAAGAGAGAAGGAAAAGAGGTAAGGCAAAGATTCAGTCATGGGATAAGATGGTGATGAAGATAAAGGATAAGTTCATTCCCAAGGACTACCACACACACTTATTTAGGATATTGTATAATTTTAGACAAATTAAGTATTTAATGAAGCAATATACAAAAGAGTTTCATAGGTTGACAACCAGAACATACCACTTGGAAGAATGATGAGAAGGTAGCAAGGTACCTAAATGGTCTTAAATTTTCCATACAAGATGAGATAAACATTCTAACCTTGAAAATAGTTGAAGAAGCTTATCAATTAACCTTGAAATCTGATGAGAATTTTACAAGAAGGCACACACAACAAGCAAGAGGAGGAGGTAAACAAGTGAGAGGAAGAGGGAAATATGAGAGAAAGAATGCATATGAGGAAGGTGAAAGTAGTGAACAAATGTATGAGACACAACCAAGGGGTGGGAATAGAGGTAGGAGGCCATAATACATAGGTGAAGATGCATCTAGAAGAAGAGGGACTAGTGGACTCATATGAAAGTGCTTCAAATGAAATAAGTATGCAGGTCATAGATATTGGAAGTGTTTAGAAGAGTATCAAGAAAGAAGTCATAGAAGTAAGAGCAAAAATCAAGTGGTGAAGCCTATAGAGGAAGAAAGTTTGGGATCTACTTCACAATTTGAAGCACTTGAAGAAGGAGAATCATTCTTATTGAGGATGACATTTCTAAAGTCACCAAAGGAGAAAGAACCTACTTAGTGGAAAACACTCTTCAAAATAACATGTAAGTCCCATGGTAAATGTTGTAAGATGATCATAGATTTAGGGAACATAGATAATTTGGTTTCAAATGAAATGGTAAGTAAACTAGGCTTGAAAAGATTACCACACCCTACACCTTACAAAGTTTCTTGGCTTCAGAAGGGTTATCATGTGATTGTAAATGAACAATGTTTAGTATATTTTCAGATTGTTACTTCCAAGGATCAGGTCATGTGTGATGTCATCCCAATGGATGTTTGTCATGTAGTTATAAGAAGGCCTTGGCAGTTAGATAGGTCAACTAGTCATGATGGGGTGAAGAAAACCTATTCTTTGGAACATAAGGGAAAAAAGAACACATTGCTTCCTTTGAAAAATGATGATGATGAAGTTATTGGTGTCTATTCTAATGTATTGGTATAAGTTAGAAAGAGTTGGTGCAGTAAGATGAAGATGTAAATGTGTATGAGTAACCCAAAGAGATTATGGTAGCCCATTATGAAATGTGTGAAACTTTGTCAAGTAATAATTTTTTAAGTGAGTATGTAAGTTGTTTTCAAGTTTATCATAGTATTTTCCAATGATTTTAAGTTTTGATTTCATAAAAATATCAGTGACAAACTCCAATGCTTGAGGGAAAATTTGGGACAAGAAAAGAATGTCAAAGAACTAAGTAGCATATAAAAATTCCATGAAGGATAGTTAAATGAATGAAATATTATAAGAGGTTCAAGTCAATAAAATGATAAATTGGAAGATAACATGTAGTCCTTTCATATGCAAGAGATAAAGGGAAGTTATGATGGAGAAGTATAGTAGCAAACTAAATAATTACACAAGCATGTAGCATGCAAGGACCCAAAGGATGATATGCATGAGGTGAGGTATATAAATAAAGAAGAATGGATGAAGGATAAAGAAAACACATTTTCATAAATATTGCATCATGGAAGCAATGTTATGATGGATTAGTTTGAAGGAGTGGAAGCATGTTATACACACTTAAAACAAGCAGTAAAAGACAACAACTATGTTTTCCTGAACAAGTTTGTTGCATATGAAGGTACACCATTGAAGAAAAAGAATTATAAGAAGCCTAATTGTGAGGAAAAATAACATTTTCACCTAAATGAGAGGCAATTATTAGCAATGACCTTATATTAGGAGGTCTAATGCAAGTAGACAAGAGCATACACCAAGTTGACACCTATGGCAAAAATTCTTTAGCTTGGTAGTATGATGTAGTAACATCCTATAAAGACCCCAAAATGGATTTAATTTTATATTTAAGTAGTATTTTAAATTTTTTATAATTTTTAGAGGTCATAAATAGTATTTAGGTGTGGTATAGGTAGCTTGAAGATGCATAAAAATTAAACTATGACTTTTCCCACCAAAATGCTCTTTTTAAAAATTTGAATTATCAAAGTCTTTTCTAAGGAGTTTCATGCATTTGAGAATGTGGAAAGGTATATAAAATTGTTTAAGAGGATTTTATACTATAATAGTGTCCTTAATATTTTATTTAGTCTATAGGCAAGATCATACATTGGTCATTTTATGTAAAATCCAAAATATGCAATGTAATGGAGGACCTCAACGTGAGAAAGTATCCAAGAAAAAATTATGATTATATATAGGAGATTTATTGAGTTAATTTTATTTTTTAATATCTAATTCCATTTTATCATGAGAGGAATGGATATAAAATAAATAAACTGGTTAGATTGTGATATCAATTTTATGTGTGTATTGAGACTACATGGCTAAGATAAAGCACATGTTTGCTTGGATGCTTACTACGGTAAGTAGAATGTTTTTTATTTATTGATAATGATTATGAAAAATTTATATCCTATTGTTTTATATAGCTAACTCAAAGTGAATTTGGAGTAGTCACATTTGTGGTGGCAGTCAGGACTGATAACAGGGAATGCACATTTATAGTCTTGTCCAAACAATTTGGTTTGGTATTTGATCCTTTCCTTATTTGGAGTCCTATGGAGAATGGGTAGTGTAATACACATATGAATATATTTAATGATATTGTTTCAATATATATAGTTATCAAAGATTTTTCTTTCTACATTCTAGTTATTAAACTTGTTCATTACAACCTTCAGTCCACACAAACCAGGATTCTGTACTTTATATTTCTTTTGACATTGAATCTTTTTTGATCCAAAAGGAGTTTTTAAAGGTTTTATGATAGTATTAATAATTTTTGACAAACCTATTATAGGTTATATATACATTTGGTGAAGAGAAATAATTTAACCTTGTATACCCTATTTGCAAAGGGCATAATACAATGTTACATGACTAGGTTTTTCTTGTTGTGCATGATCTGGGGGTTTTGAGAACTTACCCATCAAATGAAAAAGTTGTATAATTACTATAAAAATATTTTCCAACCTTTAATTTTATTTTAAATTATTTATGGATCAATATATTTAATTTACATCACTCTCAGCTTGCATAGTCACCCTAAACCCTGGCTATTAGTGTTTTGATCACTCTAAGAAAACTAACCCTTATAAAATCATAAAAAAATATAATCTTGTGTGTTTTTATTTTAACTAAGTGAATAATACACTTAAAATTTTTTATATACTAGTTGTACATATTTATAGAGTGAGGTGTTGAGTAAGGGCTAAAAGAGGAATTAGACCCTCAAATTTGACACATAGGTGTGTATTAATAAGATAAAGGAGAATATAACCTTGTAAAGTCATAAATTTTGGTACTTTTATTGTACAATTCTATTTTTAGGTAGAAAGGAATATAAGTTAAGAAGGTAGAATCTCATAAGTGAAAGGGAGGTGTTAGAGACTATTCCAAAAGGGGTATAGAGAGTTCTTAGAGAATATTATAAGAAATACCTTATAATTATAACAATATAGTGATTTTATACTTTTTCATTATGAATAGTTTCTTAAGATTGAGACTAGAGAAGTAATCCATTGATCAAGGATAAGAGAGAGAAACTTATACAAGCTTTGCATCATCCAACCCCTTAGGTTACTAGTCCATGTACCCACAAATTTGGAGGAGAAGGAAGTGGAATACCAAATATTCCATGAAATATATGGTGTATGTAAAATCAAAAGGAAAGGACTGCTCCATTCTTTTCCTTTAACTATTCGTAGGATTATGTTCCAAAATTGGGAGCATGTGGACATTGTCTCTAGGCATAGGACCTCCTTCAATCTAAAAATTGATGAATTGAGACATTGGTACCCAAATGAAAAGTTTTAAAAACATTTGAAGGCCAAGTAGATCAATATGGCCTATGATCATCACCCTAGTGTCTATGATTGCTTGTACACTAAAGCTTCTTCATTCACAGAGGTGTTATCAAGATTGAATAAACTCAAAATTAAACCAAAAGCTATGTTGTTGAGAGAGAAGAAACCAACTAAGGATATATGGTAGATGGGACCCAAATAATATCATTTAATACTAGGACCATCTTCTATACCTCCTCCCATATAACCATAGGTAGAGACACAACATCCAGAAGCATAAGTTGCACAAAGGCTAGAAGAAAAGAGACCTGAGGAGAGGAAACCTAGTGAGGTTGCATCTTCTTCAACTCATCCTAAAGAACCAAAGTCATAAGTTAAAGAAATTGACATAATTTATTTAGACTCTAAGGAGACAGTAGAGGATGCCTTAAAATCACTACCTAGTGCTTATGAATTAGATGAATTAGAAGTATAAATGGAAGAACCTCAGTCCCAAACTGAGAAGAAGGAAAAAGAAGAAAAGGGAGAGGAAGTAGCTCTATAATTAGTTACTATTTCAACATAACCCAAAAGGAGAGATTATTTGTCTCTATTCCAAATTGAGGGTAAGAAACCA
Source organism: Torreya grandis (assembly GCA_037957365.1). Lineage (NCBI taxonomy): Eukaryota > Viridiplantae > Streptophyta > Pinopsida > Cupressales > Taxaceae > Torreya > Torreya grandis. The sequence goes on along the minus strand of JARHVA010005544.1, from coordinate 936,399 downwards.
AAGTTGACTTTCACTCAACCTTGGAGTGAAATCAGCTTTTCTAGTGAAAAGAATGCAATTTATGGCCCCTCCATTCTAGAATATTTCATATATGGAAATTTATAAAAGGTTACAACCATGAACCACCATTAGGATATTATAAAGTATGTTAACATCCATGTGCATGATGAACTCAAGCCTTAAATTGTGACATTGCAACATCATGAAAAGGAAATATGCATGACTACCCTTAGAGAGTCAAGTGGGATAGAAATTGATGCTCCTGGAACTTCAACTATAGCACAAGTTGAGATACCTACTCCTCAAGTGATATAAACATAATTGGGAATTAATTTCAACCCAAACATGACCAGTTTAGTGAGACTAATTGAGAAGAAATACATGTTTTAAAGTAAATAGTTCACCTTTTAGAAGATAGAGCCTTTCATTGGTCTAACTCTAGTGGTAGGGCAAAAGCTAGGACAAGATAGGATGTTTGAAGAGAAGATCCTTGAAGTAACCAAGGCTCAAAGTGATTATTTTCAAAAAATGATCAAGGGTATATTACAATAAAATAAGAATTTTAAAGATTCCAATATCTTATCAATTTGTGAGGATAGATTCAAGAAGTTTGAAGACACCATGGCTGACCTCTTCAACTCTTTAAAGGTAGTTAGGAACAGATAAAGAAAAAAAGAGTGGGAAATCTCTAAAACAATAGGCCAAGTGGGCAATGGTAGACTATAAGTCTTCAAGTTGAAGAATTGATTAAGGCCTTGTCCAAGAATTTAGTCCCAAATTTTAGAACTATCAACAAGGTAAATTTGAATATGGACACGACCATATTGGTTGATAAGATTGATGCCCTAGATAACTAGTTTAAAAGAATGAAATACTTTGCCAAATACTTCAAGTAGATAGAAGATGGAGCATTTCATATCTTAGACAAATTGATTAAGTATCCCATAACCCTTAACTCACTGGGTCTCATAATTGATGAAGAGTTCAAACATAGGACCTTTTAGTTCATGTAAGAAGTAAAAAAACAAGGGTAAAACTAGACATTAGATGGTAACAACAAATTCATGGTATTACTCCTATCATTTGAGGAGAAAATGGGAGATGCTAGGAATATCAAATGAGATATGGAGAAGTTTGAAAAGAACCTTAAAAACATAGAGGATCATGGAAAGGAGATTTTCCTACAGCTAGTGGTGGATCTTTAGTTTATCAATGACCATCATTCAGATTGAAGATTCTCCATCAAAAATAAGGGACTTCATCAACACAAGGCCCACAAAGTAATTAGGAATATTATTTTGTAAATATTTATAAAACTTTGAAAATAGAATATTCTTTTATAAAGACATGTGCAACTTATAAGCACATTTTCCTATAGGTCAGTCCATTTTGGAAAGTCTAGTGTATTTTTAAAAATTTGATAGAAAAGGATAGCTATCCTTACACATATACACTTGTAATTTGATATGATTGACTGACATACCCACTTGCATTATATAAAAGGGAATTTTTTTAATTGTAAAAGGAGGGAGTTTTCGAGATAAAAAACTAGTGTAAACTTTGAGTAACTAATGCAAGAAGAGAATTCTAAAAGGATTGTCTCATTTTGTTTGTGTGAATGTTTATATGGATTCTCTATCAATTATCTATTTTGAATTTCAAATTTGAATTCTTCTTGTGAATTCTTGGTGTGTACCTATGAATGCAAAAATGTTAACTTGTGATCATGCTAGGTTAATTAAAGGTTCCTTAGTTTTCTTCATTTTATTTGCTCTGCATTTCTAGATGTGCATCAACTATCTACTTAAAGGAATAAATATTTAAAGTAAGATTAGATCTTATTTGCATTATTTCTTATCTTTTATATAAGTTTTCCTAATATATTTTGTGATTCGAGCTTAAGATATTTTATTTCATATATTGGTTTTAAGTGCATACCTTGGAAACATTTAAGCGTTTTCATGATATCTAAGATAAAGACCAATCATATATTTATTTTCTACCTTACCCTACCCTTTTAATTATTTTTTAACCATTCATTTTAGATTAAAAACTTAATTGTATGTATCCATATTAGTTTAGTTTTAGACATATATTTGATCATAATTCATCCTAATTAGCATAGATAATCTTCTTATTTACAAATATTTGTGGGCCACAGTGAATCCCAACCACTGACTAATATAAATATTGTGAAATAGTCATTTGTTCTACCTCTATTCCACCACAGATAACAAGATTATCACAAACTATAACTCATGCTCTAAATTATAAAATGAGAAGTGTTTCTTAAACACTCTAGACACCTATGGTACACATTTAGGCATCAACATGCATATATTCACTGGTACTAAAAGGAGGGCTAACTAAATTATTTATATATTTGTAGTATCTTTTCTAGTTTTTGTGAGTTTTATTTAAAGATCACTTTACTCTTTACATATTTGTATTTATTTTAGCATAATCATGTAAGGTAGATTTAAAAGTTGGTGATCTTCATAGTTTTAGACTGGTCTTTATGCTTATTTAGATAAAGATTGACATTCTTTGAAGACATATGTGGAATTATGATAAAGATAACTTTAAAATTATGAACCCAATAGGTTTGAGGTTAGTAATAGCTATTTTTATCAAAGATCCTTAGATCCTTTTCTCAATTGAGTTTGTCTGAAGTTAAATGTGTAAAGGTTGGTCTTAATTACGCATTTGGATAAATCTTTGAGTTAAATTGATTAAAGATTGCCATATTTTTTCATCTTTTATATGAATCTTTGAAAAATTTACTTAATGTGCATTTATTATCATTATTTAATATAAAGATATAATTGGTGCATTATATTTCAAAAAGAATTCAAAATTCTCAATCTAAAATTACCAAGAATCAAAACAAGATGATGTTCAGAGACCAGGGAACCTCTACTTGAATTAGAAGTCCATAGAAGAGTTAGGTGGGACAAAGGTAAGTGTAGGCTTTCAAAGTCTTTGCCAACTTCACCAATTCAAGGTGCTTGCATATTCAACCCCAATCAAGGTATGGCTTGGATAGTTGGATCTTCTATCATTGTCCCAAGTGTGGTATATGACCTTCCCTATAACCTTGAGAAATATTTGCCAATTTTTAGTCCTAATAATATTTTAATTTTAGAGGAACATATTTAGTTATTCAAATCTACATTAAGATTGCTAAATGTGGTCCATGAGGATGTAGCATGTAGGCTATTTACTTTTACTTTTAAAGATGTTGTGTATGAATGGTATTTAAATTTACCTAAAAATTACATTAATAGTTAGGACCACTTTAACAATGTTTTTATGGACCAATTTGGAAAAAGTATTAGCCCTTTTGTTGTGTACTAGTACTTCACCATGGTAAAAAGGGATGGGAATGAACCTATAAGAGATTTCAATGTTAGGTTTCAAAAGAGGTTCAATAGGACTATAACTCTTTATAGATCGGATGAGGCTTTAGCCTTGGAAATCTATAAAGATGATTTGGATCCCTTGACCTATGTTTTCATAAAGAGAGTTGTTGGACCTATGATTACTCTAGACTTAGCTTATTCTAAAGTAGTGACCATTAATGATCAAATGCAGCCCCAAGGTCAAATGGTTTACTCTATTCCAAATATCAACCCACATTTACCTACCTTGAATATCTTCCCCAATAATAATAAGAGTATAACTACTTTAAACCAAATACCAACTTTAAAGCAACTACCTTTAAGTCATGCTCATCCTACCTAGAACTTGAGATTCTTGAACACTACTACAAATGGATTTAATCTAAGTGATCAAAAGGCCTTGGTACCAACCACTGGTAATAATAGTAATTAGGTTCATAAAATTGAGGCTCCTAAAAATGAAAATGACTCATCTTAAAGATGGTCCAAAAGTTAAGCACTAATTTTATTTAGTTGTAGAAATAAGTGGGAAATATTAGAGAGAGCTCAAGTAGGAAATTTTATTTATAAAGGTTTAATAGGCCCAATAATAGGTTCCATAATGACAGTTACAATAATAATAATAATAATAATAATAATAATAATAATAATAATAATAATAATAATAATAATAATGAGTCATATATTGACAAGAAAATAATGGATATAAATCTTATTTATATTGCTTTACCTGACTATTTTGGAGTACATTACAATTCAAGGCATGGTGAGATAGATTGCATTGAATTTTGTAAAGATTTTGAAACCTTTAAAAAGGATTTGGATACATTTGAAGTAGTTCTTAACAAATATAATGATGTAGGTACATCAAAATCTACTAACCAAGCCTTCATGATAGAGACATTTGATTTCCTTTTCCAATAAAATAGTGAACTTGATGGTATCCTTGAAGAATTCCATGCTTTATATCATTTCTTGAAGAAGACACACCATCTAAGTAACATAGAGCAGAAGCAGCCCCTAAATAATTCAACACCTCTAAACAAATTTGACACTACTTTAGATAATAAACTAGATACTTTAAAGGGAAGTACTTCTAAACATAGTACTGGTGCATTTAATTCTTCCAATAAAATGGGGTACAATATTTTAGAAGACATGAAAAAAATTAAGGCTAACATTACATTGCATGAGTTGACATAGACCACTGAGCAAAGAGACCTATTGTTGGAGTCCTTATCTAAAAATCCTACTAGGCCACCCAAAACTAATAATTCCAATTTTACTATATATAAAGCTAAGACAGAGTCCCCACCTTTCCTACTTACTATTAGAATGTTTGGTAAGAATTTACATAACTATTTTCTATATTTGGTACATCCAAAAGCATTATGCCATTAGGTGTTTATAAATAACTTAGCTTGACTCCTATCAAATTTGACAAGGTTTTCACTTAATTAGATAAGTCTAGAGTCAAGGTAATTGGGGAGTTATTAAAATGTTCATATGCATCTTGCCTCTAAGCCCAGATTCTAGCAATTTATTGACATCTAGGTCATGGATATTCCTAATGATTATGGGATATTGTTAAGTAGGGAATGGAAAAAGAACCTAAATAGATATATGTCCACTGACTATTCATCTTTGTGGCTACCATGGAAAGGAGTCCCAAATCAGATCATAATTTAAAGAGAGACTCAAATGAAGCACATGATCATAAAATATAATGTTGTGAATTAAAGGGTTAACATGCTCAAATTTGATGAGATTAACATGATTGATTATGAATTTGGAGTGTATAATCTTGAGACTTCTAAGGTATGTAATCCTAAGACTTCTCAAGATTTTCCTAGAATTTGTAAATTAAATTTTGATGGTGCTAGGTGTTATTATGGGTTTAGAATAGGAGTTATTATTACCAATCCTATTAGGAAAAAACTAAAAGCTGCTTATAGACTTTATTTTTGTTGTAGCAATAATCTTGCAAAGCATGAAGCTTTGATTTTAGGATTATAATTTGCCATTAAGAATAAGGTTAAATATCTCTTGGTTTATGGTGACTTATAACTTATAGTCAATCAAGTGAGGAGTAAATATTAGTTAAACTATCATATCTCAAGAGATATAAGTTTAGAGTCTGGGATTTGATGGAGTTTGTTGATGCATTCAACATTGTTTCTATCCCTAGGGACGAAAACAAGGATTTTGATGAGATTAACTCAGTTTTAGTCAATCTTATGCCCAACCATAAATCTCAAAACTTTAGCATTGAGTTGGTTTCATGCCCCTCCATCCTAGATAACATAAACCATCTACAAGTTTTTGATGATGACCAATAGATCCTAGATTTCATGACCAATTCAAGAGTATTTGAGGCCCATGTCATAGATGAGGCCAATGAAAATACTCTTGAAGAGGATGTCTATTTTGATATCAAAGTCATTCAACTAAAGGATAACAAAATCCTAAAAGGTATGGTTGTCTTGGAAAGGCTATTCGATCGGGATAAGGTATTTAAGAACACTAGGATTCCCAAGGAGAGTGGGAAGGATTATAACGTAGTTGATCTTAGAATCAAGATCAACCTTAGCTATTTAATAATGGAATAACATGTATGAGCATTGAAGATAAAAAATCCAAAGACTTGCTGATAAACTATAAAGACATAACAACATGGTCCTACAATGACTTAAAGATTTTTTATCCAAGAGTCATCACCCATACCATACACTTCAATAAGATATACAAATGTTTTATAAAAAAGTAGAGGCCTATCAACCCTATTTTAGAACCTATAATTTTTGAATAAGTCAAAAAAAATTTAGATTCTAAGATTGTATTTCCCATTATGTAATCTACCTAGTCACCAATTTGGTACTAGTTAAGAAAAATAATGGTGATATAAGACTGTGTATTGATTTTAGGAATATAAATAAGTTATTTGAAAAGGAAAAATATCATTTTAATTATTTGTATCAAGTTATACAAAGTATTTCTAGTTCTGCTATGATGTCCTTTCTTGATGGATTTTATAACAAAGTATTGGTCAATGAAGAAGACAAGATGAACATTGCTTTTACCATCAAGTGGGCTACATTTGCATATAAGAGGATGCCATTGGGACTAAGAGATGTAGGGGAAACATTACAAAGGGCCATGGATCATGCTTTTCAAGGTCTAGTAGGTAAATGCATATTATATGCATGAATGATCTGATTATTTTTTCTAAAAATAGGAACACATCATGCATTTACAACAAGTATTTGAAAGGTGCAAAAGGTATGGGATTTCCCTCAACCCAAAAAATATTATTTTTTATGTTTCCAAGGAAATTTTTTTAGGCCATATCATTACTAAAGAGGGAATCTCTATAGATCTAGATAGAGTAGATGCCATATCAAAGATAGAGCCTCCTAATAGTAGGAAAGAATTGAAGTCATTCTTTAGAAAAAATAACTTTGTAAAAAAGTTTATTTCTAGCTTTGAAAAAATTATTAAGACATTAAATGACATGCTAAAAAAATATTCCAAAATCACTTGGAATGAGGAAACCAAAAAGGCCTTTAAGGATATCAAGGAGCCAACTAGATAAGTTCCAATCTTGATAAGTCTAGATTTCTCCAAGTATTTTTACCTTTACTCCTTTGCTTTAGATTAAACTATTACTATAGTATTAACTCAAAAATATTATGTATGTGACCATTTAATTGATTTCATGAGCACAAAATTTAAAAATTCTAAGTTAAATTATTCTTTAATTGATAAACAAGCATGCACATTAGTAAAGGCAAAGAAATTCAAGCACTACATTCTTAGGAATAAGGTGTATGTTGTCTTACCAGACCCTATAACCAAGATCATGTTGAGTCAAAATGAGCTATGAGAAAGGAGAGTTAAATGGATGTTAGTGCTATATGAATATGACATTAAACTAAATACTAGAAAATTGGTAAAGTGCCAAGGTTTGATTCAAATGATTGCCAGTGTTAATGCCAAGTTAAATGTCATGTAAGTTGAACAAGAAAGTTTTCAATCCAATGATTTTTATGATCTAATTGACCATATACTAATAAATGACACTTATCATATAGGGTTGATCAGAGAGAAAAGAATATCCCTAAGACTTAAGGAATCCCACTACCTAATTAAAAATGGAGTACTATACCAAAAAACTTTGAAGGCATTTACTTGAGGTGTGTATCCACAAAAGAAGCAACTGAGATCATGAACACTTTTCATGAGAATATGGGAAGTGGACATCCATTTATAAGGAAAAAAATTCACAAAATACTTAAATTTGGTTACTACTAGCTCACAATCTTCAAAGGTACCCACAAGCATGTAAGGTAATGCTACTCATTCCAAGTCTTCAACATAAAAGATACTAAGGTGGCCATGTCACTCTAACTAGTTATGGTAGATAAAAAATTTTCTCAGTGGGGATTGGATTTCATGGGGGTAATCAACCCCAATTCATCAAAAGGTCACACATACATTTTAATTACTACTAACTATTGACTAGGTGGACAGAGGTAGTAAAACACTAAATAATGTAGAACTAAATAAGTGATCAAGTTATTAGAGGAAAACATATACATGAGATTTGGGACATTGATCTCTCTAGTATGTGATGATGGATCTAATTTCATATCCATTGAAATGATAGAATGGGCACATGATAACAATATTAATCTCAAGTTCTCATCCAACCATTATCCTCAAGGTAATGGCATATCCAAGTCAACCAACAAAAACTTGATGAAGGAAATAAATAAGTTTACAGTAGATAATCCTAGAATGTATCACAAGATTCTCAAAAGTGTCCTTTGGGTAGATATAAAATGAGTTAAGTATGATCTCAAAACATCACCCTTATTACTAGTATATGACCAAGATCCCATATTCCCCATTATACTCAAGCTGCCAACATACTAGTTCATGCAAGAGAACATGGAAAATGATCAAGAATTAAAAATTTCAAGATTGTTAAACATTATTCAAATGGAAGATGCTAGAGAAGAGGCTTTTGCCAATTTTAGTAGACACTAAACCATGATAAAAAGGTGGTTTGATAAGAGATCAAAGATAAAGGTGTTCAAGTAAGGATATTTGGTTATCTTTTGGAACAAGTCATCTAAGCCTAAGGGTAAACATGGCAAGTTCGCTCTTTTGTGGATAGGTCCCTATAAAATTGTTGAGACACTTGGAAACAACACCTTCAAACTGAAAGACCTAAAAAGATCAGAGTTTACACTACCCACCAATGGGTAGTACCTTAAGCATTACTTTTTTGCTACTCCCACTAGGGTCTTCATGGAGTAAATAATAAAAATAGTTAAAGCTAGAGTAGGTAGGATAGATTAGTTTATTTGTGTTCTTTCCTTCCTAACCCTTGTTTGTATATATTTATTTGATTCTTTTTTTCTTTTTGATTTATTTACTTTATATTCTGTGTTTGCTTACTTTACTTCATTCCTTGCTTCTAATAAGTCCTTTTAGATAGCTCTCAGCTCAAACTTTATTCTAATTACTTAGGAGCTCCATAGTTTAGGAATGCAAATATGAATCTTAAGCGCATGTTAAACATGGATTTAAAATGTAATATTATGTTATAGTTTAAAGAAACTAGCAAAGACTAGTGGATAGGTTAACTATTCTATAAAAACTTAAACATTATTTTGATCTAAACTTGGTTTTAAGAAGAATTACACATGTGGAATAAAATATTGAATTATTAAGGCATAGTAATGTTTTCACTTAACAAATATCCTTTCCTGGGATAAAGGTTGTAACCATAAGTGATTACCTGAATATCAAACATTTGACTAAATCCCTAAACCTGACTAAACTAGTTCCCAATCTTTGCTAAAAAGTCCAAAATTGATCTAAAAAATATGAAAAATAAGAGCTTATTACAAAATCAAAAGCTTTCCAAGAAAAGGTGATTCTATTAATATCTATTGGGGCTATGGATGTCTGGATGGTAGTGGAGAAAGCCTTAAGTGGAACTAAAGGAATCTTTATTGGGGATATGGATACCTAGCTGATAATAGAACAATGCCCAAGCCCTCTCTAAGATAAATCATAGTTTTTAATGAATATCCAAACATGTTGTAAGTCAATGTTAATGATTGAAGATATGAAACCTATAAGTTGTCCTCTAAATCCCATGGTAAATACTAAGTGGAATCAAATCACACACACAATATGGCTAGGTTTTGATGTTTGATCCTAATTCAGTAGATGTAAGGTTTGTTATAACCATGAACTAATCTTGATAATAATATTGATCAAGTTTAAAAAGTAATATAGATATTTGTCTAAACTATAGTCTCTAAATTCTAATATATTGCTATGTTCTCCCAAAAGTCACCATTTGTTGAGGTCAACATACCCCCATTTTTGAAAAATGGGGCCCTTGTGTTAAAATTATGCAAATTTATACTTTAAAATTTAAAATCCATTTGATCATAACCTCATTACCATGTTTGTATATTATTCATCATCCACACCATGTTCTATTTGGTCTGCTTATTCATGGCTTTGGTTAAACTTTGTCTAAAGTTTGCTAACTTTGGATCTTCTTGTTTTAGGTTACAAGTCTAACAGATGTCCATTATACGAAGATAATGTCTAGGTTTCATAATTTTATTGATTTTATCTTTATCTGAATTTTACTAGCCTTTCATCTATTATAATTCAAATCTAATCCATGCCCAAGCTTCACGAAACCCTCATTCAAAAAACCTAGCACAGGTTCTTTTGGACCTAATTCAAAAATTGGTGGGAATAATTTACATGAGAGCACTTTAAAAATGCCATAGACTTAAGTTTAATTTTTATACTAAGGCTTGGGTGGTTTTTAAACACAACCAAATCTTAACCTAAAAACTATATAATTGGTCTCTTCTTGTCTTGAAGCCCTCATTCCTTTTTTTATTTTAGCATGGTCTAACTTTAATGTTTGCAAGGTCCTTTTATTATGTTCCTAGCTTGGTCCAATTTTACTATTTGCAAGTCATTTTCATATGTTATTAACATATATTAATGTCTTAGTCCTAAGGCCCCATTCATTTTTATTAACATAAATAAGACCTTAGTCCTAAGACTTTAACCTTAGTCTCTTTTATGTTTTTGAGTCCTAATTTAAGTCATATTCTTCTTTTTAGGGTCAATAACCCATGTTTAATCAGGCCAAGTTAATAAGATGTAGTGAGGAAGACCTAATATATCAAATACCGAATCTTTGGATCCAATCCTTCTTGGCTCCATGGATTAAAATTGAAGATACCACATTCACACAAATGCTAAGATCCAATGGGGCAAGATTATCAAGGATCAAAATGGGTCCCTTTTTTAAATTTATCAATACAATAAAAAATTATGATAAAAATTATGTTATGACTTTAATTATTTGAAGGGTCTTCATTTTATATTAAAGACTTGTGTTATACTTTGGTCTAAATTTTAAATGGTCCCAAGCTCACTTAATCCTATTATGACTATAAGAACCTATTGATGATGGAAATTGTATCGTCAATGAATCAACCCTTTCACATATCACAAAGGTCATATTGGAATCATACTATTCTAATCATGGGGGTTCTAAAGGTTTGCTTATGATCCTAAAGATGCCAAGTGGTTTTATTATAAATTCTAGGAAATAATTAATAAGTTATCAAGATAACTTATTCCATTATAACAATCAAAAATCCATTTATCAAATCATGAATTAGTTAAAATAAGAATTCTATAATCTATTTTATCTAATAGAGAAAACCTATGAGTTAGATAGTCTCTTGAAGAATAGAAATCTGATTATTTAATATATATGCATTCAAATAATACCTTTGCTTCTTGGTTGCAATGTTATCTAAGTTAATTTTTAAAAAAAACCATAAATAGAAGATAGAGATCAAATAAAGAGAAAGTGACAAAATAAGAAAACAAAAGAGAAAGAAGACTAACAACAAATAAACAAGAAAATAAAATTAAGAAAGACAAACAACTAAACCTACAAAAAGAGGGATAAACTAAAAAGGACAATAATCTAAGAAAAAAATCTAATCTAAACAAAACAAATAAAATTATAAGGATTAGCTAAGTAAACATTCTAAGGATAAAGATTAAAGGAAAAACTATGAAACTTAAAGGAAATTAATCTAAATTTTAAAGTAAGCTTAGAATCTATTTCAATTAAATCTAAAAAAAGATAGAATAAAAAGACCTAAGCTATGAAATAGATATCTAAAGATTAACTTAAAAAAATATAAAGATTATTAAATTAATAATAAGCTGAATAATATATAAATCTAGATATTAATCTATAACTATCTAAATAGAGAAAAGAACAAACCTAAATTAAGAACAAATAAAAAAAAACAAAATAAAATAAACTAATTAAAATATAAAACAACTATAGATTAAAATCATATTAAGATAACTAATATAGAAACAAAAATCAGATTTAGAATTTTTTTGAAGATCTGACTATATTAAAGTTAGATTAAAATAAATTACAAAAGGTATGAAAATCTCAAATGGAGATTCATCTTAGCAGAAAGAGATAAGCTTATTGATAAAACCAACATACTTTCTCTACAAAAACTTGACTAATAACTTTGCAATCAAAATAAATTAATAAAATATTGTGGAATAGTGAAATGATAATCATTATTCAGGTTTAATGCTTGAAATCTGTGCATAGGACTACAAAATAACAATCATAAAAATATATTAAACTTAAAAAACTTTAGCTAATCAATATTAGATGACATATAAAACTTGATATACCTTTGTTGCATAAGTAATTAGTTAACTATCAGATAAAGTACCATTGGATCTATCTATAAAAGTTATACTATCTTAGAGAAGTTGAATAGAAAGAAGAGATAAATGATTAACTTTGGGAAATATTGAAGTCTTCAATACTTGTTCTTTTGTCTTCAAATGAGTCCTTGATATCTTCTTATACCTTCAACTTTTTTGTAAAATAAGTTATAACTAACTTTATTTAGTTATTAGTTAATGGTAACTAATTGAATTTAAACAAAGTCAATTAATTATAGACTGAAATTGATTAAGGATGGATTTAATTAAGACTTAAAAAGTCTTAATTGATCAAGATAGTTAAAAAATAATAGACCTAGGGTACTAATCTCAATGTGTGGGGACCCATATTAATTAATAATATAATAGAATACATATCAATCATAAAATAAATAAGTTAAAAATTGATCAATTCTATTCATAATAACCCATAACATATATTAATTAACTTAAGCATATATAATTATGTTAGAACTCCAAAAATTTGTTGTATTTACTAAAATTATCAAAATTTATCAAAGTCTAAAAATCAAAGTGTTAAACTGAAATATCAAGTTCTACCATGAAAGCTCATCACTAAATAGAAATTATCCTTTGGATGACTAATAATCATTCAAATCTGACCACAGTTCAATCACTTGTTTGTCTTATTCATGAAGACAAATGTTGTATTCCATTTCAATAGAAAGACATGGTACCAATATAGTTCTTGAATCAATTGTGTTGTCATCAACTTTTAGCTTAATTTTTTTCAACAATCTGACTTCCCTTAGTGTTTTTGGCTCAAACCCAGTTCTCTTTTCTATAGTCCTCTTTTCAGTAGTGTGAGATAGAGTATCTATGGTTTTCCTTTTACTAGCATAACCTTGGATTCCTAAATTCAATCTCTTATACCTTAAAAGAGGCTAACTATGGGTACCAAATAGATTCAACTTTCTCTATTTTCTATCAAGATCTACATGAGAAGTGAAAGGTGCATCAGAAGGAATGGCCATCTTCCTAATATCTCTAGCATGGTTTATTTCTACTTCAAGTTGTGTAGACTGGTTAGCAAAAAAATTATCATCAATTGGTTCTCCTAAAAAATTAGGGGGATACAAAGGTAAATGTCAAGGATCATGGTCTAAATGGTGAGATGAACTAATTTTGGAAGGTTCATAGGTTGAAAACCTATGAGCATTGAAACCCCTATAATTTCAATAACCTATATTGGCTAGATTAATAGGTAGATTACTCAGAATATCCCAAAAATCAAGATCATAGGCATCAAAATGAATGGACATTCTTGGACCTCTATGAAATCTAGGTCCAAAACATCCTACACAAAATCCACCCCTATGACAACCTCTACTAGAATTTGACTAACTAACACCTATATTTGAATTATGTCCCCATCCTCTATCATCATTACTTCCTATTGGCTGGTCCTACCTAGACATAGTGATCAATCTGACACATAACAACAAAACTAATATTGGGAGACAAGTCTTCAAGAAATAAACTCAAAATTTTAATAATCTAATGAATGAAATTGAAGTTTTATTATGACTAAAATATATTGTAATTAAAATAAAATATGTATTGAACTTCAGAAATTATCATAAATTTATGCTTTCATTTCAAAAAATGTCAAATGCAATCAAAAATGTCTCAAAATATCACACTAATCCAATCTCAATTGAATATGTTCTATTTGATTAAATATGATTATTCTTTATCTCATAATCTTCTTGATAGTTCATTAAACTCTATACTTTTAATGCTTTATACAAAATTCAAATGAGAAACATCAAGAAATTATAATTTGGAAATTGATATTCAGACTATAATCTATTACTTCAATTTTGAGTTGCAAATTTAAATAAAATTTCATAACTCAACTACTTCTTTTGAAAATCAATCTTGTGACTAAAACTGCCAAATGTAGTTTAGACACAAATATGCATAAATATGTTATCCTTTCGACATATTTCAAACAAAAAGCTAGCCAAGATCTTCAAACTCTATATGGTTATTTGAAAACTTAAAACTATTAATCTCAGTCATAATATTGAAAATAAAAATATATTTTTGAGATGACCACAATCATATTAAACCCATAATAGAAAATTAACTGAAATCAACCATCTTGTGACTTCATGAATACTAATATCCCAAATCATATATATGCATGAGCAAATAATCATCAATTTTAAAAATATATACTAACTAGAAAAAATCTAATTTATGTACACTATTATATGCATGCATATTTTTAGAGACAAACCCTATAATCTAAATAAATACTACATCTTGTAGCTCACTATTTTCATGCACATAGACCAAATATGCATAAACCGACCCTTTTCATTCATATTATGGAAACAAAATTTTATTAACAAACATCACAAATTTTTCAACCTTATATTCTATGTGATGTCCTTAAATTATCATCAATATTCCAATATTTATCCTTTTTACAAAATGAATACATCGAAACTCTCTTAATACTTCAAATATGCACACTAAACAATCCTCTAATAAAAATTATGGGACTGCGAACCACATTTAAAATTTATTTGAAAGGTAAATAATAATAAAATGGAAAATTCAAGATCCAATTTATATTCAAAATAATTTTGAGATGAAAAAACTAAATAATAGTGTTAAATTGTACTCCTCAAAGTCAAAAATCAACATACCCCATACTACTGCATCATTCCTTCTTATCACTAAAATATTCATACCCAGAACCCAATATTTATATGCAATAATAATTTCTTAGATATTAAAAGAATTAATATACTTTTATTAAATGTAGATGTTCAATATACATCAAATTCATAAACCTTAAATCATATGACAACCCAAACTAAAGAAAATCTATGACATGAAAAACTAATAATAAAACATTCAAGGCTAGAATAGATAGTTTATTTTCATGTTGTTGAAACATAAAAAGCTTCATTTTTCAACTTTTATGTCATTTTATGCATGACTAATCATAGTTTGAATATGCTAGAGACAAACCAAAAAGATACTCAACTAAAATCATCATAATTTCTTAAAATATTTGCATGTAGGATAAATTTTTGAAAACTATTTTAACTTACATGCAGATGATGTCACCTACTTTCTTCATTATAATCCTCACATTTTAAATTAAACCATATAAAAAGTACTGAGAGCTTTCATTCACACACAAATAGAACTATTCTTTCACTGAACTTGAATATCTTCATAAATACATCTATATTTCTAAAGAAACTGATCAGAATTTGTAAAATCATACCTGGTATCACTTTCCAAAAAATCTATTGTCTATCAACCTCCAAAATCTCCACTCAATCCCAAAGATCAAAAAATTCACTACCATAGAAGAGATTTGTGAAAATAACCAAAGATAAATAAAAAGAACTTATATTTGCCAACCTTACCACTATAACTAACTGAATGATATGCCTCAATTTGATTGGCTTTCATTTACTAATCACATACTTTGAAAATTTTCCAACTTGTTTATCATAAAAGCCAAGGTTAGTGATAACCATCCTTCACACTAACTCTCATGATAACATCAACTAATATCCATTATTTAAGGTAATATTACCTTTCATTAACTCTCACACCACCAAATCTTTGAATAATCCTGAAGCATAACAACCATACATTCAAACTTAAATGCTAGTTCCAACTCACCTACCTCAATGTACATTTTTCCAAATGATCTCTAGCTCAATGTATGTTTACCTTGTCACCAACTGAAGGGTCTTAAGATTATATATATTTTACAATGAATTTTAAAATTATCAATTCACTAAGTATCATGGTAAAATACCCTTGAAACTATAGTCCATTTGTTTAAGCTAAACACATATTTCATGAAGGAATAAAATATCAAACCTTATTATTATGACCCATTAAACCTCTAAAGTAAACTATGTGATAAATAAGGTCCCTTTTGCTTATCCTCAAGTGAAGTTAACTCTCTAAATGAGTATATGATGTTTTCAAAGAACTTGCTTGGTATTAAATCTCATCAACCAATCCTCTTCTTACACATCAATATTCAAGATATAAGGAATAATATACATCCTTTGGGAAATATGATCATCAAATTTTATTATTACTCAAATCATTGAAACAACTAAAACTTAGTTTGTTAATTAGGTTTCCAAGAATTGAACCATGTATTAGTTGTAGAATCAAAAGGACAAGATTGTCATTTGTATAAATTAGAATATGAACATCACTAAACCAACCAAATCATATTGGTGTTTCAAATAGCTATCATATTATTAGTAGTGAATGAAATTGAGCCATTCATCAAATGTAGATTTTTAGAAAGCTTTCAAATATATTAAATTTGATTGGAATGTTTTTCAAAGTATCATATCACCATTATTATTTGAATCAAAAATCAAATCCACTTACGAAGATCAAAATAACAACACAAATCAACTTAAATGATTGAAAAATTAAAAGTCTAACTATCAATCAAAACTGTCAAAAGTGAATTAAATCTAATAGTAGAACAATTGATCACATTTATAACTATATATGCATATTTTATTCATTAATCCACCATTATTTTCAAAACCACTTTATAAACATAAATAAAATTTCATCAATTAATCATTACTATTTCATAATCAAAGATGCATGTATAATACCCTTAATTAATAGGGTCCCTGACACAGTTTTAGGTTTCATGACAGGTTCATCTTTATGGTAGTAAGTATATATTTAAAAAAAAATCAGGGGTGGTGTATAAAATAGGTATAATACTTGTGACCGTGCTAATCAATTTTGTGTAATAAATTTGATTTAGAATAAATTATCTATTTTATAAAAAATAGTTTTGTCTTGACAATGTGATTTAGAAAAATCATTTCTCAAGTAGCTAAGCATGAACCCCTTAAATAATGAATTTAAGAAAGGGATGGATTATTCAACTAGCATGACACGAAGAAAGGGAAATGAATAACAAATAAATTTGGGCTAAATGCATAATCAATTACAAATGCCTTAAGCACAAAATCTAAAAATAAAGTAATACTTCTATAACCAAATATAAGTTAGCCATATTACTCATTTATTATAGAAAACTGAATTTATAAGAGTAATCTCTAAAAATGAATGATACTTATAGCACTTTCGCATCTTCCTTGCATTCTTACTTTATAATTTGATATTCTTCATTCCAAAACCTTTCATTGATATTTTTGAAATCAAAGTACAACAAAGCAAACATGAGATGAAATAAAATAACAATAAAATAATGAAACAAATGAAAGGAAAAACAAACCAAAAAGAAAGCAAAAAGACAACAAACATATAACTAATCATGAAATAATTTCAAGTGATATTCATTCATTGAATAATATAGATAATTTCCTTCAAGATATTTAAGATGAAATGCATTATTTCTAAGACATATGGTAATTATGTAAAGTCTAAGCCATAATGTATCGAATTTATGGTATTTTCTAGGGTCTTCATGGGCTTTGTCCGAATATAAAACTAAGTCACCAAAAGTTAATTTCTTACTAGAATCTTTTTTATCAAAACAATTATTTAATTTTTGCTTAGCTTTCTCTAATTTTTTTAATGTTATTTCCTTGGATTCATCAAGGGATATTAAATCATGTAACCTTTACTCAATTAAATTTGTATCCTCAACTACATATTATATAGTAGTCTTAGCTAAATAAATCTAAAGTTCTATTGGTAAATTAGCTTCAAGTCCACATGTTAACATAAAATTTGAATAACCAATTTCTAACTTAATAATAGTCCTATCAGTCCATAAGGCTTCAAAAAAAATTTAATGCCAATTTTTTTTGTTATCACAAACTAGTTTTTTCATAATAGAAATCAGATATTTATTAGTGGACTTATCTTGTTAATTTCTTTGTGGATAGTACTTAGACGAATGACTATAAATAATAAAATATTTTTTAGGAACTCTAAAAACTCAATTTGAAGTCTATTATCTGAAATAATTTCATATAGAACTCTGAATCTAGAGAAAAATCTGATTTTATATAAAAGAAATTACTTCACCTGTTACTGAACATTTAAGTGCTTTAGCTTCAAGCCACTTGGTGAGATAATCCATGGCTATAAAAATGAATCTATGACCTAAAGGTATATGAATATATAAAATAAAGTCAATGCCCTATTTTTTAAAAGGTTTTTTAAGGATAACTAGGTTTAAAGGAATTGGAGGTAGTTTATCCATTCCAATGAATAAATGACAAGGCATACAGGAACAAAATAACTTATAACTATATTTAAATAAATTAGGTCAATAATAATCAACTCTCAAAATCTTATAAGCTATTGTTTTTGTAACATAGTGTCCACCATAGTTCCCTTCATGACAGTCCCTAAGAACTTTTTGAGTTTGATTATGCATAAGATATCTTAACAATACTCCATCAAGATTATGATAATTTTTCTTAATAAACAAAAATTTAATGTTTTTAGTCTTAAGGAACACCTTTCATTCTTATTTAAATTATTAGGACAAGACTGATTCTCAACATAATAAACTAAATCATGATACTAGTCATCTTCAGCCAATAAATAATCCCATTCATTCATTTCATGTCCAAACTTAAAATTTTTAGAAAATTCAACAACTTTCATAATTTTTAAGTGTGGTTTTGCATTTAAATTTTTATCAATTGATAAAACTAATATATTTATATTTGAGGCAAAAATTTTAGCAAAGTATTTTACTAGTTCATTTCCTTTAATAGTTTTAGAAGTTTCAAATTCAAGATCAAATTCTTGAATTCATAAGATCCACTTAGCAAGCCTTTATTGAGTAGTTGGCTATTTTAAAAGATATGATAAAATAGGTACAATATATTTCATAAAAAACTTTGTTTCCCAATAATAAATACTAAAATTAATAAAATAAGAAACAAGTTAGAAAATAAATTTCTCAATAAGGGGGTATCTAGTTTCTATAACTTTTAAGACTTGGCTCATATAATTGATAGGTTTCTCTTCATTATTACATCTCATATAGCCTTTTTAGTAGCATTAATATATAGAATAAATACTTTCTTTAAATCAAATTTGGCAAGGATAAGAACACTTATAATTACATTTTTAATAAAATTAAAAGTTAATTCAACATTTTCATTCTAGATATATATTTTATCTTTCTTAAGTAGTAATTTTAAAGGATTAGATTTGTCATCAAAATCATAAATGAATTTTCTAACAAAATTAATCTTATCGAAGAAAGATCTTAAACTTGATTGATCTTTGGGAGGTAATTATTTTATAGCTTTAACACCTTCTGGATCAATAAAAATACTTTTTTTAGAGATTATATGTCCTAATAACTTATCCTCAGTCACACTAAAATAGACTTCTTTGGATTTAAAGAAATGCCAAACTTTCTACATATTATGAATACTTCATGAAGATGTTCTAAATGTTTCATTCTTTTTTTAGAATGAATGGTGAGATCATCTAAATAAAATTGAATAATAATGCCTATTAAATCATAAAAAATAGCATGCAAATCTCTTTGAAAAGTAGTTCCTGCATTCATTAAACCAAAAGGCATTAGATTAAATCAAAAGTACCTATATGAGTGGTAAAAGTATTTTTATGTCTATCATTAGGATTTACAAAGATCTTATTATAACCTAAAATTACATCTAACACAATCATCTTTTCATATCCTATAACCTGCTATAAAATCTAATCTATGTCAGGTAGTGGAAAAATATTTTTTATACTTGCTTTATTTAAATTTCTAAAATCAATACAGTCTAATATTACCATTTTTTATTTCTAATCAGAACTAGATTAGCTACCCATTCTAAATATGTTATAGAGAAAATGACACCAACATCAATCATCTTATCCAACTCTAAGTTAATAGTGTCTTCTAACAAAGGGATGATTCTTTATATTTTTTACCTAACAGATTTGATACTAGGCTTAATAGTAATTTCATGTTTAATAATATTAGTAGTATAATGTTTAAGGTCCTTGTATGACCTTTCAAAGACATCAATAAATTCTTTAAATAATTTAATGAACTTAACCTTTTTATTTTCAATCACTTGAATTCCTAAATAAACATACTTAGGATCTTCTTCAATGCTTAAATTTAGGGGAGTGGTTTCACTTTTGATTCTTCTTGATGACTCCTTTGTTCTAGAGATTTTTGGCTAATCATTGGGTGAAAACATATATTCAAGGCTTTCTAAACTAGTAGGTAATTTTTAGTATATAATTGTAAATAATCACCATAATTTAATACATAGTCATCATGATCAAAATAATTGCCTTTAATAAATGAATCTATACAATCATTAAAACTAAACACTGGCCAACTATCATTTAAATCAAGAATCTTGGGATGAAAGACTTCAATAAAAGGACAATCTATATTATGCTCAATTTCACTCAAGGTTAGATTAGAAGCATAAACCATAAGATTATCAGCTCAAACATTGAATTCCCTAAGAATATGTTTAATATTGAAATCTTCAAAATGCTCAAGTAATGACCAAATTTTTTTTGTATAATGTTGAAAATGAGTTTGATTGGTCTTATAAATCTTGTAAACTTATCTTAATACTAGCTCTGAATCTCCAAAAACTTCTAAATGTTTAACATTCAACTCTATGACCTTTTCTAATCCTAAACATAATGCTTAAAATTCCATTGTATTTTTAGTGTTTTCAAAAGACAATTTAAAAACATAAAAAAATATTTTACTAACATGAGATATCAGATAAATTCCAGCATCACTACCTTGTTGAGAGTAGGTTCCATCAAAGTAAAGAGACCATAAAATATTCCTTTTAAATATTTATTTATATTTATTTTTTGGTTTATCTATATTCAAAAACTCACAAGTTCCAATACTAATTTCAATGTAATAAATGTTAGTTGAAGAAGGTGATTCAACTGGTGTACCAGAAAAAATCTCCCTCTTAATAAATGCAATCTCATTATTAACAAGAACCCACATTATATATTTTTCAAAGAAAGCCCCAATCACTTTAGACCAATCCCTTCCTAAAATCATTGCATAATTATTAAGAATATCCAATACTTGAATATTAGTTATATAATTAATACGTTCATCTTGCATAATTTTAATAACTATGTCATGAAACTTACAACAAATCTGATTTTGTCTAGCATCAAAATTAGTAAGTTTCCTACTATCTAATTCATAAGATATAACCAATTACTTTATAATGCATTTAGGCATAATATTCTTTGAAGTACATATGTCTAAAATGTAATTATAAATTATTTTATTCCCAACTTTGACTGTGACATAGAAAGGGCGAACATAATCAGTAGGGGGATCAAAATGTTGGACATAAATATGTTCAAAATTATTTTCCTCTTATAAACTTACATCAACTTTTGGATTTTTTATTGCTTCATTAATCTTATCTAACTATCCTAAAAGACTAGCAACGTACATTAGAGAAAATCTAGTTTTACTTATTGATAAATCATTAATTATATTATAAATTTTAACATTATTTTATCAAAAATTCTTTGATTTATAATGTTGATAATGAATATTACTATATCTAGTTGCAAAAGGATTATTTTGAGTAACATTATCATTGAAATTATTAGTATTATTTTGAGTTGATTTACCTTTATCATTCAAAGAGGATTTATCATTTGTTATTTTATTATCTTGTGAAGGATTATATTCTTTATTATTAGTATTTATAGCATAAATATTGTCATTTTTTAAAGGATCATCAAGAGTATTTATGTTATAGGCTAAATATTTAGTTATTTCATTTTTTTTTTTGAAGAAGATACATTTTAAATTTAATAATAGCTTAACATGTTTTAAGATTATGATCAAGTTCACAAACATTGCAATAGTAAACAATGTCATCATCTTTCATGACTTTATATGAAGAAGAAGGTTTATCATTTAGATGCCTTTTAACAATGACCAACTCATTACCTAAACTTTGTATTACTTTAAATATCTCTACATTATCTAAATTTAAACCTATAGTAGACCTATCTTTGAAACCCATACGCTTAGTTTTATTTTCATATTCAATACAAAATCTTATAGTTTTATTGTATTCTATAATATTTTGATCTTTAAATCCATCTTGTATTTCAAAGGTAAATCATTGCAAAGATAAAGTCTTGATAATTTATTTGAAGGTCTAAGATCACCTTGGATATTTTGACTTAGCTTGGTGAATTTAGAAATGAAATGATACATAGTCTCACTAGGATCCAAAGAAATATTTGAAAGATTATTAACTAAATTAAAATTTTCTTTGGCCTTGCCAAAAGACAACTCTAACTAGTCGTCTACATCTCTCTAATTATCAATAACTTTAGTATGTAGAATAAAAAAAACTTTATAAGCTTTTCCTTCTAATTTTTGGTTAAAAACTCTTAAATAAATCTTTTCACTAGTTATTTCAAGAGTAACACAAACTAATATAAAGGATTTTGAGTGATCTTCTTAAGATTCTCTAGCATCACCAAAAAACTTTGGTATATTCAATCCCCTAAGATAAGGTAACTTATCTAGATGATTTTTTATATTAATTGGATTAGCAAAAATCCATGGTGTTATAGCTATTTAATGATTTTCTTAAGCTTCTTCTTCATCTTCACATTCAATGAGCTTATCTTGTTCCCTATTATTCTGTAACTAATGAATTAGATCCTCTAATTTCCATTCTAAGACTGGTGGTTCTCCCACTAGTTGATTTTTCACTAGTTTATTTCTCACTAACTGATCTCCCATTGGAAGCTTCTACAATTTCTACCTAAAAAGATTAATTATCTTGAATTTTATTTTCTTGATCTAATTACATATTTGTCAAGGCAATTTTAGTAGGCATAATAAAATCATCAAATAAAAATTAAATGGAAAGAAAATGAGTTCTAAGTTTAAGATTAGTAGCTAAAAATATATTTTTATCTTCTTGAATTCTCCGATTCAAGTTCAATATGTCATGTTGAGTCTCACATGTAAGATTTGAATACCAATCAATTTTGAATTTAGTAATCTCTTCTTCTTGATTTATGACTTCAATAACTTAATGACGATTTTTAGGATGATTATACCATGTGTAACTTATTAGATTGAAAACAAAATCAACTTGATCATCTTGTAAAGATATTAAAGGTTGAATCAAAGGAGGTTGTTGACCTCTAATAACCATTACCAAGAAGAAAAAAACTTAAAACAATTTAGATTTTTGAATGGTGTCCCTAGCAAAGTTGCCAAATTTATCGATGATGAAGATTGTATCAACAATTAATCAAACCTTTCACTTGTCATGAATTTCAAATTATAATTATACCACTCTAATCATGGGGGTTCTAAAGGTTCATTTATAATCCTAAAGACACAAGGGGTTTTTATTATAAATTTTGAGAAATAATTAAAAATTTATCAACACAATTTATTCCATTATAACAATCAAAACTCCATTTATAAAATCATGAATCAGTTAAGATAAGGATTTTTTAATTTATTCTATTTGAAAAATAAAACCTATGAGTTAGATAGTCTCTTAAAGAATAGAAATTTGATTCTGTAATATATATGTATTCAAATAATACCTTTGCTTCTCCAAGTTAATTTTAAAGAAAACTAGAAATAGAAGAGAGAGATCAAAGAAAGAAAAAATGAGAAAACTAACAACAAATAAACAAGAAAAGGAAATTAAGAATGACAAATAACTAAAAATTTAGAAAGAGGGATAAACTAAAAAGGATAACAATCTAAGAAAACAATCTAATCTAAACAAAACAAATAAAATTGTAAGGATTAGCTAAGTAAACACTCTAAGGATAAAGATTAAAGGAACAACTATCAAAAGTAAAGGAAATTAATCTAAAGATTAAAGCAAGCTTAGAACCTATTTGAAATAAATATAAAATAAGATAGACTAAAAATACCTAAGCTATGAAAAAGATATCAAAAGATTAACTTGAAAAAATATAAAGATTATTAAAATAACGATAAACTAAAAATATATAGACCTAGATATTAAAAGATATTAATATATAACTATTTAAATAGATAAAAGAAAAAACCTAAACTAAGAACTAATAAGAAAGAGATAAACTAAACTAAACTAATTAACACAAAAAATAATTATAGACTAAAACTATATTAAGATAACTAATATAGAAATAAAAATCAGATTTAGAAGAAATCTAAAAGATCTAATTATATTAAAGTTAGATTAAAATAAATTAAAAGAGGTATGGAAGTCTCAAAAGGAGAGTCATCTTAATAGAGATAGATAAGATTATTGATAAAACCAACATCCTTTCTCTACAAAAACTTGAATAACAACTTTGCAATCAAAATAAATTAATAAAATGTCATGGAATAACAAAATGATCATCATTTTTTAAATTGAATACTTGAAATCTATGTATATGATTGAAAAATAGAAATCATTGAAAGATATTAAGCTTAGATAACTTTAGATAACTAGTATTAGATGATAAATAAAATTAGATATACATGTGTTGCATAAGCAATTACTCAGCCATTAGATAAAGTACCATTGGGTCTATCTATAAAAGCTATACTATCATAGAGAAATTGCATAGAAAGAAGAGAAAAATGATTGACTTTATAAAATACTTAAGTCTTCAATACCTTTTGTGCTTCTATCTTCAACTGAGTCCTTGATCGCTTGTTATATCTTCAACTTAATTGTAAAATAAGTTATAACTAACTTTAGTTAGTTATTAGTTAATGTTAACTAATTGAATTTAAATAAAATCAATTAATTTTAGACTAAAATTGATTAAAGATAGATTTAATTAAGAATTAAAAAGTCTTAATTGATCAAGATATTTAAAAAATAATAGACCTGAGGTACTAATATTATTGGGTGGGGATCCATATTAATTAATAATAAAATAGAATACATATCAATCATAAAATAAATAAGTCAAAAATTGATAAATTCTATTGATTTTAAATCATAACACATATTAATTGACTTAAGAATATAAAATTATGTCAGAACTCCAAAAATTTGTTGTATTTACCAAAATTATCAAAACTTATCAAAGTCTAAAAATCAAAGTGTTAAACTGAAATATCAAGTTATGCCATGAAAGTTCACCACTGAATAGAAATTATCTTTTGATGACCAATAATCATCTGAATCTGACAACACTTCAATCATTTATTTATCTTGTTCATGAAGACAAATGTTGTATTCCATCTCTGTAGTAGGAAATGGTACCAACTTAGTTCTTGAATTATTTTTGTTGTCATCAACTTCCAACTTAATTATTTTTAGCAATCTGACTTCCCTTGGTGTTTCTAGATCAGACCTACCTCTCTTTTTTGTAGTCTTCTTTTCATCAGTGTGAGGCAAATATCTATGGTTTTCCTACTTCCATCATAACCCTGGATCTCCAAATTCAATCTCTTAGACCTTAAGAGAGGCTCACTATAGGCACCATATAGATTTAACTTTCTACATTTTCTATCAAGATCTACATGAGAAGGGGAAGGTGCATTAAAATAAATGACCATTTTCCTAAGATATTTATCATGGGTTGTTTCTACTTCAAGCTATGTGGACTAGTTAGTAGGCAAATGATCATCAATTGGTTCTCCTCTATAATTAGGGGGTTACAGAGGCAAATGTTGAGGATCATGCTCTAAATGGTGAGATGAACTAATTTAGGAAGGTGTATGGCTTTTAAACCTATGAACATGGAAACCCCTATAACCTCTATAACCTATATTGGTTGGATTAATAAGTAGATTACTCATAATGTCCTAAAACTAAAGATCATAAGAATCAAAATGAATGGACATTATTATCCGTCTAATAAATCTATGTCTAAAACATCTTGCAAAAAATCCACCCCTATGAAAACCTCTACTAAAATTTGAATCACTAACACCTCTATTTGAATTCTATCCCCATCCTTTATCATCATTACTTCTTATTGGCTGGTCCCACCCAGGCATAGTGACCAATCTAACACATAACAACAAAACTAAGATTGGGATACAAGTCTTCGAGAAACAAACTGTAAATTTTAATAATCCAATGAATGAAACTAAAGTTGTATTATAATTGAAAAATACTATATTTAAAATAATCTTTATTGAACCTTAGAAATTATCATAAATTTATGCTTTCATTTTAGAAAATATCAAATGCAATCAATAATGTCTAAAAATATCACATTTTTCCAACCTCAATTGAATGTGTTCTATCTAATTTAATATAATTATTCTTTATCTCATAATCTTCTTGATAGTTCATTAAACTCTATACTTGTAATGATTTATACAAACTTCAAATGAGAAGCATCAAAAAATTACAATTTAGAAAGTGATATTCAAACTACAATCCATTACTTCAATTCTAAGTTGCAAATTTAGATAAAATATCATAACTCAACTAATTCTTTTGAAAATAAATGTTGTGACTAAAACCACCAAATGTAGTTTAGACACAAATATGCATAAATATGTTATCCTTTCAACATATTTTAACAAACCAGCCGAACAAGCTATTCAAACTCTATATGGTTATTTGAAAACATAAAACTATCAATCTCAATCATAATACTAAAATTAAAACTAGATTTTTGAGATGACCACAATCATATTAAACCCATAATAGAAAATCGATTGAAACCTACCATCTTATGAATTCATGAATACTAATATCCCAAATCATATATATGCATTAGCAAATAATCATCAATTTTCAAAATATATACTAACTTAAAAAAATGATTTACGCATACTATTATATGCACGTATATTTTTAGAGACAAATACTATAATTCAAACAAATACTACATATTGTAGCTCACTATTTTCATGCACATAGACCAAATATGCATAAACTGACCCTTTTCATCGATATTATGGAAACAAAATTTCATTCACAAATATCACAAATTTTTCAACCTTAGCTTCTAGGTGATGTTCTTCAACTATCATCAATTTTCCAATATTTGTCCTTTTTACAAAATGAATACATCGAAACTCTCCTAATACTTCAAATATGCACACTAAACAATCCTCTAATAAAAATTTTGCGACTGCAAACCACATTTTAAATTTGTTTGAAAGGTAAAGAATAATAAAATGGAAACCCCAAGATCTAATTTCTATTCAAAATAATTTTGAGATGAAGAAACTCAATAATAGTGTTAAACTGTACTCAAAGTTAAAAACCAACATACCCCATACTACTACATCATTCCTTCTTATCACTGAAATATTCATACCCAAATCCTAATATTATTGTGAAATAATAATTTATTAGACCCAAAAGGAATTCATTTACCTTTCTTAAATGTAGATGTTCAAGAAACATCAAATTCACAAATCCTAAATTAGATGACAACCCAAACTAAAGAAAATTTATGACATGAAAAACTGATAATAAAACTTTCAAGTCTAGAACATATAGTTCATTTGCATGTTGTCAAAAGCTAAAATGATTCATTTTTTCAACTTTTATGTCATTTCATGCATGAATAATGATAGTTTTAATATGTAGGAGACAAACCAAAAAGATACTGAACTAAAATCATCATAATTCCTTAAAATATTTTCATGTAAGATAAATTTATGAAAACTATTTTAACTTGCATGCAGATGAAGTCACATGCTTTTTTCATTATAATCCTTATCTTTTATATAAAACCATATAAAAATTACTAAGAGCTTTCATTTATACATAGAAAAAACTATTCTTTCACTAAACTTGAATCTCTTCACAAACACCTCTATATTTCCAAAGAAATTGATCATAATTTGTAAAACCATACCTGGTATCACTCTCCAAATTATCCCCTAACTATTAACCTCTAAAATATCCACTCAATCCCAAATAGCCAAAACTTCATTCCCACAAAATACCTTTGTGAAAATTACCAAAGATCAAGGAAAAAAATTATATATGCTAACCTTACCATCGTAACTAGCCAAATGGCATGCCTCAATTTGATTGGCTTTCATTTACTAATCACATACTTAGCAACTTTTCCAACTTATTTGTTAGAAAAGCCAAAGTTAGTGGTAAACATCCTTTACACTAACTCTCATGCTAAACATCAACTAATCTCCATTATTTGAGGTATTATTCTCTCTAACTAACTCACACTTCCAAATCTTTGAACAATCCTGAAGCATAACAACCATACATTCAAACTTAAATTCTAGTACCAATTCACCTGCCTTGATGTTCATTTTTCCAAGTGATCTCTAACTCAACATATGTTTACCTTGTCACCAATAGAAGGGTCTTAAGATTATATATTTTTTACAATGAATTTAAAAATTGATTATTCATTAAGTATCATGGTCAAAGACCCTTAAACTATAGCCCATTTTTTAAATCCAAACACATATTTCATGAAGGAATCAAATATTAAACCTTAATATTATGACCCATTAAACCTATAAAGCAAACTATGTGATAAATATGGTCCCTTTTTCTCATCCTTAAGTGAAGTTAACCCTCTAAAGGAGTATATGATGTTTTCAAAGAACTTGAGTGCTATTAAATATAATCAACCAATCCTCTTCTTACACATAATCTTTAAGATATAAGGAATGATTTACATACTTTGGGAAATATGATCATCAAATTTGACTATTACTCAAATAATTGAAACAACTAAAACTTATTTTGTTAATTAGGTTTCTAAGAATTGAACCATGTATTAGTTGCAAAATCAAAAAAACAAGACTACCATTTGTATAAATTAGAATATGAACATCACTAAACCAACCAAAGCATATTGGTATTTCAAATAACTATCATATCCTTAGTAGTGAATGAAATTGAGCCATCCATCAAATGTAGATTTTTAGAAAGCTTTCAAATATAACAAACTTAATATCAATATTTTTCATAGTATCATATCACCATTATTATCTAAATCAAAAATCAAATCCACTTACGAAGATTAAAACAACACCACAAATCAATTGAAATGACTAAAAAACTAAAAGACCAAGTATTAACAAAAACTATCAAAAGTGAACTAAATATGAATAACATAACAAATGATCACATCTTTAACTATATATGTATATTTTATTCATTAATCCACCATGATTTTCAAAACCAACTTATAAACATAAATAAAATTTCATCAATCAATCATTACTATTTCATAATCAAAGATGTATCTATAATACTATTAATCAACAAGGTTACCGACACAATTTCAGGTTTCATGATAGGGTCATCTCTATGTCAACAAGTATAGATTTTGAAAAAATTTAGGGGGGTGTAGAAAATAGGTATAAAAAATCCAATGATGTCCAACTACCTAGATCATAATCGATGATCCACGTTTACTTAGGTGAGATCAATCGAATGACATGTATTTAACCAAAATTCCTATAGGACCTATTGTATTTCACAAGACTTAAATTTTACATCCTCATGGAGGCTATCATTGACATTTATGAGACCATCAAATTTTATTCCCTATGGTTAATGATTCAATATTAAATTTGACATCCTCATGGCTATCAATTGATGTCTATGAGGCTATCATTGACGTTTATGAGAACATCAAATTTTATTCCATATAGTTAATTATGTGATCTTAAATTTGGCATTCTCATGACCATCAATTGACATTAACGAGGCCATCATTGAAGTTTATAAGACAATCAAAATTCAAGATCAAAAACCAATCTCACTTAGAGAATAAACATGTTTATGGTTGTGTACTTAAATGTTAAAATCAATCTTTCATTAACCATTTGTCCCATCATAAATCTATTTGAATCCATGTTTCAACACGAGACCCTTCTCATTAAGTTTAAATTTGCATGGGAGTAATTTTAAACACCATAGAATTAGCTTAAATTTCACCATAAATTTTAGTCATGTTTTTAAACATTTGACCAAATCTTAGTCTAAAATATTATTCTTGGTCCATATATGTCCCATGGACATCTGGTCTATTTTATTAGCTTGATGTAACTAACGAAAGTTATTATTATTATTATTATTATTATTATTATTATTATTACTATTATTATTATTATTATTATTATTATTATTATTATTAGACTTAGCTTAATGATTTTACCCTAATTTTGTGTCATATTTATTAATCCAATAAAAACTTAGGATAAAAACCTTACATTAAGTCCGTCTGGTATTATTTGGGGTCGCATTTTTACTATGTTCTAAACTTAGCTTAAATAATTTAGCCTAAAGTTTATTTTTTATTTATTAAAATGAAATAAAACCAGTTTAAAGTCTTTAACCTAAGTTCTTTATATATATATATATATATATATATATATATATATATATATATATATATATATATATATATATATATATATATATATATATATATCCTAACTTAAATACTATGTAGCTTTACAGGATATATGACTCACATTCATGCAGATGAGATTGATCTGATGAAGTAAGGCTGAGTCAAGGTTTCAATAGAGCCTCCAAAATGGTGAGAAGGTGACAAGTCTCATGGTCATGACCAAATAACAATAAGCATCCAATGATAGTTCATAACTTGGATCATAAGCGATGACCCGTATCTAACCAGAAGAAGTTAATCAAATGATGTGAGATTAGGATAGACTTTTAAATAAAGCTTAGGAGACCCATGGTGATGGCACTTATCACAATTGAAAAAAACATAGTAAAGGGAACTAATAGTTATCAAACCTTGGGATCAAGATCAATGAGCCATATTAATCTGTTTAAAAAGATCCAATAGAGTGAGCTAAAGATATTTTTTCAAAGGGAAATGGTCATGTTTCAAACATTAATGAATAATCTACCATGAAAAGTGCCATGTAGATAAGACAATGATGCCACATGGGAAAAAAGTGACAAAACTAGAGATTTTGAGGGCTTAGAAAAGAAAGGGTATAAATTCCAAGGTCCAAATGAAATCTAAGGCATAAACTCACTCAAGTGTAAAATTTTCCACCATTAAAGCTTGAAAAAGACTTGAAAAAAAAAACCTAGCATCTTCAAAACCCTAATTCGATCCCAAATTAACCATAATCAAGCTAGAGAGAGTTTAATTGCCATCTGATCGACTGAAGACTAGTCTAGAGGTAAACTATAGACTATTAATGATTAATTTTTCAAACTCATAGTCATGACAGCTCAAAAGCAACACAAAGAGGATATAGAACTCTATCTAATAATGGATTAAGAAGGGATAATCTTGAAAGATACCAAATTTGATGATGTAGCGTTAAACACCAGAGATAACGATTGTTTTAAGATTTTTTGGACCAATGAGGAGATGACAACCATTTGTAATGAGGACACAAATATTGCATCAGTCAAACATAGACACTATGACTTGGTTGCCATACAAATGATAATTTTTCACTATGAAATAGTAAAACTAGAGGTATTACATTACATCGATATTATTTCTCCTATTTTTAAGGATTGTAAAATTGATCAAGATATGATAGTACATAAACATAGTTTTAAAATGGTTGCTTATATCTACCCTTTTACCTTTGAAAATTAATACCTAAGCCTCGGGTAGATTTATCCACAATAATATAATGGTCCAACAAGAATGAACTAAAAACCATCCTTATCCCATGGTTGTATTTAGGAAACCAAGTAATCTCTAACCTCAATGGAAGGATCTCAATCACCCAATTTAGGGCTAGTGTTAGGATGATAATGACATTACTAAAAAAATCATCTATAATCCCTTCCACCACCTATGTCAACAAAATATGGGTCCTTTTCATGTATTTCATGGTTGAGAAAGGACTTACTCCCCCTATTAGAGAGATGATCAATATCGACTTGAAACAATAGTTATATATAATAAAGAAGAAAATTAGCAACCATTCCTATATGATGTCTTACCTTTTGGATGCCTTACTAGCCATAACCAAAATACCCAACATAAAATAATTATCACTTGATGGGAGATAGATAGTCTCTTATTATTATTCAAAATTGCATATATTCAAATACAAGGACCATATTCAGTTCATATGTAACTATGTATACCTAGCCTTGGTTGAAGACATTATAGGAATCCCTATGATGAGGGTCAAACCTTTGATCAAAAATTATGTTGAGCTCATTGGGGATATTTGGCTATATCCATATTGTAATATAATCTAGATAGAAGGAACTCTGAGCTAGCCCCTTAGGTTACCAATCCATGTACCCACAAATTTGGTGGAGCAGGAAGTGACATACCAACTATTCCATGTCATAGATGGTGTATGAAAAATAAAAAGGAAGGGGCTACTTCATTCCTTTCCTTTAACTAGTAGTAAGACTCTATTCCAAAATTAGGATCATGTGGAGACTGTCTCTAGGCATATGACCTCTTTCAATTTCCAAATTGATGAATTGAGACATTGGGACCCAAATGAAAAGTTTGCAAAACATTTGAAGGCCAAGTAGATCAATATGGCCTATGATCATCACCCTGGTGTCTATGACCACTTTTACACTAAAGCTTATTCATTCACAAAGGTGTTATCAAGATTGAAAAAAATCAACATTAAGCCATAAGTTAGGTTATTTAGAGAGAAGAAACCAACTAAACATCTATGCTAGATGAGGCCCAACAAATATCATTTATTAGTAGGACCATATTCTAGACCTCCTCCTCTACAGCCATAGGTAGAGACACAACTCAAATCACAAATTATATAAAGGCTAGAAGAAAAGAGACATGAGGAGAGGAGACTTGGTGAGGTGATATCTTCTTTAACTCAGCCTAAATAAATAGAGTCACAAGTTGAAGAAATTGACATAATTGAATTGGATCCTAAAGATATAGTAGAGGATGCCTTAAAAACACTAGCTAATGCTTATGAATCAGATGAATAAAAATTACAAATGGAAGA
The DNA here is from genome assembly GCA_037957365.1 of Torreya grandis. Classification (NCBI taxonomy): domain Eukaryota; kingdom Viridiplantae; phylum Streptophyta; class Pinopsida; order Cupressales; family Taxaceae; genus Torreya; species Torreya grandis. The sequence continues at coordinate 903,273 of JARHVA010005544.1, read as the reverse complement.
ACCTCAATCTCAAACTAAAGAAGTAGAAAAATGTTAAAAAGGAAAGGAACTAGGTTTCGACTTAGTTCCTATTGCAACCCAACCCAAAAGGAAAGTCATGTTAGATATATTCTAAATGAGGGGAAAGAATCCAAAGTTGACTTTAACTCAACCTTAGAGTGAAATCAATTTTTTTAGTGAAGACAATATAATTTATTACCCCTCCATTCCAGAATACTTCATATATGACAAGTTAAAAAAGGTTCCAACCATGCACCATCATTGGGTTATATTACAAAGTCTATTAACATTCATGACCATGATGAACTCAAGCCTTATATTGTGACATTGAAACAATAAGAAAAGGAAAGATACATGGCTACCCTTGGAAGTTCAAGTGGGACACTGATGGATGTTCCTATAACTTCAAGTCGAGCATAAGTTGAGATAACTAATCCTCAAGTGATAGAAACATCAATGGGAGTTTGTTTCAACCTATATATGACAATCATGGATAGATTAATTGAGAATAAATCCATGGTTGAAGGTGAATATTTCACCTTTTAGAAGATAGAACATTTCATTTGTCTAACTCTAGTGGTAGGGAAAAATCTAGGATAAGACAAGATGTTTGAGGAGAAGATCCTTCAAGTGGCCCAAGCTCAAAGTGATTAGTTTTAAATAATGATCAAGGTAATATTAAAATAAAATGAGAATTTATAAGAGTCCACTATATTATCAATTCATGAGGATATATTTAATAAGTTTTAAGATGCCATGGCTGACCTATTCAGCTCTTTAAAGTTAGTCAAGACTAGATAAAGAGAAATAAAGAGACAAATATCTAAAGCAATAGGCTAAGTTGGATAATGGTAAGTTGTAAGTATTCAAGTAAAAGACTTGATTAAGGCCTCATCCATGAATATATTCCCAAATTTTAGAACTATCAGAAAGGCACATTTGAATATGGCCATGGCTATATTGGTTGACAAGATTGATGCCCTAGATAGTTGGTCTAGAAGAATGGAAGACCTTGCCAAAAACTTGAAGTAGTTGGAAGATATATCATCTCATATCTTAGACATATTGAATAAGGATCCCACAAACCTCAACTAATTGGGTCTCATAATTGATGAAGAGTTCAAACATAAGACCTTTTAGTTCATGCAAGAAGTAAGAAACTAGGGGCAAAACTACATAACAAATGGAAACAATAAAGTCATAGGTTTACTCCTATTATATGAGGAGAAAATAAGAGATGCAAGGAGCATAAAATGAGATATAGAGAAGTTTTAAAAGAACCTTAAAGACCTAGATGATCATGGAAAGGATATTTTTCTTAAGCCAGTGGTGGATCTTCAGTTTATCAGCAACCAACATTATAGATTGAAGATTCTCTATCAAAAACAAGGGAATTCATCAACACAAGGCCCAAAAAGTAGTCAGGAATATTATTTTGTAAATATTTGTAAAAAATTGAAAATAGAATATTCTTTTATAAAGGAATGTACAACTTGTAAGCACATTTTCCTTTAGGTCAGATACTTTTGGAAAGTCTAGTGTATTCTATAAACTTTCATATAAAAGGATAGTTGTCCTTATACTTGTACACTTGTAATTTGATATGAATCATAGACATACCCCCTTACATTATATAAAAGGGAATATTGTATATTCTAAAATGAAGGATTTTTTGAGCTACAAAAACTAGTGTAAACTTTGAGCAACTAATGCAAGTAGAGAATGTTGAAAGAATTGTCTCATTTTATTTGTATGAATTGTTATATGGATTCTCTCTCAATTATCTATTCTAAATTTCAGATTTGAATTAATCTTGTGAATTCTTGATGTGTACTTGTGAATGTAGAATTGTTAAATTTTGATAATGCTAGGTTAATTTAAGGTTCCTTAGTTTGCTTCATTTTATTTTCTCTAAATTTATATATGTGCACCAACTATATGCTTAAATAAGTAAACCTTTAAAGTAAGCTTAGTTCTTATTTACATTATTTCTTATCTTCCTTAGAAGTTCACCTATTATATGTTGTGATTCAAGATTAAGATATTTTATTTCATATATTGGTTTTAAATGGATATCTACTAAAACTTTGAACCTTGTCATGATATCTGAGATAAAGATTAGTCACATCTTTCTTTTCTACCTTACCCTGCCCTTTTACTTATTTTTTAACCATTCACTTTAGATTAAAAACTTCATTGTATATGTCCATCTTAGTTTATTTTTTGACTTAGATTTGAGCATAATTCATCCTAATTATCATAAATAATCTTATTATTCACAAATATTTTTGGGCCATGGAGGCTCCCAACCACCAACTAATATAAATATTGTGAAACAGTCATTTATTTTGCCTCTATTCCACCACAGATAACAAGATTATCACAAACTATAACTTATGCTCTGAATTATATGAATTATAAAATGAGCAGTGTTTTTTAAACACTATATGAACCTTTGGTACACATTTAGACATCAACATCAGGTTAGTGGATATGATAAAAATGTTGCTCATAAGTTGACCTGTCTAGTTTAGATGATACATTGAAGGTGTAAGGTTATGAGATTGGTCTGTAAGACAAATATTATCATTTGACCATGTTATATTTATATTTTAGGATTGTATAATGATATTATAAATCTTAAAAATGAATTATAATTATTTTAAAGTGGTCATGTAGTTGTTGAAGGTCATTTTCACCATGGTTTTGCTTTAAGGCAAACTAACAGTTCTAGGTAATCATGTTGCAATGATGAAATCAAGGCTCTATGCTCTGATTTGAAGAATATAATGTACATATTATTTATATTTGGTAATTTTATTTCCTATAAATTATTTTTATAAGTTTTTTACTTGGTGAAATTAGTGAAAATGTTGAAGGTAAAATGGCTTGTCCGATAGTGTAAGGTCTATGAGAGAGAAGGTCAACAAATTGGTTTGCAAGACCAATAATTGACATAAGAGTTTATGAAATTATTATTGTATGTTACTATAAGTATGTTTTATGATTTTTTTCATGAATTTAAAGTCATTTATTTTTTTCCTTTATGTGTTATAATTTCAAGTTTCTATGATTTTGTTTTGAGGCTCGTTGGTAGTTCTGAGTGGGGTACTTGTAGAGAAGGGTTTGAGTACTTTTTCCATGAGTTGTGAAGTATAAATAATGTGGTGATGAACCTAAGATAATTTATATTATATATATGTGATTTTTTTCATGTTTATTTGGAACAATTTTATTTATTATTTAGTTGTTCAAGACAAACTTTTTGAGTATACACAGGCCTAATGTGAATAATATTAATGGTATGATCCAAGTAGTCATTTGAGATAAAAAGTGTTATGAAGCCTAGATGAGATTATAAGGGGCATATTTTAGTGGATTATTATATGTTACCACTATTTTATGTGTTTTAATTTGTGTTAATTAAGTCAAAGTGTAACGTGTCCTAGGTAGACCTAATGGGATTAGGTCTCTATGAGACCTAAAGATGAGATGAGGCCTAATTGAGGTAGGTCAAACCTAAAGGGACTAAAATAATGTTTGATAAATGTTTATGAGATTTTATAAATTCAATTATATATCTAAAATAATAATTTAAGGGTGTTTGGCCAACCAAGAAGGATGTGAACAATAGACTTGTATAAATACTAGGTAGTTTTAGGCCTATGCGAGTGTGCAGAGAACAAGCAAACAAAATAGTACATTGGCGAGTAGAATAAGGTCTTATATACCATAATATAAGTATATAGGACCATTAATTAATATTTAAAATAGGTTATGTGTATTAAAATAATGTCATATGACCTAATCAAGTCAATAGGAGGACTAGTTGAGCGAAAAAGCCTAGAAGGCAGTTGGAGAGGGATAAAAGAGAGAAAAAAGCTAAAGAAGGAGATCATCATCTATTATATGAGATTTTTTTTTATAAAGGTTATAAATGGATTAATATATATGATTGGTTTCTAATTCATCTAGTGGGTTGGTACCTCCTTGCAAGTGGGTACTTGTTAAAGCCTAGTTGAGTTGGTTTTCAGCTAGTTAGGGTTGGTGCTCCATGTGAAGTGGGTGCTTCACTAAATTTGGAATTTAGCTTATAATATTTTAGTAAATTTGAATATATTATTGGGTTTAATCTCCCTTTATTTTTTTATCACATATGTGATGTGTTCGTGTGTTTCATGCTTATATGGATATGTGTTTATGCATACTAGATCTATATGCTTGTTTGAATTAACTATGATTGCTTAAGTGAAATTGATAAGAAATATTTTTAAAATTGATTCACCCAAATCTTAGTCATTATTATTTCAAAAAAATAATTATGGGTATATGAATAAATAAATTAAAATGGACCTACCTTCCCACAATATTTTTCCCATTCCTTAGGACCTCTTACAGAGCCATTGATCTACTGCGAAGATTGGGTACTTGTGTGAGAAAGTAGGTAGCAAAAAAAGATTTTTTTAATTATAATTTCTAAATATAATGGAATAACACACCCTAATGGACCTTAAATCTATCATGAGGCCTAATTTGGAGTTTTATCTTTGATTATAAAAATGATATGTTATATGAATCACATCTTTTAGTGTGATTTGACATTTGAGATTATATGTTATGTTTTATATCATTGCCTTTTGTTTAAATAATTTGGATTTTAAATTTTATGGATTTTATGATTCCTCTTCCATATAAATTTAGAATAACCATCATGATTTATATAAGTGATACACATAAATGTGCCTTAGACTTTAGTTAAAGGAAGCTAAGTATCCAAAGATATGAATGACTAAACACTTAGGATTACCTATGAATCAACATGTAATCTCAAGATTCAACTGTATATATGCTTAGTATGTGAAAGGATATAAAGGAATAAAGGGATATCCAAATTAGATTAGTAAAATAGGATTATAATTAGATATCTTGTTGCTAATTTTTCACATGGTAAAGAAATATTACTAAGGGGAACAAAATTTCTATAACCAAGTCATAATAATAGTTGTCTGAGATATTGAGAGAAGGTAAAAACCAAACATTAGGAAAGATAAAGACATCCATGAAGTAAATTAAATAATAAATATAAGCATGCAATCATGAAAATAATGAAAAGAATCCATAGTAAAATATGAAAGTAATGAAACCATGTAAAATACAATGCATAATATAAAGATCCATGTGAATTAGATAGGTGAAACCATATTTGATACATATTGAAATGATATAAGATATATAAAAGTGGATTACGATTCTAATCAAAAATTTTGATGAAGTGAAGGAACACCATGCCATATTCACAAATACCAATAAATTTGTCCATAAATGTTATCCATGACATCAAAATTATCTTTATGAAGCTAGATACTAATGGTAGATAGAGTCTCATCTATCTTCATAGAAAGTTATGAAAAGACATCTCTTTTAATATCCTCAATAAAAATGTAGGCATAGCTAAAGGATCATGCTCATGAGGGATCTCATGCATAGAATACTTCAGGAGGGGAATATATGATGGAATATGAATGGTATATATGGGATAATAAGGTGGAACCAATAGTGGATAAGGAGCCACAGGTGGGGAAAGAACCACATGTGAAGAAGGATGAGCCTTCTTATGTGGGTGACCTATGGAAGGAGTAATAATGAGTGTATGAATCATCAAAAGGTGATCATGAAGTTGTTACTAGATAATGTGGTAATAACTAGTATGATGGGTTCTACACTAGTGCCAAAGAAAATATACCTCCTCATATTTAGTGATATACTATCGTAATAACATGGGAGGAGGTATAGCCTTATCTTTGGGCTAAGTAAGGGAGGGACACAATATGTTGATATATTAATAAAAATTCAAAAAATGGGAGTAAGAATGATTATATGTGCCATGGAAGCAACATATATGCTTATTATTAGATTTTGGGGGCCTACTAATAAAAGGGGTAGAACGAGAAGCTAAGGAAGGCTAATATAACAAGTAGTCTTTGGTATAATGATTGAAAAATTTGTGAATATCATAACAAGGTTTATTGACCCATTAAGAATGAATGGGATCAAGATATGATAAAATAATAAGGCCATCCCCAAGGGAAGGAAAGGATGGTATAGAAACTAGTTAGGTTTATCTTAAAGGTAAATCAAGATCAGACATAAAATGAGGTTCAACTAAAGGTAGAATAGGATTAAGAACTAGACTAGGCTTATTTGAGGGTGAGGTAAGATTCATAGAAGGCTTAAGATAAGTAACTTAGATCTATATAGGAAGCAAGATAGAAGGATCATGGTATCTATAAAATGGTAAGGATTGGTCATGGCATAATCCATGAGCATGATTCTAAGAGAATCTATTGAAACTAGAGGTGTACCATGCTATCACTCCATCTATACTCTAAAAAAAAAGTAATAATACTATAATTATGAAATATGAAAGAATGAATATAATAATATAAATAAAAAAATTTAAATAAATAAGTATGATATCGAATAATCTCAACATCTCTAGCCTAGAAAAGTCCTTAAATAAATGGATTGTCTAAAGAATAACCATCATCATAATAAAGTATATGTAGGTTGATATTATAGGTAGTTATCATATTTTAATAAATATTCACATGATGAATAAAAGGTCTAGTCTTCATTAAGACCATAGATATGTCATCAATAGGAGCCTGATGAGAGTAAAGATTCAAGGATAAAAAAATTAGGTGATGAGATGAGGGGAGAGATTAGAGATTTTGATCTTGAGTCTAATATCATTTAGCTCATCATCATAAAAATCTAGGAGGTTAGGTGGTATGTTCCTGATGAGTTAGGGGTAATTATTATAACCTCAGGTAGAATTGACATCATAATTAAAATGTTGAGATTCCCTAAAGGGGATACTAGGTAAAGGTTCAAGGGTAGAAATTTTAAAGACATCATGTTCTTGTAATTGTTTAAAATTCCAAGGGTTTGTGTCTCCTTTAATCTTTTAAATAGCACCATTATGTGGGAATTTTATGCATTAGCACATAGATGAGATGATATCCCTCATAAAATGGGTCTAGGGTTTACCAAAAAATATATTATAAGAGAGGGGAAGTTAAATATCATAACTTTCATGTAGATGGTAACAGAAGGGATAGTAATAGGAATACACACACAACCTAAAGTAGGAATTTTCATTCTATCATAACCTTGACATGTATTATGTGTGGATTTAAGATTGCACTCAAAATATCTAAGAGTTTTAATGAAATTGAGGGAGGTAACACAAATACCTAAACCCTCATCAATTCAAGCATACTTAACTTGGATATCACTAATTTCAATGTTAATAAATATGGGAGGATCATTTATTCAAATTATGATATCATATTTAATTATTGAAGTGATAGGAAAATTAAGGAAAAGAGAAGTGTTCATTATTTCATCAACATGTATGGACATCTCTTCAAATTGTTGTAGTATACTAATTTTGGATCTAGATAAGGTAGCTTCACATCTTGGTAGGGGGATGAGGCATGTTAATTTCAAATAAAAAATGTATCAAATGTTTTATATGATGGGGGAATGTTTGCATTAGTTCTAGGAAAGTTATTTTATATGGTAGAAGATAAAATTATATAATGTGGTCCCATTCATCATAACCCATGGGGGGGGGGGCTACTATATAGATCTGTATAATGTTGTAAGAGATCTTGGGAAGGAGGATTAGAAGTATATTAAAACTTGTTTTGGTAAGATTTAGTTGGTTTAGTTGGAGATAAATTAGGTTGATTATCTTTAGATGGTATTTATTGTGATTGGGTTGAAGAAATACAATTGGAAGGTTGGCGAATGTTTTCTATGTGTGTAGACATTGGGGGAATATTGGATATAGTGTGAGAGGTATTATTTAGTTGAGATGTTAAAGGAAATTTTTGGAAGTTATAAGGTATTGTTACACCAAATCCATGGATGAGATGGGGAAGAGTCATGAATGATGCATAATGGTTGAGGTTTTGGTATGTGTGTGTTGGATTAAAATCAATAAAAATAACTACTCTTTGCATGTTAGTCATATTTACCACATTTTATTCATTAATGAGGTCTATAAGAATTTCAACATTATTTTTGGAAAGAGTATCCTTTTAATTACTATATTTTTGATTAAAAAGAGGGTCTTTATATATAAAAAGATGAGCATTAGCTTGATTTACAACTTCATTTTTTTTATGTTTTGTGAGCTTTAAAGTCTATGTCATATGCTTGTTGGTGTTTATGAATGAGTGATTCATGGTCAAATTTTTGTCCAAGAGGGAAATTCATAGCTATATAATGTAACTGTTTAAAATTCTCATGAGAGTGGCCCTAACTTTCATGAAACCAACAAAATTTGTTTGGATCATACCATGTTTTCATTAGATGAGTGGGGTCAAGATATTGTGGTAGAGGCCTTGGAAGATGCTTTTGAACCTTGGCTAAGGATAATATTTTGTGGACATGATTATTGTTTTTTGATAAATTTTAGGATTAGTAATGTTATTTGGAGGGGATCATGCTCCATATAATTATTGGGAGTGATGGCTTAAATGTTGTAAATAGTATCATAAATATTGGTGACACCATCATTTGTAGCATGATAGTTTTTGTTTTTACTGAGCATGCAAGTGCCTATGGTGGGTTGGGATGGTTCACATTGGAACATGATAAAGTTTTGACAGTTATCTTGGTTTAGGGATTCTTCTAAAGTTATTGTAGAGAGAGAGAGATTCCTAACCCATTATTATAACTTAGGGTAAGGAGAATTAGTGAATAGATTAAAGATATTATTGTCTCTAATGTTATGTTCACATTTATTAGACAAGTTATTCCATATTTTGATGAAATATTATTTCATTTTAGTTTCAAGTTGCTTAAAATTTATGAAGTGTGCTAAGGTATTCCTATGGAGATCACTAGTTTGAAACTCTTGTATTATGGAATTAACCAAATCTTCCAACTTAGTGATATAATGGGTTTTTAGATGATTGTACCAATCTAAAGACTCTCCTAAGAGTGTTTTAGCTAATATCTTGGTAGATTCAAAGGTATTAAGTTTGAACCAATATTTATAGAGATTACTAATTGTCTTTAAATGTAATGTGGGATCAATGGACCCATTTTAATTGATGGTAGGTGTGATACCTCCTATGTTGATATTGGTAATTTGGGGTAAAAGTGATTCATTTTAGAGATATTTGATTGTTTTATTAATAACGGGTGGTTGAGGAATGAGGTTACCATGGGAATCCATAAGTATGGGGTGAAGTGGGTCAGGGTGGGGGGGGTGGAATTTGTATTTTGTGATCCCCATGAAACCTTTTGGGATTGATTTTAGAGGTTAATGAAATGGTTTTTCATTTCCATCATTTGATTTATGTTATTGGTTTGAAAATTATTCATTTGATTAAGTGTTTTCAATGAAATTTGATGAGTTTGGGATATATTTTGACTAGTTTACACAACAAGGGAAGCATTGGTATTGGTATTAGTGGCTTGGGTTACTCTATGAGTAGTAGCATGTGCTAGACTAGTGGCATGAGAATCATTGGTACAAAAAGAAGCACTAGTAGCATGCTTAACATTTTTATCAAAATTTGTACTAGTGAAATGGTTTATTTTTTTAAGAAAATGAAACACTAGTATAATTATTATCATTTATAGAAAAATATGCACTATTGGAATGGTTCAAGAGGAGGTTCTTTGGAAAAGTCCCACTAGAGGTTAACCTACCATGTTAGAGGAGATACTTGGCATGGAAGTTGAAGAGGTCATAGAAGAAGTCATGGTGTGGGAAAGAGTAAAAATATAAGGTAAATGTTGAGAATTAAATAAAGTGTTACCCAAAAATCTATGAGAGAAGGTAGGGGAGGGTGAAAAAGTTTATTCTATTTGAGAACCTATCATCAGATTATAGATGGTTGAGGGGTCCTTTCCTCTATGTTGAGGAAATTAATTAATGAAGACTAAAATTTTAGGTGTGTACTCTAATTCATGCTCATATTCTAATGAGAATAAATGATTATTAATTTAGTATGAATTAAGAGGATTCTCATAATTTTTAGTGTGAGTGGCAATGTGAAAATTGCTTTCATCTAGAGTGGAAGCCACAAGCTATTTTCGGGGAAAGCTATTCGGATGGTAAAGAATAATCAGGTTTTTTAGATTCAAATATGTATTATACTAAAAAATTAATTTCATGATGAGAAAAAGAGGATAAAGAGGTGATGAAATTAAAAATAGGGAAATAAGATGCATAATTGAACTGGTCGACTATGTTTTATAAACTAGGGAACAAAATAGAGAACAAGAGGACATAGTCATATAGGTCAACTACGTACTACTTGGATAGAGGAATGAATAAGAAGATAAAGAGACACAATACTATGTATTTTAGGTAGATAATATAAATAGTATGTAGGATACTGTGTTGATAGGGATAATAGTGTTTTGAAGAGATAGTCAACCTAGTTGGCTATATGGCTATAGTTTTATAGACTATAAACTTGTGAAAAAGTAATAAAAAGGAAAAAATAAAATGATAGAGATGGTAAGGATGAACCTTCGTGGGTTTGAGTATGTTTATATTGAAAAGTTTTATGTTTTGATGCTTAAGCACTTATTCAAAAATTCTACTAACAAAGTCAATTGTCTCAATGGAGGTTACAAAACCTATGTGTTGAAAAAGAAGTTGGGAATAAAGTTGAATGGATCAACTATGTTTTCAAACCTATATGTTTAAAGAGGATAATTAAAAATAGAGTCAACTAGCTCATCTATGTTTTCAAACCTGTATGCTAAAAGAGGAGAATTATGAATAGATTTTATTGGTTCGACTAATCTATAAATGAATAAGAACACTATGTTGAGTTAATCGATCTAATCACTTATATTTGGAGAAGACTTACATAAACAAAATAGATTCATTTTGATGAAACTACGTTTTAAACCTATGCACATACTATTATAACTATACTGACAGGTCTGATACAATACTATCAAAATAAAATTATATAATGTAATGATAAAATGAAAGTGTGGAATAAAAACTACAAGGGTTTAATTCACATTAGGATCACCATAATGTATATAAAGAGAAATGGATTTGATCTATAAATCAATCCTAGCTCATAGAAGATAAATCTTACTTACACTTTTGATTATTGATACATTATATATTTGGGATTATGACCAAGATTGATTCACTAGACCTAACTAAGGGATCTCTTACCACAATAACATCACTAGAGAGGGTTCTAAAGCATCTAGTTAAGTAACACCATGCAATAACCCTAGCTAGGTCCTATATTTTAATATTCACAAAGTAAATGACAATTAAAGTAAAATCTAATATATTGCTCGCCAAATCTTGTGGTACAAAATGGGTAATAAACATAAAAAAGTAAACATTCATATTTGAATCCTAATTAATCTATGTATAGGTAAAAACCTAATGCATGGGAGATCATTAAAAATTTAATTCTATCTAATCTTAAAAATTAGGAATAATATTAGGAATACTTACCTTTGAAGATTAACCTGCTAAGCCTCAATCTTTCCCTTAGCCAAAGTGATTTGAAAGAGGTTGTTATGGTGTGTAAGGATAATAATCATAAGTCAGATCTAGGCTATATAACTTCTCTATGCATCTAAAAGACTTCTCCAAAAGACAAGATTCATATCTCCAAATAAAGTATTAAAACCCTAATTTGTCATCATTAAGTAGAATGGTGGATAAACATATGCATAATATAGATTATTCTTCTTATCTTCTCTTATTTATAAATGATGGGAATGTATGAATATATATATATATATATATATATATATATATATATATATATATATATATATATATATATATCCCTAAACCATTATGAAAGTTTATCCAATAGGGTCATCCCAATTGATCTATATCATTATTAGATAAAAATAGTTAGGTCCTAGTCTAGGTTGACCAGAGCTGATCCAGACTTGTAACATTCTCTTAAAAATTAGGATACAAAGTTGACCCAAGATAATAGTGTAATGTAGCCTATCAAAAAGTGTTTTAGGATTTAGGTAGGTGCAAATGAAGATGGTGAAAATCTTATAAGATTTTACAAGAGAGGAGGCAAGGCTTAGGTAATTACATCAGAGAAGTATGTGTAGATAGTAAGAGGTGGTATAGGGGAAAACAATCTTATGAAGCACCAATGGTCTGCCCACCCCTTTCCTAGTGCACCTTTTTAGATATGAACATAAATAAATTGAGACTCGATGTGTTCTTGCATTAAAAACATCATTAATTGATAAATTTTGAAAATATCATTTGTATTGAAGATGTCTCATCATATTCATCATGATGCACTACATTTTCCTTGCCCATCGCTCCCTTATAATATGATTCAACAACGATGGATACATCTATATACACATAGTATTTTTAAACTTTATCAATTAATGATATTTTCTATCTTGAAAAAACCTATCAAGTCTTATTCTATCTAAGTGCACATCTTAATGGGTGCACCTAGAAATGGGTGGGTAAACCATCAGTGTTTTTAGGATTATTGTACCTTTTTTCCGCTTGTTATCTACACAATTATCTCCTAAAATCATTCCCTTAAAATTTGCATCATATTTTACACCCTCCTTTAGTCTTTTACCATCTTTATTAACCCTTTCCCTAAACTAAACCCCTTTTTGGCAATTTACATTACATAATCAGCCACATCGACCTTGTATCCTTATTGACAAAGTTTATTATGGACTAGGTCATCCCATGACTAACCTAGTCCATGACATATTTTGTTTTTGTTAATTACAATACTACGTTGACTAGGTTGACCTTGTCAGCCTAAAATTTTAAAAGGGTTTAGGGTTAGATCTACCTATATAAACACATCTATTTTGACATTCTTAGAGAAACATCAAGAGTTAATTATTCATTTGCACTTCTTTACAATCTACTCTTCAACCATTCTACTTGAGAAGTCTTAGTTTAGGGTTTCTACTTGGAGAATAATCTTATCTTGTGTAGACGTCTTGGATGCTTTGGCCTTTCTTAGTGATCCTTAAAACCCAAAATAACCTCTTGTGAAGCATGTTTGGTCAAAGGAGAGATTGAATCTCGATGGTTTCATCTTCAAGGTAAGTATCTCTAACTTTTATTCTCTCTTTAGTAGATATAAGTATCATGAGTAATATATTTTGAATATATTGATCACTCTATGCATTAGGGCTTTACCTATACATATATTAAATATGATTCTCTTATGCATGTTTATTTTCATGTTTATTAACCCCCACATTGTGACACAAGCTTTGATGAGCACTATATTAGATTTGGATTTTTTTGTTCTTAGTTTAGTGAATATGAAAATATAGGACCTAGTTAGGGTTACTACATCATTTTACTTGATTGGAGGCTTTGCAACCCTCCCTAGTGATATTATTTGTGGTAAGAGATCCCTTGGCTAGGTATATTAGATTCATATTGGTCATGACCCCAATTATCTAATGTATGCCTAATTGAAAGTGTGGGTAGGATTTATCTTCTCTGAGATAGGATTTATTTGTAGATCTACTACATTTCCCAATGTATGCATTCTAGGGAACCTGATGTGAATATAACCATTGTAGGTTTTATTTCATGATTTCATTTCATTATTTTCCATATTTTTATACTTTATCAAACTAGCTACTATAGTTATAACTTTTGTGCATAGGTTTAACATAAAGTCACATCAAAATAACTATGTTCTTTATATGTAGTTCTTCATTAGAAACAAGTTATGTTGACACAGTACTCTTCTTCAATCCTATTTAATAAACTGCCAAATAGGTTGACTTAGTATCATTGTCAGCATCTAGATCAACAAACTAGGTCAAATAGGTCAACTTAGTCCTTCATTTAGCATTCTAATCAACAAACTAGGTTAAATAGGTTGACTTAGTCTTTCATTCAGCATTCACATCAACAAACTAGATTAAATAGGTCAACTTAGTCATCTTATCTTTCTTTAACACATAGAGTTTTATAAAATTGGGTCGAACCAATCAATTTAATTTGCAAAATTTGAAAGCAGAATTCAAGATACTTCACCAAAAAAATTGCAATTTAAATCATACTCCAACCCACCAAGGTTCCTCTCTTTCTTTCTCAATCATTTCAGTACTTCATTTTAGTTCTATTTTGTAAAAGTTAGTAATATTAAAAATTGTAACCATATAAAAAACTAAGTCAACTTGGTCGACTTAGTTTTTTAGCATGTCTTCTATCAAAAAGACTTAGTCGACCTATTTGACTCTGTTCTTAATGACTTTTTTCCATAGAATAATAGCAACTTAGTCAAATCTATTCTATACTATTTTCATATAGTGTCATTTGAATTGACTTTATACAATTCTAAATTTTGGAATTAATAATTATTTTTTAGTAATTAATTCACACCTTCATTTTTAGTTGTTTTCATTCTTAGAGTAGCTCACATAGTCTAATTAGGTGGTTTTTAAAATTACCATTTAATTACACTAGTTTTTTTATTTTTTTACACACTAAAAAATCACACAATATTCAAAACATATTTAATATTTGTCTTCCCAAGGCTTACCTTCTTAGGTTTCATCACCAAGGGGGAAGTTAACTTGGTTTTCTAGCCAATTATAAACACATGGTTAATGGTATATATTATCAAAACACCCAACACCATTATTGCTATAGGATTATGAAGTGAGGGGGTAGGCCCCAATATCAAGCTAGTACCATTACCAACATAGATCTCTTTCAGCCTAAATGTCCTAAAACCATCCATAAATTGTTCTAGTTCCCTATTTTCAGCCAACTTCCCTATCACACTTAAAATAATAATTTTTAATAAACTAATAACACATAGAATGACCATTCAGTTAGAATTTAATTTTAATTTGACTTCTTGCTCTCTAATCATTGTGTGTTATATTAAAAAAAATGCATTGTCCAGCATTGGTTCATCATTTTGTGTTATGTGCCCCTATTGGATAACTCACATTGATCTAATTGTTTGTGTTTGCTTCCATTTCTTGATTCAATTATATTGAAATTTTTTCTCCTATTTTATAACATTGTCATTATATCAAGTTGAGTCTCTTATAGACTATGTTCCCCTATCTACAGTATAAAGTCAACTTATATGACTCTATATCCCTTTCTGCCAGTCAGGGTATAGTACTAAGTTGACCTGGTTGACTTTATATCCTTATCAACTCAATTTCATACCTTGTCTATAGTATATAGTCAACTTGTATGAATTTGTACCATTATCTACCACTTATCCATCTCTCATGCCTTCTATCTAGTAGTATATAGTTGACCTAGTTAACTCTATACTCTTCTCACCCCCTTTTTCTGTAGTACATTATCAATCTAGATGACTTTATATCTGATTGTTGCCCTTCATTATCTATTAGGTTAGCTTACTTATTTATACTTGATTTCTCTCTCTTCTTAGTTAAAATTTTGTTCACATCATGAAATCCCTTATTAAAATTTTCTTGGACAACTTAAATCCATTTTGACACTGTATGGGGTATTTTTTTTTCTGTTTCTTTACCTCCCAAGAGAACCCACTTTTGGAATACTTATTCCCCTCTTTCATCTAAGGATTATAACATGGTTCAAATCACACCTCAAGATAAAGTAGGTGGATCTGATCCTTTTTGTACTTATCAAGACAATTATCATCTTTGATTTTTTCAAAAAAATATGGGAACAATTGATATAAATCTATCTAACAATCCCACTAGTAATATACCTTCCAATAACCCTCCCCTTAATACCAAATTGAGGAGTCCTCTTGCAAAAACCAACACTCTAATTGATATGACTAAACTTATTTCACAATTCATATAACAAATGAACATAATGTAAACTTATAACACCTCTTAGATGATGCAATTACAATGTCATTTGATTAATAAGGCTAATTAACCTCCAGTTCTAAATCCTAAGGCTAATACAAATGTTATTCCTCCACCTCTTAGATATGCCTCCAAAAATTTTATTCCTCAACCTATCATGAATAAAAAATGCTTCAAACCATCCAAATGATCGTTTGGATCATTTCATTGTGTCCATAAACATTGTTAATATATCTCCAACTATCAAGTATGATGGGACCAAAGACCCTACATCCTTTCTAAAATCATTCAACAATCTCTATAAAGAGTGGACCTAAACTAATAATTTCACCATAATTAAACTTTTATTTAAAACATTCACTAATGATGAATTATAATGGTATAACCAAATTACATAGCATTATATTTAGAAACTTGAAGATTTAGTCAATCCTCTAGTTAAAGAGTTTCAACACAATGACCTTCTGAAAAAATGCCTTAGCCATTTCATCAATGCTAAGCAATCTCCTATCAAATTAGCTCATGATTTTGTCAAATGATGTATCAGACCATAAGGCCAACCATCACTTGACTAATGATATTTTTTTCAAACTCTTTATCAATACTTTAATTCTTTTAATTCAATATAAGGTTTGAACTTTTACCCCTCAAATGCTTAACGAAGCTCTTAACCAAGCCAAATGTCAAGACTTCCTCATGAAGAAATTAGAACTTAATACCAAATTCCTTAAGGGATATTTTAAAAATTATACTAATTACATCAATATAAATACTCCTCAAACCAAACCAATAATTGATAAAGTTGATAGTCCCCCATTTTCTCACATACCACTAACTATGTAGTAAATGAAACAATTATTAGTGCCCTCTAAACCCTTTACTTTTCCTAGTAATGCTCCTAAATGGTATGAACCTAATAAATTTTTTTAGTTCCACACTGACATTGGTAATTAACATGAATATTTTAGAAGGATTAGTATATTTAATGTCTCTTATATGCTTGGTGATTACTTCAATCATGAAGCTGTGATCTAACTCCATCATCAAGAATACAACACCGCTTCTCAAAAATGACAAGCTCTAAAGCTTCTTATTCTAATAACCAAAAATAGTTTCCCACATTTACTAATCAATAAAATACCAAGGATATTTGTGCCATTGATTCTAAATATGACCAATTTTATAATAATTCTCAATATGTTAATGTAGTCAAGGTCAACTATCATTGCAACTAGATCACAAAGATCTTGTCACCAAACCTAAGAAACCATATTTGGAAGAAAAACTTATAAAATATAATAAAACCACTCATTTATATTTAAAATATAATGAGGATTCATCTCATTCTTTCAAAACCCTAAACACTTCCATTCTTTCAAAATCTAACTTACCTTCTAAACCTCACACTGGTTCTTCTCCTAAATCTCATTAGAACTTTCTCAAAGAACTTAACTCCATGCCTTAAAAAAATTCCCTTATAGATTTAGTTCATACCTCCCCTTCTCATTGAAAGTTCCTCATGAAAAAATTACAATAAATTTAAGATCCATCTTCTATAGAAGAAGAACCATCTTATATTGAGTCTCAAGCTACCAATATGCATACTATTGAATCCATTTGTCCTTCTTCCAAACCATCCATTGAATTTATTGAAGAGGATAGTATTAATGATGAGATCCTTGTTCATATTGATGATATACCCATATTCATTAAAATAGCCATTAGTAATACCCTTATTCATAATGTTTTAGTTGATGAAGGGTCTAATATTAATGTGACATCTTTGTGGCTCATCCAATGATTTAGCTACAATAAGGATCATATCAAGAAAACCTACCTCACCTGTCATGGATTTGATAAAACTAATCAAAATCTATTTTATTATATATGACCTCCCCTAACAATTAGACCTAAGACCATTCAAATTAAACTTATAGTCCTTGATGTCTCCTATCTTATAACATACTCTTAGGTTAATTTTGGACTCACATAGAATGAGGTCTATCACCTCTTCTGATAGCTAATGCATCAAATTCCTATATAACATAAAATGGTATCAAAATGAGGCTGATCCCAACTCTTGGAGTATTCAACTTCCCAATCCTAAATCTTAATATCACATTCCTACCATTCCTAAAATCAACAATATTCCCTTACCTAAATTTATCAACATCAATCCCAAATTATATGTTAGTCTTGCTAATTTAGATGATGATGAGCCTAATGAATTGAAGAATAATTGAAACTCTACTAAGTTACCTCCCTATATCTTGGAGTGACTTCCTACTTGTCTATTACCTCATGACTGCACTATTCCTCTCATTGATGAGATCACTACTTTTTCCTCTCCATGCAATGCTCAAGACTCTTCTTACCTAGAAGATGTCTTCACATGCAATGACTATGGAGTGGCCAAATTAGTCCAAGATACTTTAAACATATCTCTATGTAAATATAGTGATATCATAATTTCCCCTTCTGAAACTAATCTTGAATCTAAAGCATGTACCAATTATCCAACCTATGATGATAACTACATCATGACCTAAGCTCAATCTCAAGATTTGGATGTTGAACATTATCATAAAACTTTAACCCAAATACATGATTTTAACCATGATGTTCAAACCATTTATATGGATTTTTAATTAGCTCCCAAAGGTCATATCCCTCCTGTTAATTCTCCATTTCTTAATACTCCTTATGTGGTTGAACAAATCATACCTTTAAAACATCCAAAAAAAATTGCATCTTCTCTACCACTTACAAATTCCATAATTGCATCATTTTCCTCCCCCATTAAATAAACTAATGATACACTAATCTCATCTAATCAACCTATTACCTTTACTCTCAAGATTACCTTAGATGATAAGGCCATAGATGTCTATCAGATACATTATGAATATGGTCACCATGGTAATAAAATTATTGATCTCAAAGTATATATTGAGTATTATGGTCCTCTTCCCACTTTTCCTAGTGATGAAGTCATTATTTAATTACTCCATGCCTGAGAATCTCAACTTCCATATCAACATCACAAACTCAAGAATTTCAAAAACAAAGCCCCATGTTTCAACATATTCATTGCCTAAATTGACCCTAAATCAAATCCAATGTCCCCTTTACCTAATACACCATATCATTTATAAGATGGTAATGATATGCTTATCAAATAAACTACTCACATCAAATATGGTACTCCATCATACCCTCGACCTATTATAGTTTCTCATGAACTCACACCTACTAAACATGATAACTTTAGCTTGTTTTTTGATAAATATCATGAGATATTTTCCTAGTCCTATGAGGACATGCCTAGTATTTACCCTATCATTATGTTACATAATATCAACACTGATCTTGATGCCAAAATTGTGTGCCAAAAACAATATCAATTTCCTCATGCCATAAATAAATTATCAAAATTATTGATGCTAAGTTTATCAAACCCATGGACTATTCTAAATGGGTTTTTGACATAGTCCATATTAAAAAACATTCACCATGGTCATTCACATTTGTAATTATTTTCATAATCTTAATCTTGCTTATCCCGAGGAAAATTTCCCTCTACCTTCAATAGATGTGATTATCAATTTCACCACTAGTTATGAAATGATGTCTCTTATAAATAGTTTTTTGAGTTATAACCGAATTCACATTGACTCTAATGACTAACATAAGATAAATTTCACCACAAAATAGGGCACTTATTAATATGTTAACACTCCCTTTAGCCCAAAAAATGCTAGAACTACCTATCAATGGGTAATGCCTCATATCTTTCATGATATTATTCATAAAATTGTAGAAACGTATATGGATGACCTCACTACTAAATATAAATGTCACTAGACTCATCTTTCTGATCTTTCCATCATCTTTGACCAACTTCTTAAATACAAAGTTAGACTAAATACTAATAATTGTGTTTTTGGTGTCACATGTGAAAAATTATTAGGATTTTTAGTTTCCCTTCATGGCATCGATGTTTACCCTACCAAGATTCATGATATCATCAATGTTCCCATCCTTTGATCCATTCTATACATTCACACTTACCTTGGTAAACTTAGGGAATTAGATAATTCATTCCTGAAATGACTTACCATATTTTTTTGGTTAATTCTCTTCTTAAGAAAGGTAATGTCATAAAATGGACATATCCCTACTAAAAATCATTCAATAATATGAAAGAAACATTACTTCACCCACCTACTCTTCATCCCCCTTTAAATGATTAACCTTTGATCTTATGTACCTCTTCCACACCCATATTAGTTGGGGTGATGCTTTCCCCACAAGATGATATTGGAAGGGAATATGTCATCTACTATATCAGTTGAGGCCTCATTGATAATGAGAAACACTACACAAAATTTGAACATGATTGCCTTGCCATACTTTTTCAATTGAAAAACTTTGACATTATATGCTTTATTAAACCACTCATGTTATCATCCATTCTGATCCCCTTCATCACTTCTTATCCAAAGCATTTCTTCCTAGAGATAGAATTGGCAAATAGATGGTCCTTCTTATGAATTTGATCTTTGAATTATTACTCAAAAAGTTATCAAAGGACAAATCATTGTTGATCAAAATTATATGTTAGCACATAAGAATATAATAAAAGGTTAAAACATGATAATATGACATTAAATACACATTAATAACCTTTTATAATGATTATAAACCATGTCAAACCTTTTACCATTCTTGAAAACACCAAGACCTTATATAATCCATAAGGCTAGACTATCACATACGAGACTAACTATTGGACCAAGATAAACAAGGACAAATATGGAAATATAGAGAATTTATGATAATTTAAGACCCAAACATGATCATGCACAAGTTCTTACAATCCTATGAAAGTTTAAACCTAGAGTGGTTGACCAATTTTGACTTGAGGTCAAAATTTGGTCAATAATACCATCCAACATGATGATTTGGATTGCAGAGAATATTGTATTACCTTTGAATACTTCAAAAAGATATGGAAAGATAAAAAATTATTCCAAATCATCCCAGTCCATCCATATCAAGTGCCAATAACACATATAATAATGCAATGGTGTTTGACACATATGACTTCCCATTCCCTATTGAAGATGAGAATGATCCATAAGATAAAACATTTGAGACTTATGCTTTATAACAATTTAAAACAAATAACTATAATTTGATATACATTAATCAACATCATGTCATGATTTTCACTCCTTCAAATAATAATGTAGTCACTCCTCATGATATTAATGCTAATAAAAATTTACCCCCTCCTAAAGGAAATGAATAGCAAAAACAAGCCCATCTAGACAATATGGGTGGATATAACATAGTGGAGGATATGATTAAAATTAAGAAAATCATCACCCTTCATGACCTAGTTCAAATTAGAAAATAGATGGAATTTTTACTCAAAGCTTTAAATAGTAAGACATCTTCTAATAAATCAAAGGTTGTACATATAATCATAGTTGTCTATAAAGATAAACTCAAGATCCTACCTTTCTTGTTACATTTACAATTTTTGGGAAAAACATGCATAAATATTTAGTTAATTCATCTACTTCATCCAATGTGATGCCCACTAAAATATGTAAGAATTTAGGGTTCACTCCAAATAAATCCAAAAGAGTGGTATTAAAAATAGATAAATATGTAGTCTTAGTTGTGGGAGAATGTATAAATGTCCACATATAGTTTTCCTTTGAACCACATGTTCAAAAACACATCAATATCCTTGTATTTTAAATTCATAAGGATTATCATCTACTCCTAAGCTATGATTGGTCAAAAATACTTAATGCATACATGGACACTAAATTTTCACACGTGTGGTTACCTTGGATAGGAGTATCTAAGCATAATAGAATCGATAGAGAACCAACAAAGAAACACTTAATCATATAATATAATGCTAAAAATGAAATTATAAATTTTTATTCATCATATGTAGGGGTTTACACCTTCCTAACTAAACATGAAAAATAATTAATGATAATTTGAATGCCCCTCACAAATAAAGACCTTATATTTTTTTATGTTGATCAATATAAACAAGGTTCAAATGTGGGTATGAGGAAATACCTTACTAATTTTAAATTAAAATTTCCATGCACTAACAATCATGCATAATATGAATCCTTGATCTTGGGACTCTAACTCACATTAAAACATAACATCAAACATCTTCTGATGTTTTGATATTTAGAGTCGGTTGTTAAATAATTTAGGAGTTAGAATCAATGTAACTATCATATTTGAGGAAATATAAGTATATAGACTGGGACTAATTAAATCATTTGAATCCTTAAATATAAAATAATACTTAGCGAGACAAACTAGACATCAGATTCCCTAGTTGCCTATTTAATAAATTTGGCCCCATTCAAGAATCTAAAATGTATTTATTTTTTTAAGAAATGGTGCCATGTCCTTTGGTCCCTAATAATGTTGATCGTTTTTAAGTATTTGATGATGATTAGTAGATTATACAATTCATGGAAAATATAGTGCCTTTGAGTAACAAATCATTGATGAAAGAGATTTTGATGTACTTAATACAGAAGAAAAGGAAGATGATGTCATACTCAAACTAAAATAAATTAGGATACCCAAAGTGATAATATCCTTGGAATGTGTCTTTGACATGGATCGTCAAGTTGAAAAATAAAAATAGTCTAAGATCAATGAATTTGATTTTATCAAGGTAAATAAAGGAACAAATGACCATATCAAAATAGTTAATATTGGATTGAGCTGTATAGAACATGGAAAAAATTGAAATAATTATTTACTGAATATAAATATTTTATTATTTTTACTTATGAAGACATAATTTTTTTAAATTCCAAAGTCATCAAACATACCATAGCACTAAAAGAAGAACATAAATCTATTAGGTAGAGACAAAGACTAGTTAATCCCATATTATAGCCTCTCATTCAAAAAGAAGTCCAAAAATTATTAGATTCTAAAATTATATTTCCTATCAGGCATTCTACTTGGGTGGCCAATCTAGTCCCTATATAAAACAAAATGGGGAAATTAGATTGTGTGTGGATTTCAAGAGCCTTAACCTAGATATAAAAAAGGCCAATTATCCTTTGCCCTCCCTATATGAACTGATTAAAAAAGTTAGTGGGCCAAAAATTATGTCCTTTATAGATGGATTCTCATGCTATAATTAGGTACTAGTGTAAAATAATGATCACATTAAAATTACTTTCACTATTAAATGGGTAATTTTTTGATATAAGAGAATTCCTTTTTGGAGTAATTAATGCTGGTATTACCTTATAACATTCCATGGAATTCAATTTCTAAGGACTTATCAGTAAATGCATCATTATCTACAAGGATGACCTCAATTTATTTTCAAAAGATAGAGTGGATCATATTGTCCACTTGTAAAGGGTATTTGATAGATGCAAAAAATATGAAATCGCATTAAACCCAAAGAAAATTATATTTGGAATCATAGAAGGTAAGTTATTGGGCCACGTTATCATGAAGGAAGGTATTTAAATTGGCGTTGATATATTTAAAGTTATTTAAATAATACCATATTTCAACAATAAAAAGGAACTTAAATCCTTTTTTGGAAACATAAATTTTGTTTAGAGATTCATTTCTAGATTTATAGAAATTATGAAAACATTAAATGTTATGATAAAATATGATGCAAAAGTGGAATGGAAAATACAAGAAAATAAAGAATTTTAGGATTTCTATAACTCTATTACTCACTCCCCAATTTTAATCAGTCCATATTTGAATAGACTTCTTATATTCACTCACATCAAAACACACTATAGTAGTTGTACTTACATAGAAGGTTGAAGAGAGTGAATGCCATATAATATTCATGATAACTAATATAAAAAAGAATAATTTAAATATTCCAAGATAAAAAAATAGATTTATGCCTTGATAAAAATGATGAATAAATTTAGGCACTATATTATGCATAATAAGACCACTATATTATGCACAATAAGACATATTCTATTTTCCCTAACCCAACTATTAAATTTAACTTGGTAATAATGAAAAAGGTGAATGAAGAGGTAAATGGATGGATAATTTTTAAGGTATTCAACTTTGAAATTAGGACCACTAAGATAATATAATTATATGAAATTATTTAGTTGATGGAAATAAACTAACCCACACATTTCCATTGAGAAAATTAACCAATCCCAGGTGGATGGAGGTGACTAGTATACCCAAATAATTCATTACCTACTTATATGCACATGTCCTCTTGAATTACATAAATAAAATATGAGCACTCAATATTAAATTAGTGCACTATATGATTAATAAAGGCATGATTTATCAAAAACATTAGGAATGAATTTATTCAAGATATGTTTCTAGAGAAGAAGTTGTAGACATCATTGATAATTTTCATTATAAGATAGGAGAAGGACACCATTTAGGGAATGCTACATCAAAAAATATTCTAAGGATGGGATATTAATGGACTAGCCTTTTGAAGGACACACACAATCATGTCATAAATTATTACCAGTGTCAAGTATTTGGGAAGAGGGAAGTACATGTTGACATACCCCTATACCCTAAGATTGAAAGGAGCTATTTTGTGTAATGAGGTATAGATTTTTTAGGGTTCATTAACTTAACTCATTATCTGAGCAAAAATTAGTATAAATAGCTAAAGGATACTACACAAGATGTAATAAAGTAATGACATCAAATAATTCCATAACACAAGACATGATCAAATTCAATGAGGAAAACATTTTAGCTAGGTTTGGAACTACAATCTCCTTAGTCTGTGATAATGGTCCTATGTTTCAATTTACATAATGGGATTATAATAATAAAATTATTGTTACATTTTATTCTAATTATCACCCTTGAGGAAATGGATTTACTAAAAATACAAATGTGAATTTGATCGATGCCATAAATAAATTAGTAGAAGATAAACCATGAAAATGACACCAGTTACTAAAATATGCACTATGGTTAGATAGAACTAGAAATAATTAGGCTTTAAAATATTCACCATTTTTGTTAATATATGGGTAATAGACTATCTTCCACATTAATCTCAAGTTTCCAACATATTATTTTATGTAATACTATATGTAATATGATTTAAAAAATAGAGCTATGCTTCTAGACATAGTTTAGATGGAAGATGCATGAAATAGAAGCTATACATAATTTAATAAAACATCAGGACATTATCAAGAGATGGTTCACTAAAATATCAAAAATAAAAGTTTTCAAGATTTTAGTTTTGGTCCTCTTATTAGATAAGACATATGAAAATAATGCCAACATGACAAGTTCACTCCATTATAGAGTAGCCATTCTAGGTCTATGAAATTATAGGTAATAATTATTTTTGTATAAAGGATAACCAATGTAATGATTTGTCTTACCCAATTAATGGAAAGTTATTGAAAAAAAATTTCATGGCTGTCCTAACTTGGAACATCTTAGAGTGATTGTGATTTATAATTTATTAGTAGTATTGTTGGAAATATTGTCATTGATGTTAAAGGTCTAGCATTATTGGTGATAAAGGCCCCATTGCATTTAATGTTATTTGTAATAGATATATCTTGACTAATGTGATTTAATATTAACGAATATATTTTTAGTTGCATATGAGAAAAAATAAGGGCCCATGGAGAAGTCAAAGAGCCATGGGGTAAAGACAAAAGAAGGATGGGATGCATTTTCCCATGAAGAGTCATCTTGGCGAATTCCAAGAGTCACCAAGTGAAGACAAAATAGGAAGGGCACAATTTCTCATAAAGGGACACTCTAAGGAATATGAAAATTCACCAAGATGAGGACAAAAGAGGGAAGGACGTTTTTGATCATGAAGGGTCACCACATGACTTTTCTAAGGCTTGAATATGAAGGGTCATACAAGTTTGGCACCATTTTCCATGAGGATTGAAGGGCCACAAAGGGGGAAGGCCAAAGTTCATTTGGAAAGCTATAAATAAAGGATTGAGAAGCCATTTGTAAATATGAAAGAACGAGGTTGATTTGATATTTTATTATCTAGCTTAGAAGAGCAATTGTGAGAGTTGAGTATGATTTGTGTTTGTTATATCTAGCTCAGAAGAGAAAATTTGAGAGAGAGGAAAGAGATGTTGTATTGAACTATCATTTGTTGATATAGAAAAATTGAGAGATAGGTGTGTGGTATACACAAAGGGGTTGGTGCTCCTGTGGGTTGGTGCTCATGAATAGTAGCTGGGTTGGTGCTTGGCAAAGGGGTTTGGTGCTCCTATGGGTTGGTGCTCATGAATAGTTGCTAGGTTGGTGCTTGAAAAAGCGGTTTGGTGCTCTTTCATGTTGGTGCATGTGAATATTGTTTGGGTTGATGCTCATTCATATACTTGAGATTGTTCTCCATTGTTTTTTCCACATTGGGTTTCCATGTTATATTTGGTGTCTCTCTCTATCTTGTGTGATGTTTATTGTTTGAGTTTTATTGCATATCTTGAATGTTTGATTAAGTGAAATTGATTAAGGGAAAGTTTTATAAGATAGATGATATACTAATTCACCCCCCCCCCCTCTCAGTATATTTTGTGCTTAACAATTGGTATCAGAGTAGGTTCATTTTTTAAAAAGTTTTATAGCTTAAAGGTAGATCAGGAAAGCACAAGATGGCCATACATAAAGGTGCATCTACAAGCAAAAGAATAGTTGATCAAGAAGAAGAAGAGGATGAAGCTGAAGTGAATATGGAAGGAGAACTCTTGTGTGCCTTAGAAGAGTTGAAATTTGTTGAAAATAAAAATCAAAGATTGAAGCATCAAATCGAGAAAAATGAAAAGGAGTCAAAGGAGATAATTGAAGATCTACAAGTTCACTTTGAAGAAGCCTATAAAAATGAAGAATATCTAACAACACAGTTGGAAATATCAAGAAAAGAATGTGAAAGGTATGTTACTGAAATTGCCTCTTTAAAAGAAGGGATTGAGAAAGCAGTCAATAATAAAATGGTCAATGATTAAAAATTTGAAAATAACATTAATATGTTGAATAAGATATTAGAAAGCCAAAAGTAAATATCAGATAAGATAGGTATCAGTTATGAAAAGAAGAGCTATGTTGAAGCTCTTACAAATAAAGAAACAAGAAGGGAAGAAGTGAATAATACAGAGGACAAAAAAGGTTGGAAGGAACAAATCTATAAAAGGCAATCAAGTTAAAAATTCACAAATAGGTCCTATTTTTATGGTTACTATTTTTATTGCAATGGATATGGTCATAAGAAATTAGAATGTAGAAAAAGAGCTAACAATCTCAAAAGAAAGGAAAAGGAAGGTCATGTAGAGTCAAGTAAAAGCTATAACTCTTTTGCTCCTCTATCAAGCTTTGATGAAGAGACCATAATTTATTAAAAGTGTAACAAATTTGGACACATAGCTCAGTATTGTAGAAGTGTGTTCGATTCAGTCAAGAAGGACTAGAGTTTTAGGGCTCCATTCATCAAGAAAAATGTTCAAATATGGCAGAAGAAACAACTGGAAGGTTATATGTTGGTCCAGACAGCTTTGCATGCAAGAAATGAAGAAAAGCCATGGTTTATTGATAGTATATGTTTGAGGCACATGACAGGAGACAAGATCAAGTTCATAACCTTGAAGAAGATCAATGGTGGCACAGCGAAATTTGGGGACAATACTACTGCTAGAATTGCTGAAAAAGGTACACTAAGTTTAGATAATGGTAGAACTAAAATTGAAAATGTTTTATATGTAGAAGGTCTTAAGCATAATATTTTGAGTGTAAGTCAAATGTGTGATCAGGGGCACACACTAAAGTTTTATGTAGAAGGTTGTGAAATTATAAGAAAAGATTTAGATGTATTAATTGTAGATGCTCAGAGAACAGGTAATAACTTATATATGCTTTCAGACATCAAAGGTCAAAATTTTTGTTTAAGTTAGATTAAAGAAATTTGGCTATGTCACAGGAGAATGGGGAACATAAATTTTGACAATCTTGTCAAAATTTTCAAAAAGCAAGCAGTCAAAAATCTTCCAAAGATCACAAAACCATCTAACACGCTTTGTGGACCTTGTCAGCATGGGAAGCAGGCTAGAAGGCAGTTCAAAACAAAAGATTACTCGACCACTCAGATTCTAGAGCTTGTTCACACTGATCTATGTGGACCTATGAGGACTCAAATTACTAAAGGTGATAAATATTTCATGTTGCTTATTGATGATTTTTCACGTATGACTTGGATAATGTTTTTAAAGAAAAAAATAGAAGCTTTTAGACAGTTCAAAGCATTCAAAGCATTAGTTGAGAATGAAACTAATCTAAAGATTAAGTGTTTAAGATTAGATCAAGGAGGATAATTCATGTCAGATCAATTTATTAAGTTTTGTGAAGATCATGGAATAAAGAGATAGTATTCAGCAGCCAGAACTCCACAATAAAATGGAGTAGTTGAACAGAAAAATAGAACAATTCAGGAGATGGTGAGGACAATGCTAAATGAATCCAAGATAGAAAATAAATATTGGAGAGAGGTGGTTGGTATAGTAGTGAATATTTTGAATAGAGATTTGTTAAGAGTCAACAGTGATAAGACTCCTTATGAGCTATGGAAAGACAAACCAACAATAGTTGATTATTTCAGAGTTTTCGGTAGCAAATGCTTCGTAAAGAGAACTGATAAAAAACTTGGTAAGTTTGAATCTAGAGTAGATGAAGGTATATTTCTTGGTTATTCTTGCAAAATTAAAGCTTATAAATGTTATAACAAAAGAATCAAGAAAATTGTTGAAAGTGCAAGTGTCAAGATAGAAGAAGATGGAACACAAAAGATCAGTGATCCAATAGACATTCTTGAAATCATTAAAGAGGAAGGCATTGAAGAAACAAATGAGGATGAGGAAAAGAAGGAGAAAAAGGGAACCAAGACTCCATCTAAATATATTCATAAAATCCATAATGAAAGTGACATCATCAGGGATATAAAAGAAGGAATTCGCACTAGAAGAATGATGGTAAGTGAATATGAACAGGTTAATTTCGCTTTGTTATCTAAAATTCAACCTAGAAATTTTTCAAAAGCTAGACATGATGAGCATTGGGTTAAGGCTATGGATGAAGAATTAGATCAGATAGAAAAGAATGATGCTCGAGAATTAGTGCCTAGACCAAAAGATCACAATGTGATAGGAAAAAAATGGGTTTATAGAAATAAGTTAAATGAAAATGGAGAAGTAACCAGAAATAAAGCAAGATTAGTATGTAAAGGATATGCTCAAATTGAGGGAATAGATTTTGAAGAAACTTTTGCACCAGTAGCAAGGTTAGAGGATATCAGAATGTTTCTTGCATATGCAGTATTTAAAAATTTCAAAGTGTTTCAGATGGATGTCAAATCTGCCTTCCTAAATGGGAATCTTGAAGAAGAGGTCTACATTGAGTAGCCTAAGGGGTTTATTCTCTCAAATATTAGTAATCATGTATGCAGATTGAAGAAATCATTGTATGGATTAAAACAAGCTCCTAGAGCTTGGTATGTAAGACTTGATAAGTACTTGCAAGATCAAGGATTCAAGAGAGGATTTGCTGATAGTAATCTTTACATCAAAACAAAAGGTGAGCATCAATTGATTGTTGTGGTATATGTTGATATCATTTTTGGAGGAAATATTGAAAAGATGACAAAAGAATTTTATGATAGAATTCAAAAAGAATTTGAGATGTCTATGCTTGGAGAATTATCATTTTTCTTAGGATTACAAATATTTCAATCAAATAAAGGAATTTTTATATCTCAAAGTAAATATGCCAAGGAAATGTTGAAGAAATTTGGTTTTGAGGACTGTGTACTAGTTGGCACACCTATGTGTATAGGAAATAAGGTGAGAAAGGATGAATATTCACTTGTTACAGATCAATCTTTGTATATATCTATGATTGGTAGTCTTTTATATTTGATAGCATCGAGACCAGACATCATGCATGCAGTAGGTATGGTTGCAAGATATCAGTCATCTCCAAGAGATAGTCATGTTCAGATGGTGAAAATAATATTTAGATATATCAAAGGGGACGTTGGATTATGGATTATGGTATCCCACAGGTAAAGATTTCACTCTAGTTGATTATATAGATTCAGATTGGGTAGGGTTCTTAGATGACAAAAAGAGTACAAGTGGAGGAGCTTTCTTCCTTGGTGATAGCTTAGTATCATGGCTAAGAAAGAAGTAGAACTCAATATCACTTTCTACAGCTGAAGTAGAATTTATTGAAGCAGTATTGTGTTTTACTCAAGTACTTTGGATGAAGCAAACTTTAGAAGATATCAAGGTAAAGTATGATGAACCTATTTCCATTTTTTGTGATAACACAAGTGCTATAAATATTTCAAAAAATCTAGTAATGCATTTAAGAACAAAACATATTCCCATTAGATATCACTTCTTGAGAGAGCAGGTTATAGATCAATAGGTTAAGATGGAATATATTAGTACCATAGAGTAGACTGCATATATTTTCACAAAGGCACTACCAAAAGACACATTTGAGTATCTATGAGAGAAGTTGGGAGTAATTTCCTTTACTTCCTCCCATTGAGGTTCAACATCAGTTGAGGGGGAGCTAAGTGTTGGCTCCAGGTAGGCCCTTTGCTATTGATGTCAAAGGGGGAGAATAATAGGTATAGGTATAGGTGCAGAAATAGGTACAAGGAATAGGTACAGGTTATTATAATAAAGGGGAGTTACTGTATGTTTTCAGATGACAGGATGTGCAGGTGATAGGATGTGGCAGTTTCAGAATTGAGGTTGTTATCAATGACAAAGGGGGAGATTGTTGGAAATATTGTCATTGATGTCAAAGGTCTAGCATTATTGGTGATAAAGGCCCTATTACATTTAATGTTATTTTTAATAGATATATCTTGGCTAATGTGAGTTAATATCTATTTAATATTAATGAATAGATTTTTGGTTGCATATGAGACAAAATAAGGGCCCATGGAGAAGTCAAAGAGCCACAGGGTAAAGACAAAAGAAGGATGGGATGCATTTTCCCATGAAGAGTCATCTTGGGGAATTCTAAGAGTCACCAAGTGAAGACAAAAGAGGAAGGGCACAATTTCTCATGAAGGGACACTTTAAGGAATATGAAAAGTCACCAAGATGAGGACAAAAGAGGGAAGGATGTTTTTGATCATGAAGGGTCACCACATGACTTTTCAAAGGCTTGAATATGAAGGGTCATACAAGTTTGGCACCATTTTCCATGAGAATTGAAGGGTCACAAAGGGGGAAGGCCAAAGTTCATTTGGAAAGCTATAAATAAAGGCTTGAGAAGCCATTTGTAATTATGAAAGAAAGAGGTTGATTTGATATTGTATTATCTTGCTTAGAAGAGAAATTGTGAGAGTTGAATATGATTTGTATTTGTTATATCTAGCTTAGAAGATCAAATGTGAGAGAAAGGAAAGTGTTGTTGTATTGAACTATCATTTGTTGATATAACAACATTGAGAGATAGGTGTGTGGTATATACAAAGGGGTTGGTGCTCCTATGGGTTGGTGCTCACGAAAAGTAGCTGGGTTGGTGCTCGGCAAAGGGGTTTGGTGCTCATTAATAGTTGTTGGGTTGGTGCTCAGCAAAGGGGTTTGGTGCTCCTACAAGTTGGTGCTTGTGAATATTATTTGGGTTGATGCTCATTCATATACTTGATATTATTCTCTGTGGTTTTTGCCACATTGGGTTTCCACATTATATCTGGTGTGTCTCTCTATCTTGTGTGATGTTTATTGTTTGATTTTTATTGCATATATTTAATGTTTGATTAGAGTAGCCATTCTAGGTATCTGAAATGATAGGTAATAATTATTTTTGTATAAAGGATAACCAATGTAATGATTTGTCTTACCCAATTAATGGAAAGTTATTGAAAAATTGTTTCATGGTTGTCCTAACTTGGAACATCTTAGAGTGATTATGATTTATAATTTATTAGTAGGATTACATTATATTTATTTATTTTCTAGATTCTATTTTATTCTTTCCTAGATTAGATTTCATATATTCCTAGATTAAATTTGTTGGGGATCAACCAACAAACTTGATTACTATGTGAAAGCAATAAAACATGGAATTAAACAGAATGATAAGTAACTAAAATCAAAAATAGCAAAGAATAAGAGATACAAGAAACCACCCTAAAAACTTGTATTAAACTCTTTACAGAAGGAATACAATTGAAGAAACTTCTTTTCTTCCACACCTCTCTCAGATGTACAGATCTCTTTCCCTCAAGAGTTCTCTCTCTCAATTACAATCAACTCCAACAACCTAGATTGATTCACATATACAATTCTTATATTGTTACTCTACAATTACAATAAACTATGAAGATCTAACTTTAGGGATCATGAGCATACAATCACAACCATTAGATGCACCTCCTAATCAAGGGCTCAAAATAGTCCTACTAAAGATAGAGATGTGGACTTAAGACTAACACTTAATCCTATCATGCAAACATTTTGTTCTATCCACAAAAATAGATTCTAGACACACAAATAACCGACGTCGATCCCTACCTGTCTACCTGTGACTGACGTCGACTGATCCATGACCAACACTGGTAGCCTTTGGTCCATTCCTGACTGTCGTTGGTGACTGTGTGATTCCTGCAACTTCTACACTCACTCATTTGGTGAAGCTTTTAGCTCCACACCTCAACAATCTCCCACTTGGAGATAAATAGCTACACCAGTACCTGTACAACAACATCTTCTAACTTCTCCATCTTCAAACTCAATCATGAAGACCAATAAAAGTTGAATGAAGATTCAACTTCTCCTTTGTTATCGGCTTGGTTAACATATCAGTAGGGTTCTTATCTGTATGGATCTTCTCTAGCTTCAACTCACCATCCTCCAATACTTGTCTAATGAAGTGGTACCTAAGCTGTATATGTTTGGTTCTTGAATGAAAGGCTAAATTCTTAGCCAAATGAATTGCACTCTGACTATCACTGTATAATCTACAACTCTCTTGCTCCTTTCCTAGCTCTTCCATGAACCGTGTCATCCATATCATTTCTTTGCTAGCCTCTATGATTGCAATATATTATGCTTCTATAGTTGACAAGGCAACAACCTTCTACAACTTTGAAATCTAGCTCACCATCGTTCAACCAATAGTGAAAACATATCATGTGGTGCTTCTCCTACCATCCAAATCACCTGCCATATCTGAATCTACATAACCATGTAAAGAGGTGTTTGACCCACCATAGCACAAATGCCTACTGCTGGTCCCTCTCAGATATCTGAGGATCCACTGAACTGCTTTCCAGTGCTCCTTCCCTAGATTGGCCATATACTTACTTACAACTCCCACTGCTTGGGAAATATTTGGTCTAGTACATACCATTGCATACATTAAAATCCCAACTGCGGAAGCATATGGAACTTTCTTCATGTACTCTACCTCATCATGTGAATTAGGACATTGTTCTTTACTCAACTTGAAAT
Organism: Torreya grandis; assembly: GCA_037957365.1. Lineage (NCBI taxonomy): Eukaryota > Viridiplantae > Streptophyta > Pinopsida > Cupressales > Taxaceae > Torreya > Torreya grandis. The sequence goes on along the minus strand of JARHVA010005544.1, from coordinate 869,839 downwards.
GTCTAGCCATAGGTGTGCTTATCAGTTTTACATCCTGTATATTGAACCATTTCAACACCTTGTTCACATAATCCTCTTGAGACAAAATCAACTTGTGATTTTTCCTGTCTCTCTTAATACTCATGCCAAGGATTTTCTTTACTACTCCCAAATCCTTCATGGAAAATGTGTGAGCTAATTTCACCTTAAGCTCAGAGATATCCTACATGTGTGATCCTGCAACTAGCATATCATCTACATACAACAATAGAATGATATATCTACCACTATCTAATCTCTTAAAATACACACAATGGTCAGATTGACATCTACTATAGCTATGCTCAGTCATAAACCTGTCAAATTTCAAATACCATTGTCTAGGAGCTTGCTTGAGGCCATACAAGCTTTTCTTCAATCTACACACAAGTTTCTCTTTATCCTTGACCTCAAATCCTTCCAGCTGATCCATATATATTTATTCATCCAAATCTCCATGAAGAAATGCTGTCTTAACATCAAGCTACTCAAGATGCAAATCTTCAATAGCAACTAAAGACAATACAGTCCATATAGAAGTCATTTTAACTACAGGAGAAAAAATCTCACCAAAATCAATACCTAGTTTTTGTGCAAATCCTTTCACTACCAACCTGGCCTTATATCTCATCTATCCATTCTCACCTTCCTTCAATCTATAGATCCATCTATTTTTTAGTGTTCTCTTTCCTGCTGGCAACTCAACCAAATCCCATGTTTGGTTCTCTTTCAAGGAATCAATCTCCTCATTCATGCCTAGCTCACACTGATTCTTGGACTCCACCCATATTGCTTCATCAAAACTCTCTGGTTCTCCACCATCAATAAGTAATAAATAGTATAATGAAGGGGAATATCGAATTAGAGGTTTACTTACCCTTTCTGACCTCCTGATGGGCATTTGAGACTCATTCACAACACGTTGTCCACCCAAATTCTCTGACAGTGACCTACCTTGGTCACCTCTAGGCCTGTTACTGGCTAACGTTAGTTCCACATGACTGACATCAGTTCCTTCCTGGTTAACATCGGTCATTGTATGATCGACATCAGTTCTTGTATCACTGACGTCAGTTCCTGCCTGACCGACGTTGATATCTATGTTTTCTTGTCTGTGATTATTCTTTCCCATGAGCTCATTTTGGACCGTCACCTCGTCCAATTCTCCATAGCCTTGCTCAAAATTCTTTAGCTTCTTGAGCTGATCACTATACATCACTTTTTCATTAAAAACAGCATCACGGCTCCTAATTATTTTGTTAGTTCCTAGATTTTAAAACCTAAATCTAAAATCTTAAGAGCCATAACCAATAAATGTGCACCTCATAGACTTAGCATCCAACTTCTTTCTATTTTCCTTATGAATGTGCACAAAAGCTTCACAACCAAAAACTTAGAGAAATGAGAGATCTAACTTTTTACCTATCCATGCCTCTTCTAGAATTCTACCATCCAGAGCTATAGAGGGTCCTCTGTTAATCAGTTAAATTATAGTATCCACAGCTTTTGCCCAAAACTCTAAGGGCAAACCAGCATGCAAGCTCATACACTGTGCACGCTCCATTATTATTCTGTTCATCCTTTTAGCAACTCCATTTTGCTGAGGTGTCCTTGGAACCATCCTTTGCCTATATATTCCATGCATATAACAATACCAATTGAACTTGTGGCTGTAGAACTCACCACCATTGTCAGATCTCAGGCACTTTAATTTCTTGCCTATTTCATTCTCAACCATAGCTTTCCAAATCTTAAAAGTGTCAAAAACATCAGATTTCTTCTTTATACAATAGACCCATACCTTTCTTGTAGCATCATATATGAAAGAAACATAGTACTGTGATCCTCCAATAGAAGCAACCTGAGCTAGTCCCCACACATCTGTGTGAACAAGCTCCAACTTATGCTTCTTCTTTGTTAACCCAGTCTTAAGAAAACTCACTCTCTTCTATTTTCCAAAAAGACAATGCTCACAAAAATCCATATCTATGTTTTTCAAATATGAAAGCTTACCTTTTGACTTAAGAATAGACATTCCCTTCTCACTCATGTGGCTGAGCCTAGAGTGCCACAACTTTGCATCCACATCTGAGGTAGATAATACATAAGGAGAATTATTAGTAATATAATTACATAAATAGAGAATACCTACTCTCTTACCTCTGGCCAATACAAGTGCACCCTTGGTCACCTTCCAAGATTCAGCTGTGAGAGTCACTGTGCAACCCTCATCTCCCAACTTTCCTACAGAAATTAGATTCCTCTTCAGGCTGGGAACATGCATGACATCTCTCAACACCCATGTGTTGCCATTCTGCATTTTTAGCTACACCTTTCTTTTGCCAAAAATTTTACAAGGCTCATCATCCCCTAAATAAACTATTCTAAAATCTCCATGGACATAGTCACTAAAATATTCTCTATTAGGGGTAGCATGGAAAGAGGCACCAGAATCTAAAACCCAAGATTCTATATTATTATGCAAAGAGAATATAAGAGCATCTTGTGCAACAATACCTGTAGATTTTGCTTCTTCTTTACCTTCATGTTGATTGTCTTCTTTAAGTTTTGACCAACAATCTTTGCTTATATGCCCTATCTTTCCACAATTCTAGTAGGCCATCCTCCTACCATTTTTGGATTTGGATCTGCTTCTCATCTTTGACTTAGACCTTGATCTCCTATGCTTGCCCTTCTCTTTTTGCCTTCCCCTGCTCTCAAAACTTAAAGTGTTTCCTGATGTTTCCTCTGTGCTTTTCCTGTGAATTTCTTCATTCAAGATTACACTAACAACATCATCTACTTTTAAAATATTTGAAGCAGATGCAGTATTACTAACTGCCATTACCAAGCTATGCCAGCTCTTAGGTAAAGAGCATAAGATTAATAGAGCTTTAATTTCATCATCAAACACTATTTTGACTAAATTTAATTTATTTACAATTCCATGGAAATCATTAAGATGATTAGATATAGATCCACCTTCCTTCATTTGCAAATTAAATAACTGCTTCATAAGATATACCTTATTTGAAGCTGAGGGTTTTTCATATAAATTTACTAAAGTAGTCATTAACTCTACCATTGACTTTGCCTGTGATAAATTAGATATCACAGTAGATGCCAGACTCAATCTTATAGATCCAAGAGCCTTTCTATCAAGAACTTCCCATTCTTCATCTTCTATGTCTGTGGGCTTCCTTGAAACTCCACCTAACGGTAAGTATATATCTTTCTGATATAGATAATCCTCTATCTGCATTCTCCATAATTGGTAATTCTTGCCTTTAAAATTCTCCATTCTCAGTTTACTTTCTTCTGCCATTGCTTCTCCCACTCAAACATAAATCCCTGTGAGTAACCTGTAATCAATACACACTAACCAGATCTGAAACACTTGTTAGTAACTTGAGCTCTGATACCACTTTTTGGGGATTAACCAATAAAATTGATTACTATGTGAAAGCAATAAAACATAGAATTAACCAGAATGATAAGTAACTAGAATCAAAAATAGCAAAGAATAAGAGATACAAGAAATCACCCTAAAAACTTGTATTAAACTCTTTATAGAAGGAATACAATTGAAGAGACTTATTTTCTTCCACACCTCTCTCAGATGTACAGATCTCTTTCCAGATCTCTTTTCTTCAAGAGTTCTCTCTCTGAATTACAATCAACTCCAACAACCTGGATTGATTCACATATACAATTCTTGTACTGTTACTCTACAATTACAATAAGCTATGAAGATCTATCCCTATTATATAACTTTAGGGATCATGAGCATACAATCACAACCATTAGATGCACCTCCTAATCAAGGGCTCAAAATAGTCCTACTAAAGATAGAGATGTATAATTAAGACTAACACTTAATTCTATCATGTAAACATTCTGTTCTATACACGAAAATAGATTCTAGATGCACAGGTGACCGATGTCGGTCCCTTCCTATCTGCCTGTGACTGACGTCGGCTGATCCATGACAGATGCCGATAGCCTCTGGTCCATTCCTAACCATTGTCAGTGACTGTGTGATTCTTGCAACTTCTGCACTCGCTCATTTGGTGAAGCTTTTAGCTCCACACCTCAACAAAATTTATTTATTTCTTAGATTAGTAAATTATTTCATTCAAACCACTTACAGACACATTACCAAGATTCTTATAAAATTTTATTAGTCACATTCGAGGTATTATTAATCTTCCTTATGATGTATCTAGACCTATAAAATAATGTATGTATCATGTTTGAGTGGAATATTTTATTTGGATTGAATAAATTTTTAATATTTTTGGAAGTTGGTTTGATATTTTCATGCAAATTTTAGAAAGACTTCTCATTTTGAAGGATTATTTGCACATATACATGCTTAAAACTTGTTTGAGAGATAATAAACATTAATAAAGTTAAAATATGAGTCAAATATATGAGCTACAATTAATTTTATCATTATATATACCCAACAAATGCTGGTTCCCAACCCTTCTTCCATGAAGCTCCAAAAAGAAAAGAAAGAAAAAGAAATAAATAAATTAAAAAATTAATAGAAGAAGGGTGATTCAAGTAATCTCTCTCAAGGATATGGACACTGTTTATGTGGGTTTTAAACACACCACAAAGATATTTATGAGGTTGAATCTAAGATTTTAGGATCGATGATAGATTTCAATCTAAGGCATGAGTTATAGGGTATTCAATTTTATGACATGTTGGTCAAATAATAGTGAATGATATAAATTATCTACCACAAATGGGTTGGATATGGATGAATTAAATATACTTGAAATGAATGTAAGTATTATGATTTTAACTAAGATGGGTATGATTCTCAAATAAACTCAAAAATTAGGGAAATGAAGGGTAAAAAAGAGGCATGTGGACCACAAAAGATGAAAACCTTTCCAGACTAACACTTGAGCTATGGTAAGACAAGGAATTAAAAGTCTAATATCTATTACAAGCTACTCTAGCATACTAGAATTCAAACATAGTTAGGATTTAAAGGGAAATAAAACACAATAAACTTAAACATGTAAAATTAAAGGTTGTTGTGTTTGTCAAATTTTTAATGCACATATATAAGGGGGGATTATAATTAGCATGAAAAAGGCATTCAAATCAACTATAAATTGCAGTGAATAACTATATTAAAATATAACTCATGCAATAATAAAAAAATAAGATACCAAAATGATGGAACATCTCATACAATCCACTAAAATAGAGAAGAATTAAGATTTTCACATAAAAACTAATTCAAGTAGAACTTGCCATAATTTCCTATTAATCTCAATAGCCAAAAGTTTCCTCCTTTTGGGACTGAGAGATTATAATAATATATAATATTTGGATGGAAAAGGCTTCATAGTTTTAATCATCATCTAAATTTACAAGTCAAGGATATAACAATGTGTTAAAAATCATGCAAGTCACGAATGAATATTGTTTGGATGGGGAAGACCTCATAGTTTTAAGCATCATCTAAATTTACAAGTCAAGAATATAATAATGTGTTAAAAATCATGCAAGTCATGCATGTACCATATTAATTTCCTAAAATATAATTCTTTATCAAAAATACTATATATATGATCGTCCCTTAAGTTCAGAACTAACATTTCAACTCAATTGGAATGTGAAAACACATATTTATTATTAGTTGGTGTTGATATATCACTACTAGAGGAAATCTAATTATAACACAAGTGATGTGGAGGAAACTGAAGTTGCATCTGGAATTAGAGGTAGCATAGATACTATCACTAAAATTGAACTCTATGTTTTAATTGAAAGTGGGACATAGGTAGGCCTAGTTTATGTATGTACTAATGTATATCTTAGAATATGAGAGCTCTATGTAGGAGATGAAGACAATTATGCAACCATGGTTTCATGATTTATTTCATCCCTATCAATTTAGAGAGCATGGATTTCTTGAAAGTCAACTTTTATAGTCTCAAAATAAAGTAAAGCTTTCTTGTTTAAATGAGGAAGCTTGTCCATCATTTTATTATTAATGTTCAATGCAGTCATAACCTCAGCATATAGTGACTCAATTCTAATGATATTATCCCTTGTAAAATTTACCAATTGCATTATTTTATTTATGGTCTTGTAGATCTGCCTTTAATGTATACTCTAAAATCATTCAATGATAATTGTAAGAGATTATAAAAAATGGGATTTAGAATCAATTACCCCTATGGAGTTAATATGTGAATTACCCTCAACTATGTTAAAATTAAAATCATTCCACCTTCTTAGTTTTCAAACTACTACACCAAGTTCTGCATCTCCTAATGTCATTTGAATAGGTTGTCACTTGTTTCAATAATGTAATGTTGCACCAATGTTTCTTTAGTAGTGGTTATTAAATTCAAGTGGGCATAAGCCATGTTTCTATTTGCTTAGATAACAAAAATCAATTTACAATTAATGGAATTAATTTTATTAAATAGTTGGATAAAATCTCCCTGCTTAGGCTGAGAAGTTATTTTATATCTATTTTGTGCCAATTTCATAAAATAACTTCCTATCTACCCCTTTAAAATGACCAATAATCTCCTTAGGAACCTAAATTATGAGTATGTATGGCTAAATTTGGATAGTCTAGTAAAAAATCTTAAACATAACTCCTATAAAATCTAAAAAATTATAAGGATTTTATCTGATCTTGTCAGGGTTTAAAGGAATTATCTTCCCTTTTTTGCTTAAAGAGAAGACGTCTTATCTTTGATATAGCTCCACTTACTAACACTCAACAATCATAGTCTTCCTTTTGACCTTTCTCAAGGTGTTTGTTTGCCTATAAAAGTGGAATATTATTATGGGTTATTTATGGATGACCAAATCATGCCTACCCATCTCTACCTCTAATTGTAGTTTCTTGATTTAAGAGAAAAAATTCAAGGAAACTTGTTTTTCTATTTGTGTTACACGTTGATCTGGCTGGGATGATTATGTTGGCCTAGCTCCTTGAGTGACTATTAACCATTTTTGGCTCCCAAGCCAAAAAAGTCAACCTCTATAATTTGAAGCTTGATTTGTCATGTCTCCTACCATTATTGATGGTGATCCTATCTATTTTTATGTCCTCAAATGGTCTTTTGAGGTCTTATTAGTATTGTTTAAATTTTGATTTCTCCCCAAACATTCTAAAGCCCTCAAAGCCAATTTAGAAAATATTAGACCTTTACATGATGTGTTAGTTGGATGTATTGTCCCTCAAGCCTTTTTCATATTTTGATTGCATTATTTGAATCATATTAGCATTGTTTAAAGAATTAAGGTCTTTTAACATATTTTAAGGTTTTTGGATAAGTCAAGGTAATCCTTGTCTTTGCTAGGAGAGAGAGAGTAAATGTATTATTGAGGTCTTTAAAAACATTTTAAGTCATGTCAATATTTTTTTATCTTGATTCATGGTTATACAAGTTAATTACGATGTGCAAGTGGTGGTGGGACCAACAAAACCCTAGGAAGTTAAAATACCAATTTTGAAGGCACATGTCAAAGGTTTGTAAAGAAAAATGCAAAATAAAGATAAATAGATAAGTGTAATAAACTTATTTTTTAAGGTCCTTATGACATTATTAGAGTAAAATCAGGAATTTTTATCATTGGTAGGTCCAAAATTGGCAAAAAAACATTGTGTCTCTCTTATCAAGCTCTTGGAAATCTCACAAAGGTAAATTTCAAATAGTTGGTTCATGAAGAGGAGAGAGAGAGAGAGTTTGTATGTGATTGTTTTATAATATAAGGGGACCCTAATGAGATTCATATTATTGGAATTGGTTTTCATATCAAATTGCCCAACTCTATGAATATTTTTTGAAGAGTTTAAAGGGTCAAAAAATGACTCCAATCCCTATTGGCTCTATTTTATCCTCATGTATACATTTGTGAATTCATTTAGATAAAATTAACCATAAAAAAAGTGTTCTCAAGGTAGACAAGGATCTCAATGGCACCCAAATCCATAATCTACCTCATGCATGTGTATGCAGTAGCACAAATGAGCTTCATTCTCACTATTTACATGAGATAGATCATTTTATGAATTTTGGTGGTGTTTATAATGAATTAATTTTATAAATGTGAGTTTAAGGTGGGAAATTCAACCCAAAAACCTTATTTATAGTTGAGACCAGAATCACATTTCACATTTTTGGCATACTTATAGGCATTTGTAATAGAATCCCTCACCATGGGTCCTAGTATAAGGTTGCAGGTGTTTTTAGGAAGTAAAATTAAAGTGAAGTAGATGAAAATGTAATATTGAGTTAGGAAGTTATATAATATATTCACAAATACCTTAACCCATTCTCTAATTAGTGATCTTGTTATATATCCTAGGATAAGATTCTATAGGTATCAAGATGAAGGATAATAATGATTTACATGTCTACTTACTAAACATATCTCTAATGGGAAACATAAAGGTGAAAAATGATGTATAAAGTGGTGTATGAAGAGTATGGATGTCTGATAAAAGATATAAATCTTAGGCTTGCTTACAAATTGAATCAAGAAAGGCATTGTCCACCCACATGTCTATAGAGTTGTAGATGGACATTTATGTCTCAAATGCTACTATGAGGAATTAAAAGCCTTAAAGGATCTAAGTAAAATATAAACATATTAATAATTCCTAAACCCCCTAAAAAATCATCAAGATAATCTAAAATTAGTGCATAGATATTGAACCCAAAAATGACTATTGTACATGGATAAATTTTCTTGCAAACTATAAAAAGAGATGACACCTCTATGGAAGTTGTAGTGATGTCACTAGGGTATCATAAAGCATATTAATATCCCAATTTCATGGTTAGGACATATGTAAGAGTATAAATTTCTTCACCTTCTCACACCAAGAACCTACCTTTAGTCCTAGTGAGGCATTCTCCTAATTGAGCACTCACATGCCTATACAAGCAGATGAAGGAAGAGAGGATTTATGAATATTGGGGGAGTAAAATAAGAGTTATTAGAGGTAAAAAGGAAACATGAGTATCATTATTAAAAATTTAATATTTAAATATTATATGTCATGAGGATTAGACCACTCAAAATAGTAAGCTCAGTCAAGACACTTAGTGGGCATACACTAGACTATGTATGCAAAACAAAGAAAACATTGACTATGTGATGGTATTGAGAGTCCATAGGTTTGTAAATAATAATGAGAAATAATAAACACGTGATAAAACCATTCAATCAACACTAAATTACCAATGAAAAAATAATTCACTTCATACCTATAACCAAGAACCAAGATTGTCACCTATAGGCAGGGTTTTGAGAGAATGAAGAGAATGTGTTAGCCCACACATGAAATATGAAGTGAAATAGAGTAAAATATGCATATTAATTTGGTTAATAAAGTAATTTAGTGTTTTCATTTAGTTTTTATATAATTTAAAGACATAAAAAACCCAAAAAGACAAACTAGGCCTAGTAGGCCTAAATAAGCGTACACATGATTATGTATGAGAGTTGAAAATACGTGTATCCTCATAAATGGTTGGTCAATTTAAAGGTGATATTAGATGATTTAATTGTCCTATGATATCTCCATGAATATTTAATTCATTTATAAAGAGGGAGAATATGTGGAAAATAAATATTAGGGTTAAAAGACTAGGATTGTGTGCAAACCCTCATATAAGGCTCAAGGTAGTTTTCATCAGTTTAAAGGGTCAATATTTTTAATATACCACCTAAAAATATCACATTATGTGGCACAAACATCATTGATGTGTTTGTAACTGAAAACAAACATTCATACTCCTTTTTTTTACAAGTTGTCTCTTGAGCTCAAAAATGTAGGCCTATCTACCTGATAAGTATTTTATCCACATGTGAACATACATGAATAGATGAATCAGATCCTTATCCATTTGGGAGAGGTGGATAAGGTTTTAAACTAAAAATCCTAGAATTTTTTTGGGCATTAGGGACCTTAATACTATGAACAATTGTCAATAATCCAAGACACCTTAAACCCTACTTAAAACCTATAAATGACTTGATGGGAGAAATAATACTTTAAAACACTCAATATCTAGTTTTTTTTAAGCACTAATAAACTTTCAACTTGAATACTAAACTAAATCCTACATTCATATTGAATCACTATTATTAGAAGGGTTGGAATTGAGTGTTGAGACCAATTTTATAGTTGTTTTACATAGTGTAAGTATGATAAAGTAGTGGAGTTAAATTTGGTGCATCACCTCCATAATTTTACTTTTGTTTTAGTTAAATTATAATTTTTTTTCCTCTCAATAAAATATTTTAGTGATCAGATTTAGGTTCCACAAATGAGAGCTAGACCATAATCTAGAGATTCACCTCTTCAAGTAGGTTACCCTCATCTAGAGGTGATTCCATGTTATCCAAAATTAAAAATACTTGAGTAACCTTCTCTATGGTGAAAAATTGGGTTATAATATTAAATATAGGGGGTCTTGGAGGACATATCATATATTAAATATATGATGTTCTTATTACAAGAAAATGAGGAATGACCTTCCTCTAGTGAGTAACTTACTTATGAACTAGTGTATCGATGATGAATGTAGATTTTAAAAATTCTTAATGATAGAACCCATCAAGAATTATGATTGAGGATATTGAAAAAATTAAATCCCTATATAGGTGGTCATCCTAGGGGAAATTGACACTAATTTTCCAAAAATATGCTCTAGTGCTAATCCCATGGGTTTGGTGACTAGTTCCACCAAAGAATGAATAGGTCACCTAGGCACTTAATTATTTTTAAAAATAGTTGGTAATAGAAGTATAGGTGACCCTAAAATTCATAATATTAGTTGGTATTTAAAATATATTATTAGGCTAAGCCATGGTTTAAAAAATTATTAATATTTATGATGTAATAATAACCTAAGACTAGGTTATTGAGCTCAATGAATGTAAAGAATCTAAAGAATTATTTGTACTAACATAAATTGTATAAATTTACATAATAGTTAAAGAATGTGGAATACTATAAATTACAATAGTATGATTATTGATAGGACTAATGGTTATATTCACTTTAGATGGGGGAGCATAAGGGTATTTATGGGTGTGACCCATAAATGGTAGTATGTAGTTGTGATTGTGCCTCTCCACTTACATCTCACTTTTGGTCTAGTAATGACTTGGTGGTGATTAAACTACCATATCCACTATTTAATTCTCTAGTTTGATCCATTAATTTGGTTTCCAATAAACTATCACTTTTCTCAAAGAGTCATTCATCCTCTAGGTGAAATTCAGTCATTTCACGTATAGAACAAGAGTCCTCAGTTTATGTCCCATAGATTAATTATTCTTAATTATCCATCCTTGTTTCTTCCTCCTCACTATCATAGAAATAAATATTGTCTATTATCCTTGATAATTTCATTCATTCCTCTCTATATTTAGAGGCTTATATATGTTCTTCCTTTACTTCCACATTTTAGGGAGAAAAAGGTGGGATCTTAGGCTTCTTTGTATAGGTCAAAATTATTTTTGGATTAGTAGAGGCTGTCCAAACCAAAATTGAAATGTAAGATAAATATTTAGAGGTGGCATCAAATTATGCTATAATGGGAATGGTAGGCCTTAATGATGGAATGACAAGTGGTGATGGAATGAATAGAGTTATCACTATTGGGGGAATGATGGGTGGTGAAGTAAGTTTCCTAGTATAATATGGTATTTTAAATAAGGGAATCAAAGGAGACAAAATAACAAGAACCCAAGACAAGAAAGAGGTTAGAGTTACCTAATGTATCAAAGTTAGTGGAGGAAAGGGAAACATATAAAATACATTGTTTACTCCATTAAGGATTCTAAGCTTTTCTTCCTCAACTATGTGTTATGGATAAACTGCAACAATTGTATATTATTTAGAGGTAGAATAATTCCAAGTTATCTATTCACTATGAGTTACCTAAGATGGGCTAACTTTTCAATGTGTTTCCCTTTCTACTTGAGGAAGAGGTCTATGGATAGGTTTATAAATCCATTATTGCTTTTCCATCTTATTTCCATCCTCTTTGGTAATAATGAGATCATATTGGATATTTTGCATTATTATATTAGACATACTATCTTTTCACATAATGATGGCCACCTTAAAGTCATCTTAAGAATTGATGAATATGATACATGTTCATATGATTGATGTCTATAATTAATTTTCACCTTTTTATCATATTTATTGAGGTGTCCTTTGACATTCCCTCTTTGATCCCAATGCCTAAAAGGTACCTATTTGAACACATTATGAGTCTTGATTTTATTGAAAATTTATAGGTGCTCTCATATTTCATACAAAATTCTACCATTGCTAAGTGGGGTAAGATGGAGTGTTCCTTGCTTTGCCTTTTTCATGTCAATGTTAATACCATCAGTAAATCGGGTAGCAATTTATTGCTTGGCCACCTTATCTATCAAAATTCTTAAGAGGAGTAATGAGTATGCCTTTTTACCCTCAAACATGATCATATTATTCTTGGGATATAGCCAATAGTCACCTAACTTTATGATAGTCTTCTTTATATGATCTGAAAGCCTAGGTATATTCTTTCCATAGATGGCTTGATACACTAGGGGATAAAATGTCTCTGTTACCCTCTTTATATTATTATTAAACCTATGAATATTAAGAATATTAAACTCATCACACACCCTTTTCTTAGGGTATTTAGTAGATGGTTGCTAGGGTTGATCATGAAATGCATGTACAGTTGAAGTTATTGCATCCACCACATAAGACATCACATAAAAATTCCCATCTATATAAATCATAGGATTGGTGAGATTCAAAATCAAATTATTGGTGTTAATTTATCCTAGGGATATAAGTTTTCTATAATCTAGAATTATATCTGGCAATGGGGTTCATACCTCATTGACATGAGCAATGGTTACGAGACCAAATATATTATTTAGCAGGGCCACATATATTTTAACACCTGGCCTAAATAAAAAAATGGGAATATCATATGTAGGTATTCATACTCTAATGTTGCTTGGTTTTCTATCCCATTCCTATAACATGTTGATGACATTATTGCTCTAAAGGATTGCATTCAATATTTCTTTATTATATGTCATGTCTGGTAAGGGAAGACTAAAGGCATTCCCATTGATGTCTAATAATAACATTATTATTAATCTAAAATGTAATATATTTATGATAACCTTGTCATTAAGTAATAAATTGTATAAGAAGTTGATGCAGGGCACTAGCTATGGTATTTTCATTGCAATATGGGGACCAACTACCTTAATTTATAAAAAGTCATCAATGTATCTCTATGTGAAGAGGGAAATTTGATCCTTTACTTTGTAAGGATTGATTTCTTTAATTTTTCCCAAATCTCTAAATAGTGTTTGAATTCATGATTCAAAGCTATTGAATCAATTTTCATATCTATGAATTCATATTGAATTTCAATGGAGTACATAGAGTGAATTATGATATGATATGACGAGGCCATTGGTATTGTTTTCAAACTCCTAGATCTATGAAAAAATTTACAAATTCTTGGTGTTAATGGAGGATTTTATTCATAATATGTACTTAGGTTTTGAGTTTGTAATGCTCTAGATAGCTTGGTGACAATGTAACTAGATTGAAAGTGGTATTTTGAAATATATTACATTGGCTACACTAGATATGAGATTTAAATGAACTAATTTTCTAGTTTATTTAGATTAAGTACAATAATGAAGTTTTCTCTTTATCCTTTCATTTTAATTTCATAAACTAAATTTTGTGGCATTCTAATGCCATGTGTCCCTTTTCATGAGTTCTTGGATGCTTAGTCATTGTAATATGAAAAATGTTTCTTTTTTTCTCTTTATAACTTGATGTTGGTGTCTCTATTATTTGTTTATTTATCTACCAAACACACATGTTTGTCTATCATTATTCTACAAGTGGTAGAGGCGTAGTATATTTGTAATTTTCTCTTTTGGGCTTGGGATGGAAATATGGTGACATTTGGATGGATTATATTATTTCACTTGCCTAAGATCTTTCATACAAGTACTTTGACTAATGTTATCATCAAGACGTCAAGCTATTAGGATGATAATAAGTGTAAAGATATCACTACTCCACTAAGGATATGATCTTTGTACAATATTCATGGGTCACTAGGTTACCAAGTTAGTAGGATGATGAAAAGTGGATAGATATAACTACTCTGATAAAGAGTTGAGCTTCAAATGTTGTGCATGGGCCATTAGGTCATCAAGCTAGTGGGATGATGACAAGTGGAAATTTATCATTTATACATTAAGGACATGAGCTTTGTACATTTTTCATTTTTCATCAATCATTGAGATAATATGATGATGGAAAGTGGAAATATGTCACTGCTTTGTTGAGGAGTTGAGATTCAAACATTGTGCATGGGCTACCAAGTCATCAAGCTAATGGGATGATGACAAGTGGAAAGATCTCACTGCTTCACTGAGGATTGAGATTTATATGTTATTCATCAGTTGTCAGGTTGCCAATCTATCAACATGATGAAAAGTGGAAATATATCACCACTCCATTGAAAAGTTTATATTCATACATTATTTATGGGTTATTATGTCACCAAGATAGTGGGATGATGACAAGTGGAATGATCTCATTGCTTTACCTTCCTAAGGTCTTCCATACATATGTCTATAATGGTATCACCTCTGGGTTATCAAGATGGTGACTTATTCCTTTTAGATTTATATTAGGGTGAGTGAAATCTTACTATGTGTCAAGGATGTGCTCCAAGATTGTCTAATAAATGCCTAAGTGTGAAGCATTATATTTACTACATAAAAGGAAAACGATCCACTAGATGTAACAACATCTTAGCTCCATTATAAATATAAAATCATAAGTAAGAACATGCATGTAATAATTTAAAATAAATAAAAGGTAGACACTAAATCATGTAATGTAGCTTAGGCATAGATTCAATCTTTTAGTCATGAGAATACTATATAAATAATAAAGAAAATTTAGATTGTATTTAGGTAAATAACTCAAAGTTAAAACCACTAGATGAATTTATTAAGTGTTATATAAAATTAATTTTATTCAATCTTATTCAAAATTTTGTATCATAAAATTCCATCTCAAAAGGACTTAAGAGCATGTTTAATCAATATCAGGTCCCTATTTAAAAAAATTTAAATAGGGGGTCTGTGATAGGGCATAATAAATGGATAATAATATAAAGAAATACTCATGAATATTTTTAAACCTCATAATTTTATAAATGTATCATAATAAAACCTTAGTTCTTCCCAAACTAGAATAAATAGACCAAACCTTGAAATAGATTTCTGCTTCCTCATGCAACATATTGAACCTCATTCCATAGACCTAGGTGTGTGAATATTTTGAAATTAATTCCATCTTATCTTGATAACTTTCAAAAATTCTTGGATAAAAACTTTAGGTTTCATTTTTACCTTTTGATTTCATAATAAAAAAATCAGGGAAGCATGGGCATCGATCTACTGCAATCTAGACATCCATAACTCTAATAAAAGTACATATGATTACACTAAAATCCTTGATCTACTACCACAAAGGCATCCATATACTTTTTATATATTTCTTGAATCACCTACCCTCTATCAAAAAATTTAAGTATAGATAAGGAAGGTTGAGAACCACCATAGACTGGGTGTATATATAAGAAGAAAAAAACTTATTTGGGTCAATATGTCCCTGCCAATGTGTCTCTAGTTATATATTTATTAATTTTTCATCCATTTTTTAGCATGTAAAAATGCAATGAGCCTTTGGAGATGAAAAAATATTTCTAAAATTCACATGATTATATTAGAGTAAATCCCAAAAGCCTAACAACCTATTCAATCCAAGCAAAACTTAATTTAGTCATGATACCTATATCAATACTAAGTAATATTATAATGTTAGAATGAATTATTATGAGAACCAATTATTTTTCCTTATATATCATCCCCTTTATTTTAGATTATCTTTGTGTTATTAGCATACAAAATTGGTGAATCCATTCTATAATTTTGAATAACTAACCTAAAAAACATAACAACTAATCTACTAAAGGTAAAACACAAAAAAGTAAGAAAATTATTATACAAAATAGTAAACCTAATATATCTCTAGTATAAATATTTACTTATGGTTTACTCTAATATGTCTCCAATTAGATTATCCATGAATTAGTGTTTCAAAAATTATCCACTAACTAGAAAAGTGAGGTTGTGACCTTGAAAGTCTTATAGCTAGAAGGAATTATTACCTAGGATTTATACTATTCGATAAGGTCCAATATTTAAAATAGTTAACTTGTCATGTTTTCCATTTTTTTCATTATTTTATCCCATAAATTCACTAGGTATAATATCCTAAAGGAATTGATCTTGTATTTTCATCAAATCATCACTTGACCATATCCTAATGTTTGTTAAAGCTATGTAGTGGTTCAATTATTTCGTCCTTTAATTTGATTATCTCAAATAGTATAGATTGAACTCTTTCATATTCTACCATGTAATCCTAAATTAATTGGTACATTGGTATCTTCATATTAATTGGGAAGATGGGTTGTTTTCCATACACCAACATAAAATGTGAAGCCTTGAGGTCTTGCTTGTGCCTAGTTCTATCTACCCATATTGTATACTACAAAAAAAGATGTTATTATCTTGGTCTATCTTGAACATATTTATTAATGGAATCCATTGGATTATTATTCATGGACTCAACTAATCTATTTCTTTATGGGTAGTAGTTCAAAGAGAACTTAATTGTGATTATATTATCATAGGCCCTTTATGTAAATTTAAAGGATTGAAAAGTTGGACTATTATCACAAACTAAGGAAATGGGAGTGTAAAACTTAGTTAATATGTTTTCTTCCAAAACATTGATGACATATATTGATATAGAATTCTTAGTAGTTATAGTTTGTATCCACCTCATAAATAATTAATAGCTCTAAGGAAAAAATTGTGTTCCACCAAAGAGTTTGGTTTTATCGTCTTGATAAAATTAGGGCCCCATTAGGAAAAGGGGCATCCTTCAATGACAATATCTAAAGGCATGTCATTGTTCACTTATCTCTTTCCAAACACCTAGAATTCATGGCATGTCCTAATGTGATTATGCATATCCTTGAATATTATGGGTTGTAATACTTGTAGATAGATGTCCACTACTTATCTTCCATTGTAAGTTACCCATGATGTCCTTAGCCTATTTTCTTGAAACACATATTAGATATATGAATTTATAGTTATTTATGTATATAATTCCACCTTTTATCATGGAATGAGATTTTTTAGGCATAAGTGCTCATCTTTACTCTTTTTTCAATTCTAAAGGACATGTACCTATGAGTAGGTAATAGATGATATATGAGTACCATTCACCCCTAAATACTTAAGTTTCATTTATTTATTCAATTTTGATGTATGAATCATTCTTGGCCATTAACTATATGAATTCTCGGCCTCTCAAAATTTTAGCTAGCCTAATATCAAGGTTAAAATATTGAAGCTTGGACATCCTTTTCCCTCTCTTTAGCCTAATTCATTTTAGCCAAACATGAATTTGACAACTAGATCTATGATGATGGTAAATGTGTTAATCCATAGGATATAATGCCTAAATTTATTGGTAGATGTGACCAAGGCATATATTTATTTATCAGTCATGGAGTATTTCAACTCTGCATCCTTCAAAGTAGTGCTCATGAAGGCAATGAGATGTTCATTATCTTCCACCTTTAGTGTAAGTACTGTATCAATAGTATATTCTAATGCAAATGAATAAAGATAAAAATATTCATTGAAATTAGGACCAATTAAAACTAAAGCTTGGGAAATTTCAATCTTGATGTCCTAAAAAACATTCTTGGCCTAAATTTTCCATTTGATCTTGGCATCCTATTTTAGCAAAGCATTCAATGGCTTGACAATCTCTATAAAAATTAAAATAAATTTACTTACAAAGTTAACCTTGCCAAAGAAATACTTCAAATCTTTCTTTCTATTTGGAGGAGTTAACTTGGATGTATTTTTGACCTATTTTGGATAAATGGATATTCCATCCTTGGTAATGATATGACCTAGTATATTTCCATCATTAGCCTTAAAGATCATTTTATTTGGTTTTAAAGAGACGCCATATATTTTACATGTATCAAATATTTTCTATAGATGGTCTATGTGATCAATGCTTTATTTTGAAAACATAGTAAGGTCATCCATGTAGATGATGATACACTTACCCACCAATATTTGAAAGGAAAAATATATCAATATTTATAAGGTAGATCCCATGTTAATTAGGCTAAATGACATCCTTTTATATGTGAAATTTACCCACTTGGTAGTGAAGATAGGTTTCATCCTATCTTTTGATTTAATGATTACCTAATTATAGCCTAAAAATCCATCAAATAAGGACATAATATAATACCCACTCACAATTTGAATAACCTCATACAAAGAGGCTAGAGGATAGTTGTCTTTATCTAAGGCTCTATTTAAGTTCTTAAAATCAACACAGAGTCTATTTTTTTTTATATATCTGATGAGTACGAGATTGGCTACCCAAGTCAAGTGCCTAATTGGGAAAAAATTGACGTCCAATAATTTTTATACTTCAATTTTTATAAGAGGCTCTAGGATTATATTCACTGGCCTTTATCATTTCTTGGAAGGCTTAAGCTCTAACTTCAAGGGAGTGGTGTGAGTGATCACCCTCAAGTTTATGATATTTAAGTCATCATATGTCCAATAAATGACATGTTCATATTTAACAAGCAATCCCCTCAACATTTGGTTTTTGCTTTCTATGAAACTCAAACCTACATTCACCAATTGAGGATTTTATTTAGTTCTTAAGTTTTATCTAATGAAATCAGATTTTAGTGGCTTTGATTTATTTATAATTTTTAGCTTGATAATCCACATCAAAAGTTCATTCTAAAGATACCATGCCTAAATGGACATGCTTTTATTTTAGTTTCAAAACACCTTCTTCTCTCATGTCCTCAATCTACATCAACTAGACCTCTCCATCTATTATTTGGGATTCAAAATATCTATAACTATTCAAGAATTTCATGATCTATTGATCATCCTCAAATACTTGGAAGTTATCCATGTTAGTAGGGATAGAAGGGTATGAAACCAACTCCACTAAAAATTTTTACTTTATTGACTCTTGAAGCAGTGCCATATTAATTACTAAGGTCACTAATGAATAAGTTTTTTGTTTTTCTTCTCTTGGCATGGATCTGATACTAAATACTTTAAAGGACTCAATCAGGGCTCAGGATCAATGTTTGTACTTATTTAGATAAGTAAGTTTACACTGGTATTTATTTTATATATGGTTAATAAATAATTTAGAGTATCCAAATATCGAAAAATAATTGACATTGTGATTTAATTCAAATTGCATGCCTAAGATTAGAACTTCATACTCATCTCAATTATTTATGTAGGGGAATTCTAATCTACAAGTAGATAGTTAATGTTGACCTCTTAGATTTGTGAGGGCCAATCCAACCCCAAAACATTATAATTATATACCTCTATCAAAGTGATGGTTTTATAGCTGAGAAGGACCTTCAAATTTTTATTCATGGAACACATGATCTTGTCTAGTAGTAAATGTGTACACACCCATGTGGGAAGACACACAGTCTACTTTCTCATTAGTGGAATTATAATCCATAATTATATGTTTCATATTTAGCTCATGGTATACTTGGATCTAGATGGGTATCCCATTATAGGGTAGCCATATGTGTGATAAATTGGTAACCATGTACCCATTTAGTGTCTTTAACTAATCTCAACTCAATAATAAACTATACACTTCTAGAATGTTCATGACTAAGATATCAATGGTTTATTACATGCATGGTTTAGATGCCATATAGATGAGTATGTTGGTTAATTTATCAACACATGGGATGGAAGTTTTGTATAATTTAAGATGACTTTATTTAACTTATCTGGAGTTTAGACCCAATATTTGGTAGTTAACTATCAACATTACATTAGTTGATCCCCTAAAGTCAACTAAATAGTTGTGTATATTATTTCACAATATTTATAAAATTAACAAGAATGGTGTCGCTTCTAGATTATCTTTATATACCTTGAAATTTTTATGAGTATCATTTGATTTGTTGAATGTTCTCCTAGTCATAGCTTTAATTAGAAATTCTTTCTACTTAGTGATCTAAGCCAGTTCCTATAGGGTGATGTTAGCATTGATTTTATTCATATCTTCAAAAATGATGTACCCTCTTTTATTAAGTGGATTTTTAGTCTCTAATTATTTATTTCTCTTGGGATGAGGTGAATTATTATTTTCCTTTAGATTTGGAGGGGTAGTGGCACTATTATTTAGAGGTGTTGAAGTAGTCATAGGCTAATTACTTCTTAAATTATAATTATTCCTTACCTGATGATACTTATAAAAATCATGGACCTCATTTATGTTGTCCTTTGATGCATTATAATCCTCTTATGGAAATGGAAAATCATAGGTTTCAAAGACATTGGTGGTGTTTAGATGTCCTAAACTAGTAGAGGAAGATGGTTTTACTAAATTTCTTGAACCTTATTATCTGTCCATCTCCATCTAAAATATTTTTAAGGCTTTACAAAACTTGATTCAGTCCAACTCACCATGTTATTTAGTGTTATGTACATGACACTAGTTAATAAGGGTTACTTACATGATGTTAATCTCTAGTATTCTATTGGATGACATTTGTTGTTCTTAGTTGTTTCCAGACCTATTGAAAGGATTGTTATACCTATGGAATCCAAAGTTGTGATTAGTGTTCTAACCCCTAGTATTTCCCATGTGTTTATTCATGTTCAAAAACTTATTTCTCAAATTTTACACCATCTTTTGAAAAGGATTATAGTTCTATTTTTGTGGAATCAAAATTATTACCCTACGTAATAGTTGTGTTGACTAGAACCAAGGGCTAATTCTAGTTTTTATGGTTTAATATAGGTACATAATTATTCAATAAACTTAGGTGCTAGTTGGGTGTAGTGTGGTTTAATGGCACTAGGGTGTACACTTGCTTATGGTTTTAGGATATAATGTTTTGGTTTAATTTTAGGATTGGACTAAAAGTATATAAAATAGGACGAAAATTTAGTGGGGCCAAATCCTATGGCTAAGGATTCAAATGCTTATCTATGTTGATATCTTCAACATAAGTCAAGGGCAATGTATCAACACTAGAAACCCTACAAATAAAAAATGTAGTCATGGGTTCTAGGGTGTTTTTGTACATATCTAGGGCCAACACCTCCTCAAGTTAGTAAGTGGTTGGAATCATACTATACATATTTTTAAATCTATGATTAAATACCTATATTGGCTCATTGGGTTCTCGCTTCATACTATAAAAATGTTGATAA
Source organism: Torreya grandis (assembly GCA_037957365.1). Classification (NCBI taxonomy): domain Eukaryota; kingdom Viridiplantae; phylum Streptophyta; class Pinopsida; order Cupressales; family Taxaceae; genus Torreya; species Torreya grandis. The sequence goes on along the minus strand of JARHVA010005544.1, from coordinate 848,353 downwards.
ATAACACATGCACTAGTAATGTGGCCAAACTATGATAAAAATATATCTTGGTAATGGGTTTAGGTTGATATATAACCCTATCAAATTTTCAAAAACCATTCATAAATCACATATTTTAAGGTGAAATGAAATAATATGAAATCCAAGTCTTCATAGGTTACATTCAAAATTCCTAAAGTGGTTTTCAAGGCCATGATATGTTCTTTCACAGTCCTTCCTCCCAAGGGAGAAAATAAAGACATAATTCTCCAATTTTATATGGAAATCATGGATGGATCCAAAACATTTATATTAAATCCTCTTAGCTAGGTAGGAGTTATAGGGGGACCTTATAGTTGATCCATTGGGACTAATAGAAGATGAGGCTATATGCCTAGAGAGAATGATTAGGCTTAGGGTTTTGTCCTAAGTCCCTTATCAGACCTAAATTTAATATGGATTTACAAAGGTGGTAATAAAAAGTTATTTTTTTAATTAGACCTTTATAATGTCTTAGATGATTTCAATGAAAATAAGGTATAGGTTTGACTCCTCCTTATAGTGCCAATTTAAATTATTGTTGATGTGGGTTTTACACACACCACAAAGACCTTTATGAGGTTTCATCTAAAATTTTAGGATTGGTGATAGATTTTAATCCAAGGCATGAGTTACAAGGTATTTGATTTTATGACAACTTATTGGTGAAATAGTGGTGAGTGATATACACTATCTACCATAAATGGGTTTGTTATGGATGAACCTGAGTCTACTTGGAATGTATGGAAGGATGATTTTAATCAAGATGGGTAGGATTGTCAAATAAAATTAAAATAGAGGTTAAGGAAGAGTATAAAAGAGGTATGTATACCACACAAGATGAAAACATTTTTAGACTAGAAAGTAAACTATGCTAGATAAGGAATCAAAAGATTAGTGTCTACTACAAGTTGTTGTAGAACACCAACATTCAAACATAGTAAGGAATCATGAAAATAAAACATAATAAACTTACACATGAAAAATTAAAGTTTGTCACATTTGTTAGATTACTATTACACATGTACAATGGTGGATTATAATTAACATGCAAAAAACATTCAAATTAGTTATAACTTAAAGTGAATAATTATATTGAAAGATAACTCATGGACCAACAAAGAATTAAGATACCATAATGATGAAACATCTCATACAATCCACTAAATTGGAGAATAGTTAAGATTATCACATAAAGACTAATTAAAGTATAACTTCCCATAATTTCCTACTAATCTCAATAGCCAAAATCTTCTTTTCTTTAGGGCTAGGAGATTACAAGTACATATAATATTTAGATGTGGAAGGCATCATTGTTGGATGGTGGAGCCTGATCTTATTATAATGCTCAATTCCTGAAGAGGGTTAGCTAGGAGGAGATTTACCACCACTATGGTTTCCATGAGGTTCTAGGAAATGGCAAAATTTTTATGAAAAATACATTATAAAATATTGTAATTTCATAGTAAATCTAGACCTTTCACTATTAAGTCATAGATTTAATAGTAGAAATTATGTTGGTGCATTTTTTCCCTAATATGTAACCCTCCTTTGATATTAGGGTATAGTAATCACTTTATTACACTATGTGTGAGTGAAGATAAGATTTTAGTGGATGTATTTTAGGTTTATCCATTCATTTATTGGACTGAATAAGAGAATAATTGGCTATTTCTATGTGGACATAGCCCATATTGGGTGAACCATGTTAAAGTTGTGTCTCTCTTGTATTGTGTTTTATAATTTTATTTCTATATTTATTTCATTATTATTTCTCTATATTCTATATTCCTAACAATTGGTATTAGATCTAAAGGTTTATTTGGTAGATAAACTCATAGGAAAAGAGGGATCCTAGTACGAGTGGGAGAAATAGTAGAAGGTAAGTTTAATGTCAAGAAGTTTAATGACCAAAACTAACAGCTATGGAAGATGTAAATAAAAGAATATCGATATCAGAAGGATCTTTTTCTACCATTGGGTGGAATATCAAATAAACTGACAATTATGAAGGATAAAGAATGAGAGGTTCTTAATAGAAAGACATTAGGAACAATATGACTATGCCTGACAATGTCGGTGGACTTCAATATTACAAAATAAAATATAATAGAGGATGTGATAAAGGCATTGGATATATTTTGTGAAAAATGCTTAACCTATAACAAGGTATTTCCTATGAAGCATTTATTTAATATGGAGATGTCAGAAGGTGGGTCTGTTGTTGATCATTTAAATGAATTAAACATGGTTACAAATTAGTTAAGCTCTATAGGAGTAAAATTTGATGATGATGTTAGGGATTTTTTTGATTTTGTGTTCATTTATAAAAATATATAATGGCTTGGTCATGGTTGTGAGTAATTTTGTCTCTGATTCAAACACTTTAAATTTTGATGATGTTATTGGTGTTATTCTTAGTGAAGAAATGTGACAAAAAAGTGTAGGTGAGACATCAGGTAATGCTTTGAATATGGAGAATAGGGGAATATAAAAAGATAGAGGAAAGGACCCAAAAAATCATAGGAATTATAATAATGATATATCAAAATCTAGAGGAATTTTGGTGTGCTAGATTTGTGGGAACAAAGGACACATCAAGAAAGATTATTGGTTTTGAAAAAGAAAACAAGGAGATGGACACCAAGATAACAATCAAGAATAAAATGTAGAAGGTGATGTGTTAAAATATGATTTAATACTTTTATTATATGATACTAATTATTCTTAGGTGTTATATTTAGGGCTTCATTTCATGCTACACCTGACAAGAAATATTTTCAAAACTATGTTCAAGGTGATTTTGGATGGATTTATTTGGGTGATGGTGAAACTTGTAAAATTATTGGAAAGAGTAAGATACAGATAAAATTATATAATGAAAACAAATAATTTTTTAAATAGGTGAGGCATGTTCCTAAGTTGAGAATAAACTTATTTTAGCAGGGTAGTTAGGAAGTGATGCTGCATAGATACATTTGCCAAAACATTGTGAAAGGTCACTAAAGGATCACTAGTAATAGTAAAAGGAAATAAGGTAGGTACATTATTTTTATTTAATATTAATGTTGAATCTTATATTATTTTAGATTATACAAAAGAAGATACAAAATTATGCACCACAGACTTGGGTACATGAGTGAGAAGGGGATGCATATTGTCTAAAATAATTTGTTGCTAGATTTGAAAAAGGTGGATTTGGAGTTATGTGAGCATTGTGTGTATAATAAATAGAAAAGAGTCAAATTTCTCAAAGTTGAAAAGATAAATAAGGATGAAAAGTTAGATCTTATGCATATAGATGTATGGGGAGTAACTCAAGTATCATCCCTTGGTGGGTCTTATTATTATGTTATTTTTATTGATGATGGAAATAGAAAAACTTAGGTTTATTGCATATAATTTTTGTTTTGTTTTTGTTACTTGTAAGAAATGGAAAGCATTGGTTAAGAATTAGACAATAAATAAGTTTAAGTGTGTTATATTAGACAATAAAGATGAATACTATAGTAAGGAGTTTGATAATTACTATTCATCCCATGGGATTCATAAAGAGAAGACAGTTCCAAGAACACAATAAAATGGTATATTAGAAAGGATGGATAGAATAATCATGAATCATGATATTTCATGTAAGGTTTCCCTTATAGTCCTAGGAAAATATTTTGGATACTACTATTTACTTAATAAATAGAGAGCCTTCAAGTCCTTTAGATGGTGGCATGCTAGAGGAAGTATGGAAAAGTAAAAAGGTAGACTATTATTTTTTAAATACTTTTGGTTGTGAAGAACTTGTCCATATTGATAAATAAAATAGAACCAAGCTTGAATCAAAATCCAAAAAATGAACTTTTATTGGATATGGAGTTAATAATTTTGTATACAAAATATACATTACTTTATGAATAAGAAAAGCCAAATACAAAATATGCATTACTTGCAGAGAAATAAATAAGAAAATCCAAATACAAAATATGCATTACTTGATGAAATCAATCAAAATGAAATTTCAAAAGTGTCATAAAATCATAATGTGCAACAACTATCACAAGAACATTAATAAGTACCTCAAATTCCTAAAAATGTAGCTAGAATATCTACCAAAGTAGACTCCCTGAACAATACTCTCCTTCACTTTATTATTTATTATTGACTGATGGTGGTGAGCCAAAAAGATATGAAGAAGCAATGCAGGTAGAAACTAGAAAGAAGTGGGAGCAAGGCATGAAAGAGTAGATGGACTCCTTAGTACATAACCAAACATGGGATTTTGTTTAGTTGCCTATAGGTAAAAGAGTATTATAGAATAGATGAGTTTATACGTTGAAGGAAGAAGATGGAGGAAAAAAGAGATATAAGGCTAGACTTGTTGTAAAGGGGTTTACACAAAATAAATGTATAGATTTTGACAAAATATTTTCTCTAGTTGTTAAAATGACTTCCATAATAACTATTTTAAATTTGGTAGAAGTAGAAGATTTTCACCTTCAACAATTAGATGTGAAAACTAATTTTCTTCATGGTGACTTGGATGAGTAATATATATATATATATATATATATATATATATATATATATATGTAAGGTATAAGGTATAGGGATATGAAGTCAAAGGTAAGGAGAAAATGGTGTGCAAGTTGAAGAAGAATTTTTATGGCCTAAAGCAAGATCCAAGGTAGTGATATTTAAAATTTGGCATGTTTATGATAGAAAAAGGTTTTAGTAGATGTTATTCTAACCTCTATGTTTATTTTGAGAGATTAGATAATGGCATCTATATTATCTTGTTATTGTATGTAGATGGCATGCTTTTTGTAGGGTCTAACATGAAAGATATAAATAACCTTAAAAGAAAAAGATAAAATTTATTTGTAATGAAATATTTGGGTGTTGCAAAGTAAATCATTTGTATGAGAATAATAAGAGATAGGAAAAATAGAAAATTAGCATTGTCTCAAGAACATTACATCAAGAAGGTGTGTGTTAGGTTAAATACGCAAGATGCAAAAATAGTGAGTACACCTTTGAGAGGGAAATTCAAATTAAGCAAGGAATAATATCCTAAAATATAGGAAAAAATACATTACATTTCAAAATTTCCCTATGATTTAGTAGTTGGAAGTTTAATGTATGATATGGTGTGCACAAGACTAGACATTGCTTATGCAGTGGGCGTTATCACTAGGTTTATGAATAATCTAGGAAAGGATCACTGAGATGCAATCAAGTGGATTCTTAGGCACTTGAGAGGGACCACTAATATCCAATTGTGTTATGAAGGGTTAGATGTTACCTTATAATGATATGTTGATGTAGACATGGATAAAATTTAGATGGTAGGGGGAACACTATAGTTTATGTATTCACTATTGGTGACACATCAATTAATTAGATTTCAAAAGTTTAGAAGATAGTTGCTTTGTCAACTATAAAGGCAGAGTATGTTGAAACTATAGAAGCAAGCGAAGAGATGATATGGATGCAATGGCTCATGGAAGAGTTGAGGTAGAATTAGGAAGATTGCAAGTTTTATAGTGATATAGAGTGTGATTCATTTATAAAATAACTCAAAATTCCACTCAAGAACAAAACATATATAATTCAAGTATCACTTCATTCATTTAGTTTTGGAGGATAGATAATTGAAGTTAGAAAAGATACATACGAGTTAGAATCCTACAAATATTCTAAAAAATTTAATCACAAAGGAGAAGATGGAGAGTTTTTTAGCTTTAGTATGTCTTTAGGGATAATAAGGAATATAAGAAACGTGTCAGGGTTAAATTTCAAAGAAAAGTCCAAGGAAGTTTTTTAGTGGTGGAGTTTCAACAATTAGTATCCAAGTGGGATATAGTTGGATGTTAGAGCTTGATCCTATTAGAATTCCCTGTTCTAATAGGGGGTGTAGGAGGATTTACCACCACTATGGTCACCATGGGGGTCTATTGGGTAGGCAAAAAATTTGTGAAAAATGCATTGTAAAATATTGTAATTTCATAGTAAATCTGGACCATTAACTATTAAGTTGCAGATCTAATGGTAGAAATTATGTTGGTGAATTTTTTACCTAATAAGTAACCATACTCTGATATGAGGATATAGTAATCACTATGGTGAACTATGTGTGAGTGAATAAGAGATCGTAGTGGATGTATTGTAGGTTTATCTCTTCATTTGTTAGATTGAATAAGAGATCTAGTTGTTTCTATGTGGACATAGCCCATATTAGGTGAACCATATTAAATATATGTCTCCCTTGTATTGTGTTTTCTTAATTTTGTTTATGTCTTTATTTCATTAATATTTATCTGCATTCTATATTCTTAACACACATCTTTCCAAGGTTTGTCTAAATTTACAAGTAAAAAATAGAATAATGTGTTGAAAATCATGTAAGTCATGCATGTACTATATTCATTTCCTAAAATAGAATTATTCATAAAAAATACAATACATACATGAAATCCCCCCTTAAGTTAAGAACTAACATTCCAACTTAGTTGGAACATGCAAAAACATATTTATAATTAGCTTATACTAATATCGCACCACCAAAAGAACTCTAATTATAACACAACTAATGTGGACAATGATGTGGAGGAAACTAAAGTTGTTGCTAAAGTTGGAGGTAGCAAAAACATTCTCACTAGAAGTGAACTATGTGTTACAATTGGAAGTGGGACATAGGTGGGCCTAATCTATGTATTTACTAGTCTGTATCTTGAAGATGAAATCATTATGTAGGAGATAAATACACTTATTCTATTATGGTTACATACTTTGTTTCCTCCCTCTAGAGATGGATAACATGACTTACTTGAAATTAAGCTTCTGTAGTCTCAAAATCAAGCAATTTTTTCTTAAATAATTGAAAAATCTTTACCATTAGTTTATTGTGAATGGTCAATGCAATCTTAACCTCAACATATAGTGACTTGATTCTAATGGTATTGTCCCTTGCAAAAATTACCTAAATTCCTTCAATTTGATCAAAATGGATATCATGCCACCTTCTTGGTTTGTGAACTATTGCACCAAGGTTTGTATCTCCTAATGCCATTCTAATAGGTTCTATTTTTATAATAATTTAATGTTTTTACCATGTTACTTTAGTAGTAGTTTTTAAATTCAAGTTGGCATAATCCCTATTTTTAATTACCTAGATAATAAAACTCAACTTCACATCAAGGTATTTCATTTTATTAAATGGTTGGAGAAGATATCCCCACTTAGGCTTATAAGTGGATTTTATAATTGTTATTGTACTAATTACATCAACTAACTTCCTAGCTACCCCTTCCAAATGATCAAAAATCTCCCTAGGAGCTCAAATTGTGCACATATATGGATGCATTTGGATATCTTGGTCAAAATCTGAAGGATTTATCTTCCTTCTTTTGGTTAAAGAGAACATGTCTTCTCTTTATTTCATCTCCACTTGCTAACCCTTAATAATCACAATATTCTTTTTTACATTTATCAAGGTGCTTGTTTGCCTATTGAAGTAGAACTAGACTATGGGTTGGTCATGGATGACCACATCCTACCTACCGATTTCTTCCTCCTATTATAGTTTCTTGATCCACAAGGGGAAATTCAAGGTAATTTATTGTTTTGTTTATGTTGCCAGATGAGATGGATGGGATAATTATGTTGGCCCAGCTCCTTGAGTAATTAGATGGGGTATTAGAGGAGGTAGAAAATATCTAGGAGATGATGTCACTATTATAGGAAAAGGAGGAATGACCTTCCTCCAAATAGTAACCTAAATTGTTGTATTTATGATTAATATAAATTTTCTAGCTTATTTCGTGATAGAAATCATCAGTGAGTATGATTGAGGATTTTAACTAATCAACATACCTATCTAGGAGGTCATACTAGGGGAATAGCCACTATGAAAAAAATGGAAGTGGACACTAAGTTTTAAAAATGTACTTTGGTCCTAAGCCCATGTGTTTGGGTATTGGTTCCACCAAATAATGAATAAGTCACTAGGGTACTCAACAATATTTGTAAATAGTTGGTAATAGAAGCATAGGTAACCCCAACATTCATAATTATGGTGGGAATTTCGCCTATAGTAATAAGTTAAGATATGGTTTATAAAAGGGGTAATATTGGTGATGTAATAGTAGCTTTATATTGGGTTATGAGCTCAATAAATTCAAAAAATTAAAATAATTTATTTTACTAAAAATAATTATATAAATGGACATAATATTTAAATAATGTAGAAGGATATAACTTAAAATAGTAGGAGTAGCAAGACTAGTGGATATATTCACTTGAGGTGGGGATACTAGGGGTGTATATAAGTGTGACCCCTAAAACTAGTATGCATTTGTGATTGTGCCTCTCCACCTGCATCTCTTGTTTGGTATGGAAATGACTTGGTATTAATTTAACTACCATCTCCCCTACTAACTTCTCTGGGTTGAGCCATTAATTCAGTTTACCATGAACTGTTACTTTTTTTAGAGAGTCATTCATCCTCTAGGTTAGATTTATTTATTTCATTTATGGAATAAGAATATTTAGTTTCCATCCCAAAGATCCATTTTTATTCATTAACCATCCTTTTTTCTTCTTCCTCACTATAGTAGACAATAATAGGGTGTTTTCTCATTGATTCTTTCCTTTACCCCCTCTATATTTAGAGGCTTTTGTAGGTTCTTCCTTTACTTCCACATTTTAGGGAGAATTATGTGGGGTATTGGGATTCTTTGTGTAGTTAAAATTTGATTTGAGAGTGGTAGAGGTTGGCCCAATCAAAATTTAAATAGAGATGCATAAGTCATAGTAAATGATGTTGGAATGTGAATGGTAGGTGTTACTAATGGAATGATAGGTGGTGATGGATTGACCAAAGTTGTCACTATTGGGAAAATGATGGGTAGTGAAGTAATTTACCTAGTAGAAGGTGGTATTATTATTGAGTAAATTAAAGGATAGGAAATAATATTAACCCAAGATAGGAAAGAGGGAATAATTACCTATTATGTAACTATTAGTAGAGGTAGGAGAAATATATAAAATAAATTGGTTACTACACTAAGGATTGTAAGATTTTCTTTCTCAACCCTTTATTGTGGATAAAATATAGTGGTTGTATATGCCTGAGAGGTATAAGGAATCCAAATTCTTTCTTCACTATGAGTTTCCTGAGATGTGCTAGTTTCTCACTATGTTTCCCCTTTTTCATGGTGAAGAAGTCCAATGATGGGTTTGGAAATCCATTGTTTCTTTTCCATCATCTTTACATTATATTTGGTAATGGTGGGATCATATTAGATATTTTATGATACTATCATAGACATAATATCTTTTTCCATCCTAGTGGCCATGTTAGAGTCATCTTGAACATTGATGAATATGCTATCATGTTCATATGATTGATTCCAATAATTAATTCTCACTTTTTTCTCATATTTATTGAGATGTATTCTAATGTTCCCTCTTAGATCCCAATGCCTCAAAGTTACCTATTTAAACCCATAATGAGTCATGATTTTCCTAAAAATTACTAGGTGATCCCATATTTCATACTGCATTCAACTAATGTTGAGGGGGGTGGGATGGAGTGTTGCTTTATTTTCCTTCTTCAGATCAATGCCAACACTATCAACTAATTCGGTAATAATTTTTTGATCAAACACCTTATTTGGCATAATTCTTTGGAGGAGTAAGGAGTATGTCTTTTTACCATAAATCTTAATCATATTATGCTCAAGATATATTTAATAGCCACCTACATTTATGATAGTGTTCTTTATATGATTTAAAATCTTTGACATATTCTTTTCATAGATGGTTTGATACACTAGGGGATAAAATGTTTTAGTTAACCTCTTTATATTTTTCTTGTACATGTGAATATGAATAATATTGAATTTTTTAAACACCTTATTATTGAGGGTACTCAGTGGATTATTGCCATTGCTGATCATAACATGAATTTACAATTATTTTTATTAAATTCACCACATAACACATCATATAAAAATTACTCTATCGATAACTAGAAGGATTTTCAAGCTTTGAAACCATATCAAAGATGATAATTTATCCTAGGGATATAATTTTTATATAAGTCATAATTATATCTATAAATGGGACCCATACCTCATTGACATGAGAAATGGTTGGGAGACCAAATATCCTATTTAGTAGGTCCATGGTGATTCTGACCCCTGGCTTAAAGGTGACAATGGGAATAATAGATGTAGGGCCTTATGTTATGATGTTTCTTGGGTTACCATCCCATTATTATAACTTGGTGATGATTTTACTACTCTAAATCCACACATTCACCATTTCATGTCTATATGTTATGTTTGATAGGGGAATCTTATAGTATTTTTTGAAGAAATTCCTACTAATGTATGCTACTAATGATTTTCTTAATCTAAAATATAATATCTTCCTAATAACACAATAATTAAATAATAAATCATATAATTAGTTGATATAGGGCATTACCTCTAATTTTTCCATTGCATTATCGATACCAACTACCTTAATTACTAGCAAGTCATCAATGTATATCTACATGAAGAGGCAAAGTTATTACTCTATTTATTAAGGCTTGATTAATTCAACCTTGATCCAAATATCTAAATAGTGTTCAAATTCTTGTTTCAAAGTTATTGAATCAAATGTGATATCTATGAATTCTTATGGACCTATAATGGAGTACATAGAGGGAATTAAGATACAAGATGAAGAGGCCATTGGTGTTGTTTTCAAACTCCTATATATGTGAAAAGCTTTGATTGGTCTTAATGGAGTTTTGGATTTGGAGTATGTAATTGGGATTTTAGCTCACAATACTATAAATAAATTGGTGGTAATGTAACTAGATTCAAAGTACCAATTCAAAATATATTTCTTTGACTACACTAGAAATGAGAATTAAATGCATCAATTTTCTATTTTGTGTGAACTAAGTGTAGCAATAACTTTCACTCTTTAGTATTTAATTTGAATTTCATAAAAATTAATTTTATGGAATTCCAATTCCACATGGACCTTTTCATGAGTTATCAAATTCTTAGTCATTGTAATTTAATAAATGTCTCTTTTTTTCTATTTGTAGCTTGATCATGGTGTATTTATTATTTGATTATGTTTATATCAAAGGCATGTGTCTATCTATCATTATTCTATAGGTGGAAAAGGTGTAGTTTGTTTTTACTTTACTCCTTACGGCCATGGGTTGGAGAGATGGTGACACATGGATGGATTATGTTACTCTACTTGCCTGAGATATTTTGTACAAATACTTTTGTTGATGTTATCATTGGGATAGTAGGATGATAGCAAGTGGAAAGATATCATTTATCCATTGATGAGTTTAGCTTCATACACTATTCATTGGTTTTTGGGTTATGGGGCTAGTGGGATTATGAAAAGTGTAAAGATATCAATGCTCTACTATGAAGTTGAGATTTGAATGGTGTACATGGGCCATCAGGTCACTAGGCTAGTAGGATGATGAAAAGTGGTAATATCTCATCACTCCAATGAGGATTTGAGGTTCATATGCTATTTATGGGCCACTAGGTTGCTAATTTAGGGTTAAATCATAATATTCTATCCCAATTTTTATCATAAAGAGGCCGCATACACTTTCATATTCTCCTAAAAATATATTGAGTTTGGGTCATTGAAATTAATCAATAAATATGTTTTAGACTATATATAAATATATAGTGCATATATTTCAAATTTATTCTAATGTATGAATGAAGTTTTCATTGATGTCATAAAAGCATCATTGATGTCATTTTGAGTTTTCATTATTGTTCTTGATGTTGAGTTCTTAAGTGATGTACTTAAGAGACTTAATGAGGAGGCACAGGCTAGGTAACATGATGAATTGATAAATATGAGACTTTTGTGAAGAAGGTTGGAAAAATGTGATAATGGTATGAGTTCATTTGACATGTTTATGAGGTATTGAGATCATTTAAATAAGTTTCAAGGTGTGATCATGGTCTTAGTATGACTAACAGTTTAAGGCCTAGTGTACAAAGAGACCTAATATGGCCTAATGAGGGGTCAATTTCATTTATCAAGGTGACATAGTGATTTATATAATTTAAATAAGTGTGACGTATTTTTTAAGTATTTTAACCAAGTTTAATGTCATATCCTAAAGGAAAAAGCATGAAAATTGGTGATAAGGTTTTTTGTGTGCATAGAATTTGGTATTGCAGACCTGAGAAGGAGTTTATTATCCTCGTTGGAACATGAAACATGTACATGAGATGATTATGATATCATGTAATTTATATAAGGTCCTTATCTTTATTTTCTTGGAATTTTTTTAGAGTTGAGGGGTAATCCTTTATGAATGATTTCTAAGAAGGGAAACTAGTCACAACCCTCATAATAACTTGATAGGAAAGATCTTGTTGATTATGGGTCATAATGGTTTTTTGGACTGATTTTTATGTTTTTAAAATGTAAAATAATCTTACATGTTTTTCCATATGGTTTTGGTTTGTCATGATAGTGAGTGGAAATTATAAGAAAACCCCTGTTTCTTAGTATTTTGATGCAATAGGTAAGATTGACCAAGTCAAAGAATGAAAATGGATGGAGTATGATGTTTGATAATTTATTTTTATTATAATTTAAGTTTTTTATTAGTTTTAATACATAAAATTTTTTAAACTAGTCATGGAAGTTGACCTATTACTAAACAAGGCTAATGAGTAAGGCAATGAGAAAACTAGGCAAGAATGAGAATGAGATTAGGAATTGGTTACAAAGGATTAAGGATGTATAAAAATACATGGGGTAATTATTCAATAACTATACCTTATATTCCACTTGTTTATGATTTTTGGTGATGCACACAAATAAGATAAAAGTTGTTTTTAATGTGATCTATCTAACATAGTGCAGTCTGTGTATGGTGAAGTTATGAGATTAGTCTGTAAGACCAATATGGATATTAAAAATTGTAACATATATTTTAAAATATTATATAATTATTCTTAATATTCATTTAAATCCATTTTTATATCATAAAATTGTTCCCATAGTTGTTCTAAGACTTGATATTCTTAACTGTGTTTTTGATGCTACAAGAAATTTTTGGTTTATGAGTGAGAATATTGTTCCTGAGTCTTTTTACATATATTTAATGAATAAAATTATCATTAATTTTTTATAAAGGTATAATAATATAATTTAAAAAAAAATATGCATTATAAACTCCTATGAAGGTGTGAAAATTTAAATGTTCTTAACTAGGTTTTTGAGGCATGTGTGCAATTTTGAGTGAGCTTATGAAGTTGATCATTTTGAGGTCTATTTCTATGTTTAATTAATTATAATTATAATTATTTTTAACTTTAGGTCATTAATATTATATACATGTTATTTTTTTGTTGTTTTATGTGGCAACTCTGATTGTATGCATCATATTTTTAAGATAGACTTTCTGGTAGTAAGAAGGCCTAATGATGAGTAGACCTAATTGGGTGGTTCAAGGAGTGAAATGAGATAAATAGTGTTGGGGACATAAATATATACTATAATGGGTATATTAAATTTACATTATAATTTCTTCATATGTTTGTGAAGGATCAAGGTGTTCTAAGGAGGCCTAAGTGAAAAATGTTCTTAGAGAAGGCCTAATTACATTAGGTTTCTATTAGGCCTAATGGTGGTTTTAGCCCTTAAGGGTAATGGAAAACCTATGTGATATCTATTTCACTTATTAAATTTTTGTATTTATATATTTAAATTATTACCCAAGTATTTTTATGTTCTTATCCAACCAAGATGGTAAGATCAAGAGTCAAGTATAAAGACAAGGCCTAATAGGCGTAATTTGACTAGTTAAAGAATTAAGCATATGAGCGAATGATATAAAGAATTAAAAAATAGGTAAATTAATTAATATAATAATATATGTGTGATTAATATTACATTAATATATAAATATGTTTCTATAGGTGTTAAACAAGGTCATTAGACCTAATTTTGCCAAGGAAAGGGCTAGTTGAGCGAGAAGGCCTAATAGGCCATTTGAGAGAGATAAGAGAGTGAGAAGAGAAAAATAAGGAGGTTATATTTATTTGATTAAAAAAAATTGTCTAAGGGTTATCATATATTAAATTTTAATGGTTTGGTGATGGCTTATCTATGGGGTTAGAACCTCTTTGCAGGTTAGAGCTTGTTAAAGGATTAGTTGAGTTGGTGCTTGACTAGTGAGGGGTTGGATCTCCTTGTAGGAATGGTAACTAAATAAAAGTTTTATTAATTTATTAAAATAATATATTAATATATGTGCATCAGTGGGTTTTATCCCCCAAGAGTTTTTCCCACATATATCTCATGTTCATGCGTTATGTTTCTACTTCTTGCTCATATAAATGATTGTTTATGCAGTGCCATATTATATATATGTTTGTTTTAATAGTGGGTAATTATGGAATTTAAATATTATTTTTCACACTAATTTAATCCCCTGCCCCACCCCATGCTATTTTTTAGTGTTTATACCTCAAATAATTAGTATCAGAGCCTGGTCCATTGTGTAGACCCAATAATCTAAGGGAGATCTTTGGAGAACAAGTATGGATTATGGTAATGAAAGTGTTTTATATGATTTTAATGAGGATATAACCATAGTAATTAAAAAAACTTTTGATTTTTTTTCAAAATATAATAATCATATGGAAGAATGTACCCAACCTATAATGAGAATAAAAACTTTAGAGGTAGAAGTTAAGTAAGATGAAATCAATATAAGGACTTATCAGAAGTTTAAAGAGAGTACTCAAAAGTTTAAAAATATTTTAGATAGTCAAATATAATTTTATGATATGATGAGTCTTGGATTCAAATAAGAACAAAATGAGTTCAAGAAGCATCAGTTTCCAAAAGACATTAATTAGTCAAGTAGTGATGAAGCTGGTATAATCAGGGCCTATGCAAAAATAGTCAAAATCAAATTCAATCATCAACAAGACAAAAAGGGTTTTGATTAGTCAAAGGATATAAAATATAGTGAAATATTATTATATAATCATTAGAAGACAAATAAAGTTAAACAATCACAATATGTATATTCAATTATTTGTTATTTTTTTTCTTGTGGTAAGTTTGGTCATAGAGCTGTTAACTATAAATGGAGAAGTAGAATCTTATGTTATAATTACAATAAAAGAGGACATATTGAAATATATTGTAAGACAAAATATATAAATAAAACAAATCATGATAGTAAGGAATGGATCAAGAAAGTAAACCATATGGGTAAATTAAAAGAGAAGCAAGAATCTAGAGGAGAATAATCTATGACATCCAAAACTAATTTTCATATTCATAATGAATATTTGAAGTGGTAAATATATATTTGATGTTAAATTCACATTATAGGAGATAAAATAAAATCCATCACTTTGAATAATAATTAAATAGGTTCAGTAAGGTTTGGAGATAACACATCTACTAATATAGTTGGCAATGGTGCTTTGAGCTTGGATAATGGGAAGACCAAGACATAAAATGTTTTATATGTAAATGGATTTAAAAAATAACTTATTGATTGTAAGTAAAATGTGTACCCAAGGGCATAAATATCCTTCGATTATATGACCAAGGATTTTTCATAAGTGATGAATTCAAAAATTCAAATGTCTATGCTTAGATAACTATCCTTCTTTCTTGGAATTCAACTCAGTCAATCTAAAAATGTTATGTTCATTTCACAGGTCAAGTATATAAAATAGATGCTAAAGAAGTTTGAAATGGAATATTGTAAGGATATAAGTATACATATTGTTATATGATGCAATCTAAGCAATGAGGATGAATCCTCAAAAGTCAATTAGACACAATATAGATCCATGATTGAGATTTATTATATGTCACTACCTCTAGACCTAACATCATGCAAGAAGTAGGCCTTATGGAAATATTTAAAGAATATCCTAATGAAATTCATCTACAATAAATCAAGAGGATACATATCTTAAAGGAACTATGGAGTATGGTTTATGGTACCCAAGGAGAAAGAAGTTTGATCTAGTAGCCTATAAAGATGCAAATTGGGATAGTAGTCTAGATGAAAGAAATATCACTAGTAGAAGAGCCCTATTCTTAGGTAAGTTCCTAGTATCATGGTTAATAAAGAAACAACCATCAGTGGCTTTATCTATTTATGAGGTTGAGTACATTATAACAGCTTCATGTTATATTCAAGTGTTATGGATGAGAAAAGCCTTGAGAGACAGCAAGGTGGAGTTTCATGGTCTCATTCCTATATCTTATGATAATACTAGTGTAATTAGTGTTTAAAAAAAATCCTATCATTAATTAAAGGACCAAACAAATACCTATCAAGTATCATTTATTAAGATAATAAGTGAGTGAACAAAGTATTAAGCTTGAATTTATGTCTATTAAGGATTAGATTGAAGATATCTTGATTAAGCCTCTTCCAAAGGATACTTTTAAGCATTTGAGATAGGAATTAGATGTGATTCATATTTTTAATAGTAATTGAGAAATTAAAAACTCTTATTTGGAGTTAATAAAGAGATACTTTAGCTCTAAAGAGTAGGAAAGAAATGCACAAGTTCTGAGGTTAAAGGGGGAGTCATAATAGTTTATCAAGAAGAATATGTCTAAGTTATGAAGTGAGATAAGGGGATCTTGTTGATATATTATTTAATTTTTGTATCTTGAATATTTTTTTTAGATATTACTTTATCATTAATGTCAAAGGGGATATTAATCCATGTTGGGGATATGCATCCCAGTAAGAGAAACTTCTCTGAGTAGGTGCCATCAATGAGTGTTTTCCATTTATGAAAAAGGGCAAGTTTGTTGAGAATGTTCTCTAATATATGGATGAATTTTTTATTGATTTCATAAAAGTGTCATTGATGTCATTTTGATTTTTCATTATTGTTATTGGCGTTGAGTTCTTAAGCGATGTACTCAAGAGACTTAGTGAGGAGGCACAGGGTTGGTAACATAGTGAATTGATAAATATGATACTTGTGTGAAGAAGGTTGGAAACATGTGATCATAATATGAGTTAATTTTAAATGTGTATGAGGAATTGAGAGTAGTGAAATAATTTTTAATATGTGATCATGGTCGTAGTATGATTGGCAGTTCAAGACCTAGTGTACAAAGAGACCTAATATGGCCTAGTGAGGGGTCAAGTTATTTTAAAAAGGTTCCAAATATCTTTATATCATTAAAATAATTGTTATGGGTTGTTTTAATTATGTTAACTAAGTTTTATGTCATATATTAAAGGAGAAGGCATGAAAATTGGTGATAAGGTTTTCTATGTGCATAGAATTGGGTGTTGTAGATCTGAGAAGGAATTTCATATGCTCGTTGGCAAATATAAAATTTTCATGAGATTTTTAATATATAATGGAAGTTTTATAAGTTATTTATATTGATTTTCCTCACATTATTTTTGGATTTTAGGGGTAATCCTTTATGAATGATTACTAAGAAGGGAAACTAGTCAAAACCCTCATAATGACCCAATAAGAAAGATCTTGTTGGTTATGTATAATAATAGTTTTTTGACCTATTTTTATTTTTGGAATATGTAAATTACTCTTTCAAGTTTCTCTAGGTGTTTTTGGTTTGTCATGATAGTAAGTAGAAACTATAGGAAAACCCTTATTTATCAAAATTTTGATATAAAAGGCAAGATTGAATAGGTCAAAGAATGAAAATGGATGAAGGATGATGTGTGAGAATTTTTTTATGATCATGTAAATTTATTAACATTTATTATACCTAAAATGTGCTAAACTGGTCATGGAAGTTAACCCATCACTAAATGGGCCTAATGAGCAAGATAGTGAGACAACTAGACAAGAATGAGAATGAGATTAGGGATTGGTTTCATATGATTAGGGATGGATCCAAATGAATTGATTAATTAATAAATACATATAACTCATATTCCCCTTATTTATATGTTTTGGTGATGTACACAAACATGATAAAAGTTGTTCTCAAAGTGATCTATCTAACACAGTGAAGTCTATGTAGGGTGAAGTTGTGACATTGATTTGTAAGACCAAAATGGATATTAAAACTTATAATATATATTTTAAAATATTATATAATTATTATAAATTTTCATTTCAATCCATTTTAATATCACAAAAATTTTCCCATAGGTGTTCTAAAACATGATCTTCTTGACTATGTTTTTGATGGTACAGGTAGTTTTGTGTGTGAGTGAGAATGTTATTCTTGAATATTTTTTCATAGAGTTAATGACTAAAATTATAATTAATGAATTATAAATGTATCATAATTTCATTTTTACAAATTTTTATTCATTATAAACACCTAAAGTCAAAGGTTCTTGATTAGGTTTTTGAGGGCGGTGTGCAATTCTAAGTGAGCATATGAAGTTGATCAATTTGAGGTCTATTACCATGTTTTATGGATTATAATAAATATGATGTTGAACCTTATGTCATTTATATTATATCCATGTGATTTTTTTTCTGGGTTATGTGGAAAATTTGGTTCTATGCATCATATTTTTAAGACATACTTTCTGGTAATAAGAAGGCCCAATGGCGAGTATACCTAATTGGGGTTTCAAGGAGTGAAATACGCTAAATGGTGTTGGGGACATAAGAATAGATTATAATTGGTTTATTAAAGTGATTTGAAATTTCATCCATTTATGAAGGCTCAATGTGTTCCAATGAGACCTAAGTAAAACGTGTGCTTTGAGAAGGCCTAATTGAATTAGGTCTCTATTAGGCCTAATGGTGGTTTTAGCCATTAAGGGTAATGACTAACCTATGTGGTGGTTTTTTCATTTGTGAAAATTGTGTATTTATATATTTCAAGTATGATCCAAGTATTTTTATTTTTTTGGATGACCAAGATGGGTAAGATCAAGAGTCAATTATAAAGACAAGCCTAATAAGTCTAATTTGACTAGTTAGAGAATTGAGCATATGAGCGAATGATATAAAGTATTGGAAACTAGGTAAAGGGATTTAATTTAATTATATATTTGTTTTTAATATTTCATGAATAGTGTTTCTATTGGTGTTGATCAAGGTCATTAGACCTAATTCTACCAAGGGAAGGGCTAGTTGAGCGAGAAGGTCTAATAGGCCAGTTGAGAGAGATAGAAGAGTGAGAAGAGAAATAAAGAGGACATATTAAGTTTATTAATAAATAGGTGTCCAAGGGTGATAAAATATTCAAGGTAGCTGAGTTTATTCTTGGTTACTTATGGGGTTGAATCCTCCTAATAGGTTGGATCTTGCTAAAGGACTAGTTGAGTTGGTGCTTGACTAGTGAGGGGTTGGTTCTCCATGTGGGGTTGGTGCCTCACTAAAAGTTTTATTAATTGATTATATGAATATATTCCAAGATGTGAATTAGTGGTTTTTATCCCCTAAAAGGGTTTCACACATAGATCTTATGTTTGTGTGTTATGTTTCTACTTCTTGCTCATATGAATGATTGTTTATGGATTGTCATATCTCTAGATCTATTTATTTGATTAATATATGAATTGTGGAATTGAAATAATATTTTTCACACTAATTCACCTCCCTATTGGTTATACCTCCAACAACATATACAATTCTACATTTTTTCTAAAAATCATTATGTATTTTTTAAGATTTATTTTTAAATTTTTTGGTAGCTAGCTAGTGGGACACAATACTATACTTTGACCCATTAGCAAGATTATGAAAAGTGGAAAGATATAACTACTCCAATTATTAGTTGAGATTCAAACACTATGCATAGGTTACTAGGTCATTGGGCTAGCATGATGATGCCAAGTCGTAAGATCTCATTGATGTACTAAGGATTGAATTTCATAAGCTTTTTATGGGCTATCATGTCACGAAGATAGTGATAAGATGACAAGTGAAAAGATATCACTACTTTGATAATGAATTAAGATTCCTTCATTTCTCATGTGCCACCAGGTCACTAGGATAACATAATGATGATAAGTGGTAAGATATCATTGCTCTAATTTCCTAGTGTCTTTCATACATTTGTCTATAATGATGTCACCTATAGGTTAGCAGGATGGTGACTTATTCCTTTTAGCTTGATGCTCGAGTGAATGAAATGTTATCATGTGTAAAGGATTAGATCTAATATTTTATAAGATATGACTAAGTATTAATCATTTGGTTAAATACATAAAAGGACAACCATCCACTAGATACACTAACCTTTCAACTCTGTTAGTGCTATAAAATCATGAATAAGAACATGCATATAAGCATTTAAATGAAATCAAAGGCTAATAGTAAATAATGTAATGTAGCTTAGGCATAGATTCAATATTTTGGTAATGAAAATACCTTTGCAAAAATGAAAAACATATCGATTATGTTTAGACAAATAAATCAAACCTAAAACCACTAGATGAATTTCTCAAGTGTTAGATAAATGTGTTTGCACTCAAGCTTCCTCAAAATTTTATATCATAGAATTATGTATCAAAAGGCCTTAAGAGTATGTTCAACAAATATTGGGTCCCTATTTTAAAATTTTAAAATGGGGTGCATGTGATAGGGCATAATAGACACCTTGATAGTATTAAATAAATGCTTAGAGTGGAATCAAAGGTATCTCTATCAGGGCTATGGATGTCTTTCTAAAATCAAAGCAATGTTTTATTTACGCACACATATTTAAAATTCAAAATAATATAAAATAAGATAAGGTAAGGAAACCTTAGATTTTATCTAAATAATTTTTAAAACTCTCATTATAAGTGGAAAGAATCTTCACACAACCACACATAATTTAAAATTCGAGAAGGGT